>OZ024913.1:80653413-81069030 GCA_964017125.1 Flabesymbios commensalis
TCAAGCAAATGTCGTTATCCATTACTCTTTAGACAACACATATGTTCAAGCACGACGAATAAAGCAGTCGCATGAAGCTGTGTTACGCAGAAAAATGAAAGCACGTGTCAAACAAATAAATCAGAAGAACGGATTTTGACAGCACATGCAACATCGTCGAATGAAAAAAAATATAGTCAAAAACACATTAATAATATGTATTAAACTTGCTCATATTTGTATTTGTTAAAAATCATATAAAAAAGTTAAGGTAGGCCTATTGAAATTGAGGTATTACATTTGGTCCCAGCTCTATTTGTTGAAAACTCACATTTTAAGCGTGAATTATAGCAAAATAATAGCAAAAATAAACGTCTGCTTCCTAAGATAATTTATTTGGTCTGAGTATCATTCTTGCAAAGTGACATCACTTCAAAATGCAGTGGGGTCTATTTTGTGCATTTAAAAGTGTCTACAATTTCTTGAAGTCCTTGGAAACAATGTGTGAGGTGCATTTTATGGAGCTATATATAGTCTAGGCCAGCCTTCCCCCATTTCAGCAACGAAGCGTTCCGTTGATCCTTACAGTGCGTTGATCGACTTTAGACGTCGAAATCTGATGTCTGTAGACGTCAGATTCTGACGACTAAAGTCGATCCCATCCTGGCTACGACCATGTAAGCCTATCTATTATCAAAAGTTTGCACCTACCACTTCATAAAGTGGCACACATAGCATACGAAGCCGGCACTGCTGGACCTAAGTGATCCAAACAACCCTTGTAAAGTGACAGCCATAGCATACGAAGCCGACACTGCTGGACCTAAGTGATCCAAACAACCCTTGTAAAGTGACAGCCATAGCATACGATGCCGACACTGCGGGACCCAAGTGATCCAAACAACCCTTGTAAAGTGACAGCCATAGCATACGATGCCGACACTGCGGGACCCAAGTGATCCAAACAACCCTTGTAAAGTGACAGCCATAGCATACGATGCCGACACTGCGGGACCCAAGTGATCCAAACAACCCTTGTAAAGTGGCACACATAGCATACGATGCCGACACTGCGGGACCCAAGTGATCCAAACAACCCTTGTAAAGTGACACACATAATAATAATAATATAATAATAATAATAACTTTATTTACTGAGGGTGGACCCAATGAGCTATATAGCTCATCTGCCTTGGGGCCCTCAAGGCTAACAATATAAGAGTACAATATGGAACATAATATAACATATAATATATATATAGTACATATTTATATTCTGATATACTCGACATGAATAATGCATGTATACAAAAAAACATACACAGTCAGAGATAAATGAAACAAATACATACATTTTATACAAACATGTTAATAAATAGCACATTACTATCCATAGATAAGTAATATTTACACACATAAATCTGACAATAGATATGATTTCTTAAATTGTGATAGGGTAGAAGCTTTACGGCTATTGGTACTTCCATACTTTTGGTCCTAAAAAACGTAAACTCTTTATGTGCGTTCTGGGAATGAATAACTTTTTATTACTAACAGATCTCAAACTGAATGGTGCGGTTTCACTGGATCTGGTGAACATATCGGCCATGTAACTGGGTGTCATATTGTTGAGGGCTTTATATACTAATGTGGCTTGACGAAATTGAACATTTTTATCGATTGGTAGCCATTTAAGAATTTTGAATAGTTCTATGGATGGGACGGTATAATCTACATCAAGAATTAAACGAGCCGCCATTTTCTGTAATTTTATCAGGGTGTGGATATCTTTTTTAAATGCAGTTCCCCACACTGAACAACAGTAATCAAAGTGGGGTTTAACAAAGTAATTATAAAATGTTAGACGTCCGGAAAGCGGAACAAATCTTTTTATTTTTCGCAATATTGACAATTTATAAAGAACCGTCTGTCTAACCTTTCTAACCTGAGGAGTCCACGAAAGATTTTCATCAATAACACAGCCTAATAATTTTTCTTCAGTGACCTGCGTTATCTTACTTTTTCCAAGATATACATTTAATTTATATTTGTTAACGTCAAAATATTGGAGTCTCTTGCTTGTGCCTATTACCATAATTTTTGTTTTGTCAGAACTAGGTACCATGCGGTTAATACTACACCACCGCATTAGACTGTCAGAGCTTTCTTGTAGAGATTTCTCCACGTTTTTTATATCTTTAGAAGCCGTGGATTTGGTGGCATCATCAGCGAAGAGTGATACTAGATCTAGTCCATCCTCGAGAGGTAGATCATTGATAAATAAAAGAAATAACAATGGTCCCAAGATAGAGCCCTGGGGTACACCATACTTAATTTCTAGTGGTTGTGATACTTTGTGATTAATCTTTACACATTGTTGTCTATTGGATAAATAAGACGTGAACCAGCTCATAGAATCCTGACTAAAGTTATACAATTTTAGTTTTTTTCAACAAAAATATCATGGTCAACCATATCGAATGCCTTGCAAAAGTCAATGAACAGTACACCTACAATTTTCTTGTTATATATGGAAGATAGCCATTCATCAACAAGTAGATGAAGAGCAGTCTCACACGAGTGTTTTGATCTGAATCCGGACTGCCGAGAAATTAACAGGTCATGACAAACAAGAAATTCATAGAGACAGTTAAACACATGTCTCTCCAATAGTTTAGAAAGAATAGGTAAAATAGATATTGGTCTGTAATTTCCGGGATCATCTGTGGAACCTTTCTTGAAAAGTGGTGTAACAACTGCCGTTTTCCAATCATTAGGAAATTGATTTTTAGTAATGCTAAGATTACAAATTTCAGTGATTATATGTGTGATGTAAGGAGCGCTTAACTTTAACATGTGCACTGATGCCATCTACTCCTGCTGATTTCTTAACATCTAATGTCGACAAAAACTTGAAGACAGCCTGTTTGGTGATAAGCGGTATTTGAAACATGTTATCAGGCGGCAGCTCAGTCTTAACAAAATGTGTTAATGGTTGGAAATCGTGCTGGGCAGTGTCATTATTACTTGATGGCGGAATAACATAAATGTATTGATCTACTACAGATGTGAAATGTAGGTTAAATGCGTTTGCAATATCCTGTTCATCTGTAAGTTTTATATTTTCTTGTTTTATGGACGATACGGTTGATTTCTTAGACTTATTAGATAATTCATTTAAAATTTTCGCATTTGCTGCGTGGTTGTTCTGACTTTGTTCAATTAAGTTATAGTAAAATTCCTGCTTAGATTTTCTAAGTAAGTATGTAGAATGGTTTCTCCAGTATTTATAATTTTCATAATCATGCCTAGCTTTAGCAGAGTCTCGAAGACTAAATGATTTTAGTAATTCGGGAGTAATCCAGCCGGGTTGTTTAATCCTCTTAACTCTCTTTTGTACTAGTGGTATGTGTTTATCAACTATGGAGGTAAATTCAGACACAAAAGACGAAATGGCAATGGAGATATCATCACAAATACCAAGGTTAACATCGTGCCATTTGGCTACCATCAAATCATTACTTAGCTTCACATTGTCAAAGTTTTTATAATTCCTATAGCTAATTAGTTTGTGTTGACCAGACATAGAATCGCTTGGTGGTGTCAGTTTAGTGTTTAAAACAGCAAACGGTATATAGTGATCACTGAGACCACTTTTTACAACTGTACAATTTACAACTTTTAAATCGTTGGAAACATAAATATGATCAATCAAACTTGCAGTGTTTTCAGTGACCCTAGTATATTCGGTTACATATTGTTGTACATCAAAATTGGTTATGACATCAAGCCAATCATTCTTAAACCCCTTTTCATAGGTGCGATCATTGGCAAGATCAACATTGATGTCACCCATTAAAACAATCGGTTTGTTTTCAGAGTAGGCGGATACGAGACACTGTTCTATTAATTGAATCCATTGATTAGTAAACGTAGAGTTATATTTAGATGGCCTGTATGCAAGACATAATAATATAGGTTTACAAGTTAATTTTAATTCCACCCAAATTGTTTCAACTGTAAAACATAAATTATCTTCTAAATCAACCCTTCTTTTATATTCAATATTTTCTTTAATGTATAGAACAAGCCCCCCTCCAATACTATATGAACGGTCTTTTCTGACCATTCTAAAACCCTTCACATTTACAAAATCATCAGAAATCGAGCTGTTAAGAAAGGATTCACATATACCATATACATCAACCGGTGGCTTATTACATTCTAACAAAATTTTAAGTTGTTCAAGTTTATCTGAGTTAACTGATGTCACCAATCTATTTACATTGTGACATGCTAAACGAATACCTTTATTAAATATTGGAAAAATATGCGAATTGATTACGTTATTATTTTGCAAATTACAAGGTATCTCATCAGTGCGTGCACAGTTTACCACAATGTGATCAAGTTCCAATTGTCTATTACATGGTGATTGAATACAGGGTGGTGATTGTTCAGAATTTAACACTATTTTATTTTCGGTTACTTGTTCATGAGATTCATGTTCAGAATTACATGATTGTTTATGTAGGGAAATGTCTAAGGATGTCTGAGAGCAACGGGCTTGCTGAAATCCTGAAGCGATTGTAGAATGGCGTTGGCAACTTTAACTTTACCACTTTCCTTGAGGTGAACACCGTCCTCAGTAAGGTCTCTGGCTGAGCAACCTGTTTCAACAAAGTGTAGATGTTGATTGTCTTCACATCTACGTTTGTAGAGGTGATTCAGCATCTCGACGCGTCGCTGGCCTTCTCTTGAGGTTGTAGTAGGTACTGCACATACCATCAAAGGAACGCTGCGGTGAGAACGGCTGTGGTTGCGTGCAATGTTTCTGAGAGATCTGTCTGCATTCAAGAGACACTGGCCGTCACTTGGAGCATTCAGAGCATCGTTTGTGCCCAGATGCAGCACGACAGAGTCAGTGTCTTTAGAAACCATGCTGGGGATTCTCTGATCCATCTGGCTGAGCTGTCGCCCTGCATTAACATATGTAACTGTCTCTGTTTTCCTTGTTTGTAGCTTGCCAGATAATCCTCGTACATTGGATGCGCCAATGACAGTGACGCGATTCTTCTTGACGGGTTTTTGGGGAGCATGGCGAGATGTCCTGTGATCTAATTTAATAGGCTGCTCAGAGGTTACAGTTGGTCTGAGATCGGGAGTTACACACTGTTTAGTGGTTGTTGTCTGATCTGAGATTCTTGAGAGTTTATTTTGCAATGTGGTCAGTTCAATCCTGATCAGATTGGCAGCTTGCTCACATATAGCGGCATACTCCTCCAGCGACTTACAGTTTTTACAACCATCAGCTGCACGAAGTGACGACACATCTGGATCGTAATCCTTCTGAGTGACATTCACAGAGCTAGAGTCAATATTTGCATAGTACTCCATCGGGAAAGAGTCAATCAGTGAGTTCAGCTGGTCTACGCGGGCAGATACATTTATCGGCTCACAATGTACAGCTGGTGTACTGGTGATCAGAGGGCTGGCTTTTATATCATGAGCACTGGTTTGAGACACATCATTTTCAATGGACGACATAGAGCAGGATTGTTCAGGATGAGTACTCATTTTCCTGGATGACTTCCTGGCTGGTTTTGTTTTCTTTTTGGTCGCATTCATCTTTTTAGTAGATGCATTTACTTTCTTTTGCATGGCCACGGCGGATCGTACATCAGAAGTAGAGGTCGTCTCTGTTACTTGGTCGCCAGAGGGAGAAGGTGTTGCTT
Source organism: Flabesymbios commensalis (assembly GCA_964017125.1). Taxonomy (NCBI): domain Eukaryota; kingdom Metazoa; phylum Annelida; class Polychaeta; order Terebellida; family Flabelligeridae; genus Flabesymbios; species Flabesymbios commensalis. The sequence continues at coordinate 80,659,128 of OZ024913.1, forward strand.
TGTCAAATGATAAGCCCACATCTAAGGCGTCACATGACGAAGCTGGTGACAGAGACTGACCTGTTTTACTATTTCGCAGTTCTTTTTGTTCAAGAATAGACTGGTTACCCTCGTCCACCCATTGACTTACAGCGTCTTTTAGCAACTGAAATTCTGTATCTTTCCAATAGTGAATATCCTTTCCTTGAATAAGTACCACTCCAGTTGTGTAAAAGTTTATTGTAATCTTGCCATCCACTTTCAATTGAGATCCCTCAGCTATAGCAGAGACAGAAGGATAAGAGTTGATCTCGCCTGCTTCACACCTTTGCACATAATGCTGGAGACAGACATCTTTCCATGCAGTGAGATTATGTGTCACAAACTGCACGTCACACAGCTGATCGTCACACTCCAACACACCAGTGTTATCCAGATCAAATGTGTGGCACATCAGGTCGAGATGGAGTGTCTCGGGCTTCTTCCACATTTCTTGTTGTTTCTTTTCTCGCTGCCTTTTCTTTTCATTACGGGTGACAGCAGGAAAGCTGTACAACTGATTGCTTTCAGTCATATTTAACAGTGTATAATATCTGTGTTATATTGTTATACCCGGCCTCGTGCAATATTAAATTGGCTTTATAGCTGTAATCAATACAGATACCAAATAATACCCGGCCACGACGGTATGGGTGGGATATCTCTGATAACTATAAAAATATGTAATATACCCGGCCTCGTACAATATTAAAATGGCTATACAGCTGTTAATAAATACAGATACCAAATAATACCCGGCCACGGCGGTATATAGTAAGCAGGATAATCGTCTGTATACTGATGTGTTTAACACCTTGTGTGTGTTTCACACCTCTTCCTGGGTGACGTCAGGTGTGTACAGCTGTACAGGTACGGTGGTTCAGGTAGCTGACCCACGCTAACCTGACCTACTTACGATTGAATATAGATGTCAGATATTTTAAAAATATAAACACTTATTTACCGAGATTCTTGACATCTGATTTAGATGTAAATATATTCTCTAGAATCTATATTTATTCACAATCACTATGATGCAATATGCCCTTGTGAGAATGATGTATTTCTAGGTCAGAATAAACAAATAGCAGGAGTTCTGTATTGGAATAATTTTACTAATAATGTCATTATTATGACGCATAATAAGGATATTACATTGCTTCGCAAGCAGCGTTCTGATAGTTAAGCGTGTGTTACCCCTCTCAGAATATATGTGACTTCATCATCCACCTACCTGTGCAGGATATATGACGTCATTATTCACACATAGCATACGATGCCGACACTGCGAGACCCAAGTGATCCAAACAACCCTTGTAAAGTGACACACATAGCATACGATGCCAACACTGCGGGACCCAAGTGATCCAAACAACCCTTGTAAAGTGACAGACATAGCATACAATGCCGACACTGCGAGACCCAAGTAATCCAAACAACCCTTGTAAAGTGACACACATAGCATACAATGCCGACACTGCGGGACCCAAGTGATCCAAACAACCCTTGTAAAGTGACAGACATAGCATACAATGCCGACACTGCGGGACCCAAGTAATCCAAACAACCCTTGTAAAGTGACACACATAGCATACGATGCCAACACTGCGGGACCCAAGTAATCCAAACAACCCTCGCACCGCTAAGTGCGGCTATAGTCTATCCAATCCATTTTATTAGCCGATCAAATCTCTGTTATTGGAAAGGAAATGAATGTATGGAGGTACCATTAACTACCGGGAATCTGAGGTACCATTAACTACTTTGTTCAATATTAGTGCCATTGGCTCGAAGTTCAATATGCACATTTTGGTTGGTTCTAGGCTGTCATGGCCTGGTCAGTTATTCCCACCTTTATACACTGCTGTGCTGGTCCAATTAGACGGTCCCCCTTTTATATCGCCACGCCGTGGACGAGGCAGGATTTGTGCTCAATTTGTTTTATATAATATAATTCTGATCACTGATAATTTTCAGGACATTTTTTGTGATCAATTATAAATGAAATAGTCTTTAGCAATATGTATTTAAAGTTTCAACTCATTTTTTACTATTTATTGTACATTGATTTGAAATACTAAATCTGTGTTGCACAAATGTTTTCATTGCTGACTCTTCACACTTTAATTCAGTAATTATTAGTGCTAACCCTTTGACCACTAAGCGCATATACAGCCGCTTTAAAACATCCATGGTGGTGATTGATATACTAATGTTTCTAAACAGTGTAACAAATATAAAAAATATAATAGAAAAAGGAAAAGTAAGTAAACATTAATACGTTCATTCATTCATTCATGCAATTATTCATTCATTCTTTCATTGATTCATTCATTCATTGATTTATTTATTCATTCATTCATTTATTCATTCATTCGTTTATTCTTTTATTGATTCATTCCTTATTTAGTATAATATAATTCTGATTATTGATCATTTTCAATACATGTGATCATTCATAAACGAAATAGTCATTACAAATATTTTTTTTAAATTTTTTTGTTTATTCATTCCATTATTCTTTTATTTATTCATCTATTTATTTATTCATTCATTGATTTATTGATTCATTTCTTCATTCATTTATTTATTCATTTATTGATTCATTCACTAGTTAGTATAATATTATTCTGATCACTCATCATTTTCAGTACATGTGATCATTGATAAACGACAAACAATTTTTTAAATACATTTTCATTTATTCAATCTTTCATTCATTCATTCATTCATTCATTCATTCATTCATTCATTCATTCATTCATTCATTCATTCATTCATTTCTTCATTCATTCATTCATTCAATAATTTTTTTATTCATTCATTCGTTCATTCGTTCATTCATTCATTCATTCATTCATACACTCATTCATTCATTCATGCATTTGTTCATTCATTCCTTTATCCATTCATTCATTTTTACAAACTCACCACATCACCAGGCCGTGACCGTGAAGTGACTCGATGTACTCTCTCACCTTGGTGATTTTGTCATCATGACAGCCGCTGTTGACACCTATCTGATTTAACGATCACATGTTGACAGCAAATAACAGAGTTTGAGAGGACAATTGTCACGTAATACGTTTTCTGAAGGGAAGCGTTATTAAACCTTTGAGTGCTGACTGAAAGAAAATGAGACACATTAAAACGAGGACGCTTTAGTTTTTATTTTTATTATATTTTTGAAAAATGAAAACTTTATTGCTTTATAGCTTTGTATTTATTTTTTAGCCCTTAAAGCGCTGATATATTTTTATATAAACCAAAAAACCAAAGGTTTTTTTTAATTTGAAATAATCTTAAATGTCTTAACTCTTTCCGCTCTATATGAATACCTATGTTATGGGTCTACGATCAATTTAATTTTTTTATTTTTCCAGTGAGGGGATAGACTTTAGACGTTAGAAGCTGACGTCTAAAGTCGGTCGTAATGAAAGGTTTAAAAATTGTACATGCAAAACAAACTCAGCTATAATTAATTGATAGTATATACGCCTAATTACTGTTTGAGTATTGATATCGGACACAAACCGTACTTTATCGTCGTTAACATTATTCAGCATTTTAATCAGTTCCATAATATATAAAGTGGGATATACTTGTTTGATGGCAATTTTGAAGATATCGTTACAGACTTATTTGTCATAAAAATGAATATGTACATGTATATATACGATGGGTAATTTTCTAAAATCACATGGCAATTTACATGCTATCACATACAGAATTTAAATCATCTTAAATGGCAAGCCATAATAAAACACTGGATCTTGCGATACAATAACAAATAAATGATTACTACTTGAACAATTTAGAGGACATTGCTAATATGTGGCCATAGGGGTCTAACATTTTGTTTCCGTGTGACGCTATTCTGAATAAACATCAACTAATTTTAAAAAATGTAAGTACTTAAATGTCATTCAATGCAGAGAAAGTAAATTTAAAAAAAATAATAATGGTGAATTAAAAACGACAAATTATTCATTATTTACATCTAAAAATAATTTGGAAAATAGATTTTGTTAGCTAAATACAAACAAAAGCTGATAGAACTTACGTAGTTAAAACTTGAGCTAGAATGCTATAGATTTTAATATATGTTGAAATGTTTAGTACAATGGACGAACGAAACAATATGAAAGATAATATTTAGATGCATTCAGTAAAAACATCATAACATACAACATACCAAATTTGAATATAACGGTTAGTTTACTTGTTAATTGGCTACGTTTGTGCCGGGATTGAGCAAGTAATTATTTCCACTTGACTTTATATTTCGACTCACAATCCATCTATACTCCATAATAATTGGCGCATCAGTGCAGAATGTCATTCAAAACGAGACAGGAGGTCACCTTTGAGCGTCGGTCGCAAGGACACCAACCCAATCAGAAGAAGTGTGATAACATGTGTGGCTTTCGTCTATAGATTCTGACGTCTGAAGTCGATCCCCACGCTGAAAGAGTAAAATATTTATAATAGCCGTAGACCTTCAAATGAGGGAGACAGAGCCAGTTAAGCCATTTATGATGATTTCAAAAAAACTTATCAGGACGAATATATTCAAATGTATAATTTTCGACTATGTTAAAGGGACTAGCCCAGGCTAAAATCAAAATTGCGCAGCACAAAATTTAAAACACTTTTGCAGTTCTAGTCTATGAGTATGTTTACATCATATGGTCATATTAAAAAGCCAAAATAAAATCACCGATTTTTTTTATGATTTTAGCCTGGGCCAGTCCATTTAACTTGAAAAATGTTTTGATAGTTTAGTTGAACGCGAAATGCAAGAGGCTGCAAGATACATACACTGGTGTTGTTTATATGTGTGGCACAAACGAAAAACCACAGGTAGCTTTGGGGCACAGACCCGGAATCACAGATTTATATATATATGGCAATATACATTATTCACAGGCATAAATTAATAAAATTAACAAAGTTTATACATTTTTTTCAGTATGCCTACACAATGATAAAGGGAATAATGAAAAACTAAATAGTATTTAATCGCGCACTTTTAAATAATCTAATATTAAATTACAGTTCGTATATATGCTTATAACCATGGCTTATTCGAGCTATTCTTTGTTATTTTCATTAATAATTAGACGGAGCATAAACTATCACAATATCCCAATGATGCCTTCATCTGTATCAGCCAGAAGACAGAAGACGACTGGAAACTCCGTCAGTGTCCATGAATTCACTCGGGATTTGGACGCGAGATAATGTTACTGATATCACGTGTTACTATCAGGTGATACCCACGATGCATTACTGTCTGACATGCAATTCCTGTCTCCTGTCGTGGGTCATTAGGACGTGTAGCCATCAAAGAAAAGTAAAATCCCGACAAATAGCCTACAAGATTTGTAGTGAATGCTGGATTAAAACTGGAACAACGTAAGATACACTGGTCAAAAAATAATCCTTGAAGATATCAAACACAAATATAAAAAGTTAAAACCTGACAAATAGGACATTTTATACTCTTTGCTTGTTTAACCCTTTTATCGCGGGGGCCTTCTTAAGACGTCAGAAACTGACGTCTAATAGACGTCAGAATCTGACGTCTGATAGACGTCAAATTATGACGTCTAAAAACGGTCCCAGTGCTGAAATAATTAAAAAAATGCATAACGGCATTAGACACAAAAAAGTATAGAAATGAACCGGAAAGAGCTTACTAAGACATTTATGTTGATTTCCAATTCAAAAAACCCTTTGGTCTCCAAGGTTTATACAAAAATATTTCAGCATTCACGTTTGTAAAGGTTAAAGCTAGATCATTAGTGTAGGGCTCACCGAGTTCCCATTCAGAACGGTTTCCGGTGACGTCACTGCGTTTCACGGAATAGTCGTTCTTAGCGCTTAAATGGATGAAACAATGGCTGTGATTGGCTGATCTCGACATGTGACCCATCCGTTCATTGGTCGGATGGGGAATTTGATACATGATAGTGTATGGTCTTATGTAATTCCGTGGGAATCTTGTGTTAATTCTTGTCACATACGTTTTTTTTGTTCAGAATTCTATGCTGATTCCAAAAAATAGGGTGTCATTTTTTGTAGGTCACCTTAAGGTAATTTTTCGACCCCTAAACGTCATGACCCCTAGATCTCATTTATTCATTTTTTAAACACAAATCTTACTAGTCGTGTAACACATCAAAATAACCGAAATCGTTCAGGAAATATCATCAATTAAAAAAAAAAATAACATTTTGAAACCCCTCGAAGGTCATTTCAAGGTCAACTATTGCAAAGTTTTCAAATATACATATTAGTCCATGGATCGGTCACCATGCACCGCCCAAACCCCCCCCCCCCCAATACTCACCCCCACCAACTTTTTTTAAGCTTTAATATGTCCAAAACATGAAATGAGATGTTACCAGTAAAAAAATACGGACGAACTTTATATCTTAACCGCTTTTATGGGGGTACCCCCAAACCTCTCTGAAATTAGGGTGTATGGTTACGTAAGCGTCTGTCGTTTATGTTCGGATTAACCACATGCAATATACCATATAACAGATAATTAAATTCCCGTTCTAATAATACATCACGGCATAATACAAATGGCTATCAAAATGTAAATTAAACATTTTTTTTAATTTGTGGCTCGGAATTGCTCAATTTATTCATTTTGTGTGACTTGGGGGCCGAAAAAAACATTTCTGACGTTTACTGTTCATCGTCTGACCTATAGTTTTTCTTAAAATCCAAGATGGACGTCATTTTGCATATTTACTATTAAAATAATGATGTCATTCTCAATACTAAGCACATCAAAGCATGTTAGAATATACTGTACTTAAACACAGTTTCGAATGCCTTGCAACCTAATCTAGCGTATTACGTAGTCTACTTTTTAGATTTCCATTAAACAAATGTTGTTTATGATATTATAGTTCATGTGCATAAAAAACACTTTTATTCGCCTGTTGGCTGAACCATTTTGAATTTGATTGTCAAATAAAGGTCATTGTGATCGAAAAACATTAGACATAAATTTATCAACTCAAAATCATGCAGAAACCAGAAATCGTGCAATAATTTGTAACAAACATATAGAAAAGGTGTGGTTTTGGCGGCCATTTTTTTGTTTTGCTTATTTAAAGGTGAAAGATTCCAAATATATAATTTTATTCGACAGATTCGAATTCAACACACACCAATTAATTAAAAAGTCTGCAATATTCTTTCGTTTAAAAATAAATATGCAATGTGCAATGTACAAATCTAAATACCACTCAGTTTTAAGGATATACACATCTGGGTTTAGAAAACATAAGTCAAATATATATATCGCCAATCATTATGTTTTATTAAGGCGTTCCATTGACCATGTTTACTAGTTTGCTTTGTTGTCGATTTTGATTATATTAAATTTTGATATATTAAAAGAATGTTTAAACGTATGTCTAGAGACAACTGTTTAATCCACTGCATCATGCAATACATCAGTGAAACGGATATTTAGTTATCTTTTATATGGTATATTGCATGTGTAGATTGGTCAGCTACAACTGAAACGACAGACGTTTGCGTAACCCTAACTCCTAAGTTTATGTTTGGGGATACCCCAACATAGGTGGTCAAAATATATATTTCGTCCTTATTTTTTTACTGGTAACATCTCATTTCACGGTGACCAATTCTGGTCCCATGGACTATATGTGTGTTTAAAGTTATGACCTTCAAGAGACTGGAAATGACCTTTAAAGCTTCAGAATATTTGTTAATTTTGAATTTTGACCATTTTGTGCCAATTTCCTTTAATTTGCTATATTACACGACTATATTACCTTGAAATACAAATGTTTTAAGAAATCACCGTGTGTTTTTAGGGTCATGACCTTTAAGACCCCGGAAATGACCTTTAGAGGTTTAAAAAAAAGACATCCTATTTTATTTTGTTCAGTATTATTTTTTCTTTGAATGGAACATAGGTTTCAAGAATTAACATGCAATTCCCACGGAACCACATTTACTGACATAAGACCCTGCACTACATTGAAGCAGGATAGAGTTATCGTGTTTTTGTTTGCTGGGAATTGATCCATGGATATCACGAAGTGCGGTATTTTTCACAACATACTAATTGGGAAGGTATTGGGACGGGCCGTGACAATCCCACAACACATCCACTCAATGCTGGCTTAATGTTGGCCCACCATCTACTACGATTGACCAGCATTGGGTACATGACTTGTATAGTGTTGGCTGGGATATTAAGAACGTGTTCCAATTGGTTGAATTTTAGTGCTATTATGCATACTGCTGCGACCAAAATTATAAACACAGCCGTTCAAGTAATCCACACACGATAAACCCAGACAGTATAATGAGGTCTTGCCTATTATGTTACCTGAGCTTAGAAACGAAAAGAAAGCAGGCGGAATTTGCACTCCCGGCATGCTCATGGTAAAAAGCTGCACTTCCGGAGTTATAAAAGACTAGATGATCCTGATAGACGTGATCCAGCAAGCACGAGACGTTGATACAATGTCGTTTTAACATTGGTCTGTGACGCTGGTTCGAAATTCAAACAACATTACACTGCTCACCCCACACACTGCTACTTCGCATGTTAAATTTAAATTTCAAGTATTGCAGTAAGCTTGTGATTGGCCGGCTGTCTTGCTAGAAGTACGCTGATCGGCTGGAGAGAATATTATAGTGGGGGAGAGGTGGGTGTAGACAGACACCTGTGTGGAGCCCAGCAAACGCGAGGATTTGACCCAATGCTGTTTCACTATTGGTCCACCGCCAACGGCGCTGGACCAACATTGAAACAACATCGGGTCAAGTCTTCATGTTTGCTGGGAGAGCTGTCCGCATTATGATACACGCATGCCGTCTGTGTCTGGTCGGAACAGGCTGCACAGTGCTCTGTGTAAAACAACATGTGCAAAGGTCTGGTGTTTGTTGATGAGGCATTGCTGCAATGGATGGCCAACGTCTGTGATGCTGGTCATGCTTCAACCCTTGGAGTGCTGAATTTTTTTATGAAAATCATGGAAACCAACGGGGTTTTTCAATTTAAAATTATCATAAATGTCTTATTTAGGTCTATCTGATTCATTTGAATACTTATGTCATCGGTCTACGGCAATTAGAAATATTTTAATCTTACAGTGTGGTGATCGATTTTAGTCGTCAGAATCTGACGTCTACAGGTCCCCGCGCTGAAAGGGTTAAAGCAACATGACCTCGTGTTTGCTGGTGACCTTTTAGCTTGACCTTGCTGCAATAGATGGCCAACGTCTGCCACGCTGGCCCCGCACTCACCCGATGATGTGTATTACGGTCAGATGCAGCAGCGAGGCTGATGAGAGAAAGTGACGTGGCGCAATGGCTGGAGCGCCTGACTGCCCCGCCAGGCATGCATGCGTCCCGGGCTCGAACCCCACTGCTTTTGTGTGGCTGTCTCAGAGATATATCCTTGTTTTTCCCTTCTCAATGTGACTACAAAAAAAATCTGTTTCGCCAGAACCTGGTAGTAGCCTTTTTCCAATTTGCTCACTCGCTCTTTAAAAAGTTTTAACAATTTTTTTCTCAGATTATTTTTACATCTTCCCCCAACATCCCTGAAAATTTGGTGGATTTTTTTGTGTATTAGCGAAGTTAGCCCATTTGGCATGTAATACATTTTTAAAATTAAAGCTTTCTTTAACACCATTTCCGTGAAACAAGAATCCTATTACATGCAAAATGGTCTAACTTACAAAATACACAACAAAATCGCACCAAATTTTCAGGGATGTTGGGGGAACATGGGGAAATAATTCGAGAAAAAAATTGTTAAAAAATTTGAAAGAAAGACCGAGCAAATTAAAAAAAGGCTGGTCCTAGGTTCTGGTGAAACAGATTATAGGCGATCACGTTAATGGCGGCCTCGTCGAGTTGAGGAGCCACCCTACAACAATGATAAACAATGAATTACATTATATAAAATATACATATCGGCCGGTAATATGAGTAAGAAAGTTGCTTAACGTCACTTATTGAACGGGACGGTCAAGGAAGTGACTGTGTAATTCATTAAAAACAGTGCAAACTGTAGATGAGAAATGAATGATGTACAGATGAGGAGATGAGGCTGAATATATATATTATAGAAATACAATAAAAACGCGTGACATATTTGATACTAACATGTTCGAGAAAAGTGGTTCCATGGGTTAAAGTCATCAGATTCATATATATTTTATAGGGAGGAAACACATAGCGGTTTCCCAGCAAACACGAGACACCGAACCACTGTTGATCCAATGCCGGCCCATCGTCTTCGACTCTGTGCAAACACTAAATCAACACAGGCCCAGCGTCCGGTGTTTGCTGGGAATACATCACTATATTTAACATGTTTAGTATATTCATTTATACGAAAGAATAATAAGATTAAATCATTTATGAGTACGATGATCAAATGGTTTTAAATAAATATACATTATTATTATGCTTACATAATATGGCATATAATATGATAATCATAATGAAATTGTTCATCTCAATATAAATCGACGCGAATTTATTCTTCTATATAATAATACATACATGTATGAAAAGCAAAAAAAATAATTGCAGAGCAATTAAAAAGTTATGACAGTCGACATTTATACAGTGCATAAATTTATATTATATATTTGTATTGAATTATTTTCGAAACATAGACAAGTCATAAAACCGTGTAGGCTATGTGTGTTTACTTTTTCTATAATATGGTTTGAAGTATTTATTGCTGTTTCTATTGCACTGTATAGGATACATTTCCTTGCGAATTCATGATTTGTTCTGGGCAAGCGTAATTTATTTTTGTGGCGTGTAGGATATGGGTAAGTATCCATGTCATGGCCGTTTGTCATGTTGCGGAAATATGACGGCAGCTGGTTATTTTTCAGTTGATGATAAAATTCAAGCTCTTGGAGTGTGTGTATATCTTTAATCTTTAGTAGTTGAAGTTTTTTAAACAATGGTTCTAAATGACAATTAAATTTATCAAGGCTAATTATTCTAACTGTTTTTTTCTGTAGCTTGTAGAGTCTATCAGTTTGATATCCCCAGGCTAAGATACCATAATTTAAAAGACTGAGTACAAGAGAGTTATACAAAAGATATAGGGTATCTTGTGGTAGACAAGGTTTTAATTTGTTTAATATCCCAATTGATCTAGAAATTTTATTAGCAATTTTATTCACATGGTTTTTCAAAGTAAGATGTTCGTTTAGTTGAATGCCTAAGTAATTAAATTATTGAACACGTTAAATTTCTTTCCCATTAATTTGTAGAAGAGGTCATTCAACTTTTTTGGAGGCTTGTGGAATATCATTAGTTTTGTTTTCGTTGCATTTAGGGAAAGTTTATTGGCTCTTAGCCAGTCATTTATTTTGCTCAATTCTGTATTAATATTTTCGGAGAATTGCCCATTAAACTTAAAAACATTCAGGGTGCTATTTAGGGCCGTATCGTCGGCGTAGATTATGAAATTAAAAAGTTTACTAGCTTCTGAAATATCATTAATGTATATTATAAACAATAGGGGACCTAATATTGAACCTTGTGGTACTCCGGTGATAATTCTGTTTTGTGTGGATGCAACATTTTTACATTGTACGTATTGTTTTCGATCTGTCAAATAAGTTTTCATTATGTTTAGCGCTGGACCATTGAAACCATAGTGATTCAATTTGTATAGTAGAATTGTAGTAAAAATGATCTAATGTGTCAAATGCCTTTGATAGGTCAAGAAATATATTCAATGGTGTATTACCTTTATCTAGTTCCTGTGAAATTCCATCCACTAATTCTAATGCTGCATGTTCGGTAGAGTGTTTTTTCTCAAACCCATACTGACTATCGTTGTATAGATTATGAGATGAGAAATATTCGTCAATTTGATTAAATAAAACACACATGAAATCTTAACATCGTGTAAGTTTATAGTCATTGCTTATATAGCTGCAGAATGTAGTCGGGCTGCAGTGTATTAACGTCGTATCAATTTATAGTCATTGCTCATAGCTGCAGAATGTAGTCGGTATTCAGAGAACTTTCATTTATTTATTATCAACAGCTCTTTTTTTCCTTCCGACGAAATTGTATAGCCGTCTTGCCTATAGCAATCTGGTAGAGCATGTATATAAATCCCCCCCCCCCCAATAAGCCAATTGATGCATCCAATCTAAGACACCACCACTGAGCTAGAGCAGCTGAATCAATTCCAATAAGGCTGACCATCAATAAATGAAACTTACATGAACATTAACAATTTCCGTTCCAGATATTACAAAATTATCTGTTTAACCTGTTTCAAACTGTATGTAGCTTGTTTAACGATACAGAAAAAAATATTACGTCATGCAGTGAACGTTCTAGTATGACATGTATTTATTGATTTATTTGTTTGTTTGTTTGTTTGTTTGTTTATTTCTTCATTTCTTTGTTAGTTTGTGTATTTACTTGTTTATTTTTTACTTTTTTTTTACGTATTTATTTAAATATTTTAAATATGTTATATTTTTTATATATTCCATATATTTTATATATCTTATTTAGTGTATTTTTCTTTTTTTGAAAATGAAATCTTACATATGCGACATGTTTTGCTAAACCCTCAAACATTTAACTTGTTTACACCGAAGCATGTTTTGAAATATACAATAATAGTTTTCTATAGATAACCATTCGATTTTGCAAAAGTTTGATAGTGTTTTCTCCAATGACAATGTTATTAAACGGATAGTATGTTGATTTTGCGTTGGTGTTTGAAAACAAAATATATAAAATGAATGTTGCTTTACGTCGCTTTCTGCACAATCATGGCAATATCTCCACAGCCGGGACTATGCCTTATTATTATTTCGAATGCCTTCAATGCTTATTTATAGTGCACAGTACCATCATGACCATAGGCTGCACTGTACACTACAGGCCTTTGAAAAAGAAACGAATGGGGTTTTAGGCCACCTTTGTACATACATAGGCTAAACTGGGTGGTGAGATGACACTGCTCTCCAGACACAGGATTCGAAATTTGAACCCTGGCGGTCTGGGGCCGACCTCGCTACTTCACGGGGGCTCCCCACACTTTGGAATATTTACGAGTGAGCAGGGAAGAAACATTTTTGTTTCACTGAAACTTGAATGCCAGAGCGGGGTTCGAACCCGCGTTTACCGACTTTCAAAACAGGCAGTTTTAGCCACTGCAGCAGGGCCCAGGTTTCCAGGCCTTTGAACAGTTTGCAGCATTGTATGTGCACAACCACGATGTCAAATATCCGGCCCGATCGGGATTCGAACCTGGTACCTCCTGGTTATAAGCCCCAGTCGATACGAATGAACCATCGGGGCAGACCATAAAATAAAAAAAGATAATAGTAGTTCACTGTATGATGGTTACTTATAGTTATGTACTATATTGCTTTGTACACCACCAGGCACGTACATGCTTTAGGAGTACAAACGTGCCAGGGACACTAACAGTAGTGAATAAAATTATATGTTTTATTGCTTACAATGCGGGGATCGACTTGAGTCGTCACGTCAGATTCTGACGTCTAAAGTCGATCCCAGCACTGTAGGAGAAAAAGTACTCCCAATGGCCTTAGACCCATACCATAGGTATTCAAATTAATCGGAAAGAGCTTAATAATGCATTTATGATGATATCATATTGAAATAAACCCAATGGTATCCAAGGTTTTTATAAAAAAACTTCAGCGCTTTAAGGGTTAACCCTTTTAACATGGATTACAGTTGGAATTAATGATATTCAAATTTAATTAATTAACTACTCACATGTAGGCCTATTATATCTATGCAATCGGGTAATATATGATTTATTGGGTGATATTATGACAAGCAAGTCTACATTTTAGTTGGGATGACCGTTTTATTATCATTTTGCTATATATTTGAAATATATTTGTATAAATCCATCTACATTTTTGCATGTTTGTATATATCTGTTCTGTAACCATTGGGACAATATCGTTTCCTTCATGATGTTTGATCCCTTTCCAAATTAAATATCTTTTATTTATTTTTTCTCCTGTGAAAGGTGGCCATAGTAGTAGCGACATTTTTTTGTCTTAACTATGGTCTCCTGACTGTTATTTGTACTTTTCACTTTATTTTGTAATTTACTATGTTTGGTCTTCTTCTTCTTCTTCTTCTTGTTCTTCTTCTTCTTCTTCTTCTTCTTCTTCTTCTTCGTCTTCTTCTTCTTCTTCTTCTTCTTCTTTTTCTTCTTCTTCTTCTTCTTCTTCTTCTTCAACTTCTTCTTCTTTTTCTTCTTCTTCTCCTTCTTCTTCTTCTTCTTCTTGGGTGAGGCAGAATCCCGACATTGTGAAGTACACTCCTTAAACAATCATTGTCTGATTGTCATGATTCCTTCATTATTTACCTCCAAATTACATCTGTGCCCAAATGATCTGTTCCACCTAGATAGTCACTTGTTATCAGAAGGCTGATTCATTTTATTGACTGACTGACTGACAGACATATATAAGTTATTACCCTCCCCCCTCCCACCCCGACAAGAAACAAAAAACACTAAGCACTACAACTAGCAAAAAAAGCTAGGTGGTGATGCAAAATATAGCATGCTATAATTTGCATTTAAGCAACTCCTTCCAACACTGTCATAGAGGCCGAAATGTGACAAGCAGAACGATATAGTACAGACATTTTGGCAAACCCAACACGTGTTGGCTGACATAATAAATTGTACTCTACGTCTTGGATTTTGTTGTCAAATCTTTGTCCTTGGTGGAGTAATGATAAATGGTGGAGGAGGAAACAAAGAGGCTGTGATAATGGTGGTAATTTCCTTGGGGATTACCTTCACAAATACGTACGTCCACTGTGACTGCATGGTATTTATTGTGATTATGTATTTTTTCCTTGCAATCTTGTATCTTAACAAATACAGAATGAGGTCAAAGTAGATGTGATGAAGATCGAACCAGTGTAGCCAGGCGAAGCTGATTCTGACGTATAAAGTCGATTCCCTCATTATAACGGCCGTAGACCCATAACATAGGTATTCAAATGTTTTCTGTGTTTGTTACTGTTTCTACTGCTGCAGCTACGACATATTCAACCAATGATGTTGTAATGTACGGCCACCGTCTACGACGATGGCCCAACATTATAACAGCATTGGGCCAATGTGTCATGTTTGTTGGACGGACCAGGTCCAGACAATTTGATCTCCTATCTAGTCACCAGTATCAATGATAAACATTTTTCACTGTACAGAAATACAGTATCACGTGGATTGTAAAGGTCTGGTACTCTTTCTCTAGATAATCGAATGCCAACATCTATGTGAAAGAAATATTGACTTGAGTTCATAGCTGATCGAAACTTTTTTTATCAAATCGTACAGAGCAAATAACTCGTTTGATCCTCCTGGTACACTCTATGGGGGGCAAGTTCCCCACATTAAATATTGTCGCACTTTAGTGTGTTAACCTCCTACATACGTTTGTAGTGTTTGATTATGGCTGCAGAATGCAGTATGTATTCGAAGCACACCCATTTATTTATTTTCAACTTTTCTCACTTCATGTATTATTCAAAGTGTCAACTTATTTTTTGTTACTTATTGTACATTGTAATGTTTTCATCGCTGATGAAACGTTACGCTTTGCATGTATTTCGATTAACCCTTGAAGCGCTGTATTAGTTTTAAATAAACCAGGAAACCGAAGGTTTATTTAGATTTGCAATCATTATAAATGACTTCGTTAACTCTTTCCGCTACGTTTGAAGATCTATGTTATAAATGTGTAATTATTTCTGAGCGGGGACCGACTTCGGACGTTAGAAGCTGACGTCTATCGACGTCGGATTCTGACGTCTAAAGTCGGTCGCAATGAAAGGGTTAAAAATCGAACGTCCAAAACAAACTCATCTATAATTAATTGATAGTGTATGGCCAGAGTGCTGTTTGAGTATTGACATCAAACACAAACCGTACTTTACTGTGGTGAAAATTATTCAGAATTTTAATCAGTTCCATGAGTATGACAATGTATGAAGTTTGATGACACATTTCAAGTTTAATATAATTAGAATATTAAAATATAGCTGATTATGTAATTCGTGACGCTATTCTGAATGAACAGCAAATCATTTTCATGTCAAGTACTTATCATCAAATGAGGAAAAGTACATTTCAAAAATAATTAAATAATTGTGAATTATTAACGACACATTAATCATCATTAACGTCTAAAAATAATTTGGAAAATGGATTTTGTTAGGTGATTTAAAAATATGCTGATTCAACTTACGTAGTTACTTGAACAGCCTCCACGTGTCTGGCCATAATCTTCGGGCGGATTGCCAGTGGGGTACCTTGCTTCATCTGCTCGACAGCGGTGTCATTGCAGCTCCTGTATCATAGCAGGCGCTGTCAGCAGTGCAGGCACTGATGTTGGCCGTGGTAGCCTTAAACAACCGGAATAGAGTGTTAGACATTATTTGTCTCACGTGAGATTAATGGAGTTATCATTAACTATTGTTACTCTGGGGACTATCCGACCCGAGGATAGCAGAGCCGCTCTTGAGCAAAAAAAACTGTGTCTCTGGAAGTCTGGGTATGCCTTGGGATAAATCCCCTAGACATGCCCAAAACCACTTATTGGGTGAGTGAAGGAAAACATTCGTAACAACCCACCATGCCCTATCACCTCACCCTCACATCATCATCTGTATATCATTCATCTCATCAAAGAACTGCACTGTTTTTATCGTATCACAATGTAACTTGAATGACCATTAGTGCCGAAAAGTGATGTAAGGCAACAATGTACTATTACTACTTATAGTACAGTGGACAAACAAGCAGACATAAACTATATGAAAATTTACAGACGTTTTGCTTTAATTCTTAAGATAAAACATCATTGTAGACAATGCATCTATAATCCATAATAGTTGGCGCGCAAGTGCAGAATGACATTCAGACCGCGGAAGGAGGTCACCTTTCAGCGCCAGTGCCAAGGACACTAGTCCAATCTGAAGTATTATAACAAAGGCATGTGGCGCTTTTCATCGCATATTTGAACCTTTCAGCGCGGGGACTGATTTCAGACGTTAGAATCTTACGTCTATAGACGTCAGATTCTGACGTCTAAAGTCGATCACAAGGCTAAAAGAGTACAACATTTATAATGGCCGTAGACCCATGACATAGGTATTCGATTGCAGCGTAAATACATTTGTGATGATTAAAAAAAAACGTTGTAGGAAGGATATACAATGTATAAAACTCAACTATGTTAACTAGGAAAGTGTTCATGTTTTAGTTGAACGTGAAATGTGAAAGGCTGCAAGATTAAGTACACTTTTTATATGTGTGCACAAACGGAACACCACAGGTAGCTTTGGGGCACAGACCCGAGATCATACGATTTATACATGGGGCTATATCAATATTAACAGGTATAAATTGATAAAATAAAAAAGTTGATACATTTCTTCAGTATGCCCACACATAATAAAAAGGAATAATACAAATTAAACTATATTTAATCAAGAACTTTTAAAGAACCTAATATTAAATTACAGTTTGTATATATGCTTAATCAAGGTATTTGTTGTTATTTCATTAATAATTAGACGGAGCGCAAACTGCCACAAGCTGATAATAATACCTGGATCTGTATCAGCCAGACGACGACTGGAAACTTCGTCAGTTTTCATGAATTCTCTCGGGATTTGGCGCGAGATAATGTTACTAATATCGCGTGTTACTGCTAGGTGATACCCATGATGCATTACGGCCTGACATGCACTTCTGTCGTGTCGTGGGTCATTATGACGTGCAGCTATCAAAAACAAAGTAAAACTCGACAAATACGAGATTTTAAATCTATGTTTGTTTAACCCACGCGGGGACAGTCTTTAAACGTCAGAATCTGACGATTCTGACGTCTATAGACGGTCCCCACGCTGAAATAATTAAAAAATGTATAACGGCCTTAGACACATAACATATTCAAATATGAAAGAGCTCACTAAGACATTCAGAATGATTATGGTTTCAAATTAAAAAACCCTTTGGTCTCCAAGGTTTATACACAAATATTTCAGCGTTGTAGAGGTTAAAGCTGGATCATTGAAGCAGTACAGTGTTATCGTGCTGTGTTTGCTGGGAACTGATAGTCCATGGATATCACGAAGTGCGGTGTTTTTTACAGCATACTAATTGGGAAGGTACTGGGACGGGCCATGACAATCCCACAACACATCCACTCAATGCTGGCTTAATGTTGGCCCACCATCTACTACGATTGACCAGCATTGGGTACATGACTTGTATGGTGTTGGCTGGGCTATTAGGAACGTGTTCCAATCAGTTGAATATTAGTGCTATTAGGCATACTGCTGCGACCAAAACTATAAACACAGCCGTTCAAGTTGTCCACACACACGAGAAACCCAGACAGTATAATGAGGTCTTGCCAATTATGTTACCTGAGCTTAGAAACGAAAAGAAAGCAGGCGGAATCTGCACTCTCGGCATGCTCATGGTAAAAAGCTGCACTTCCGGAGTTATAAAAGACTAGATGATCCTGATAGACGTGACCCAGCAAGCACGAGACGTTGATACAATGTCGTTTTAACATTAGCCCACCGTCTGTGACGCTGGTGCGACATTAAAACAACATGTGTGAAGATCTCGTGTTTGTTGATGAGGCATTGTTGCAATAGATGACCAACGTCTGTGACGCTGATCCGGCATTAAAACAACATGTGTTGAAGGTCTGGTGTTTGTTGATGAGGCATTGCTGCAATAGATGGTCAACGTCTGTGATGCTGGTCCGACATTAAAACAACATGTGTTGAAGGTCTGGTGTTTATTGTTGAGGCATTGCTGCAATAGATGGCCAACGTCTGTGACGCTGGTCCGGCATTAAAACAACATGTGTTGAAGGTCTGGTGTTTGTTGATGAGGCATTGCTGCGATAGATGGCCAACGTCTGTGATGCTGGTCCGGCATTAAAACAACATGTATGAAGGTCTGGTGTTTGTTGATGAGGCATTGCTGCGATAGATGGCCAACGTCTGTGACGCTGGTCCGGCATTAAAACAACATGTGTGAAGGTCTTGTGTTTGTTGATGAGGCATTGCTGCAATAGACGGCCAACGTCTGTGACGCAGGTATTGCTTTAACCCTTGAAGCGCTCAATTTTTTTATGAAAATCATGGAAACCAAAGGTTTTTTTTCAATTTGAAATTATCATAAATGTCTTATTTAGGTCTTTCTGAATCATTTGAATATCTATGTTATCGGTCTACGGCTATTAGAAATATTTTAATCTTACAGTGTGGGGATCGACTTTAGTCGTCAGAATCTGACGACTAAAATCGGTCCCCGCACGGTGAGGGTTAAAGCACCATGACCTCGTCTTTGCTGGAGAGAAAGTGACGTGGCGCAATGGCTGGAGCGCCTGACTGCCTCGCCAGGCATGCATGCGTCCCGGGTTCGAACCCCACTGCTCCTGTGTGAATGTTTCAGATATATATCCTTGTTTTTCCTTTTTCAATGTGACTACAAAAAAATCTGTTTCAACAGAACCTGGTAGTAGCCTTTTTCCAATTTGCTCGGTCGCTCTTTAAAAAGTTTTAACAATTTTTTTCTCAGATTATTTTTACATCTTCCCCCAACATCCCTGAAAATTTGGTGGATTTTTTGTGTATTAGCGAAGCTAGACCATTTGGCATGTTATACATTTTTTTAAATTACAGCTCTCTTTAACACCATTGCCGTGAAACAAAAATCCTATTACATGCCAAATGGTCTAGCTTACAAAATACACAACAAAATCGCACCAAATTTTCAGGGATGTTAGGGGAACATGGAAAAATGATCCGAGAAAAAAATTGGTAAAAAATTTGAAAGAACGACCGAGCAAATTAAAAAAAGGCTGTTCCCAGGTTCTGGTGAAACAGACTATAGGCGATCACGTTAATGGCGGCCTCGTCGAGTTAAGGTTGAGACCAGTGTGTCGACGTTAATTTCGCACAGGGCGACGCGCTGCGTGCTCATCAAATAGTGAATCTGATGATCATTTTTGAACATCTCGCTCGGTCAGGCCAGACAGGCAGACCACAGGTGCTGTAGCAGACAACTTGTTAGCTGAAAATGTTCGTGACAATAATGGACTATGTAGTATACTCATCCATATGGGACGGAGAACCAATGATAAACATTTTTCACTGTATGTATGTAGCACTCCCATTTATTTATTTTCAATTTTTCTCACTTCAGCACTTTTTTTCCTTTTGACAGATTTTTATAGCCGCCTCGGCAATAGCAATTTGGTAGAACACGTAAATAGATCTCTCCAATAAAGCAATTGATGCATCCAATCTAAGACACAACCTCTGAGCAGTAGCAGCTGATAGCCCCAGGGGAAGAAACAGGTTTCGGAGAGGACGACACGGCTAGAGCAGCTGAATGAATTCCAATAAGGTCGACCATCAATAAATGTCATCTGCATGAACATAACGAATTCCCGTTCCAGAGATTGCAAAACTATCTGTCTAACCAATTTTTTCAAACTGTATGTAACATGTCTGTTTGTTTGTTTGTTTGTTTGTTTGTTTGTTTGTTTGTTTGTTTGTTTGTTTGTTTGTTTGTCTGTTTGTGTGTTTTATTTATTTCATTTATTTTATTTTTTTTTAAATTGTATTTATTTATTTATTTATTTATTTATTTATTTATTTTATTTCATTTTATTATTTATTTTATTTATTTTAATTATTTTATTTATTTATTATTTTATTTATTTATAATTTTTTTACATTATTATTATTATTATTATTATTTTTATTATTTTTATTTTTTCATTTTTTGACTGACTGACTGACATATATATTTTATTATCTTTACCCCCTCCTCTCCCGACGACAAAAAAAAACACTTAAAACTAAAATTAGAAAAACCTAGTTGGGTGTTAAGAGTGTTAAGGCAAAACACAGTATGCTTTAATTGTCATTTAAGCAGCTCCGCCGACACTGTTGTGGAGGGAAAAATGGGACGCACAAAACAATATATTTCAGACAAGCTGGTGGCATCAACGCGTATTTGCTGACATAATAAATTGTTTTCTGCGTCTTGGATTTTGCTGTCAAATCCTTGTACTTGATAAATCGTGGAGGAGGAAACAAAGATGCTGTGATAAAGCAAAAACGCTAAGCACTATAATTAGAAAAAATAGCGGGTGGTAATGCAAAATATAGCATGCTATAATTGGCATTTAAACAACTCCTTCCAACACTGTCATAGAGGCCGAAATGTGACAAGCAAAACAATACATTACAGCCATTCTGGTAAAACCAACACGTGTTTGCTGACATGATAAATTGTACTCTACGTCTGTGATTTTGTTGTCAAATCATTGTCCTTGGAATAGTAGTGATAAATGGTGGAGGAGGAAACAAAGGGGCTGTGATAATGGTGGTAATTTCCTTGAGGATTACCTTCAGCAATACGTCCACTGTGTCGCCTGTGTCCTGTGATGGCGACCAACAGCTTATGTCATAGGATATAATAGAACAGGACAGAACACATTGTAGAGCAGTGCAATGCTGTACAGTGCAGCGTAGTGCCGTGCAGTAAATACAGTGCAGTGCAATACATTGCAGTGCAGTGTAGTGCAGTGCAGTGCAGCTCAGGGAAAGGCAGTGCAGGGCAGCACAATACAATACAATACATGTACGATAGGTGATGCAGGGCATCACATGGTAATAGTCGCGGCCAAAATATTTTTAAGTGCTGAAGGATATTTTTAAGAGGCGATATTGTTCATTGAAGAAATATCTCAAGTGAAATTAAAGTTATAATGTCGAGTTCCGAGCAGTTTTTAATATGAAAGGAAAAAATGATGATAGGCTTAGTCTGGTGATGTGTTGGAAGAAAAATGGGTAAATTGATTGTACAGCTCAAAAATAAATCCACAACAGAATTCCCAATATAGTAAGCGACTACTGTTGAGACGAATACAAAAAAGGTGTTAAATAAAATAGCTTGGAATGTGCACGAGTGCCCTGATAGAATTTCAGGAACGGACGTGAAAGGGTGGGAGTCAACCCTGCACGTATCCAATCATATAACAGTGAATAAATGACATAAAATAATGGAAAATCATCAAATTGTTGAGGAATTATTACAGGCCATTTTTGGTTACATTTAGGTCATTTTCTTTTGATAAGCAAAATTTTGTAAAAAGCTAAATTTATTGGAACTGCAGATAATTTTGGATCAATTATCGACTAATTTATCTGATTTGAATTTGTACTTTGGGGTTAAAGTTTAAGGGTGGAAAGGAAAAGACGGGAGTAAAATAAAAAAAATGTATGAAAAGATTGTTGTTGTGTACATTGTATAGGTTGGCTAGAATGAATGGAAATATTGTCAGTATAGAAATAATAACAGATTTGATATGGTAACAAGATTTCTTCAATATAAAATAGTGAAATAAAATGTAAGGTACATATAAAAATATTTATTCCACCAACTACCTACTTTAAGGTTTAAAACAAAATGTATTTATACAAATGACAAAAGGAATCAAATCTGCTCTGCAAAGCTGAAAGGCAGTATCTGCTTACTTGTAAAGTAATCAGATATTGCCTTTTGGCTTTGCATGGCGGAAATGTAATCTTTACGCAAGGATGAGAACTAAGACTGAAAGCACATTCACCAGTTAGGCTAGATATAGAGACGAAAGTCCTGATTTCTAATTATTGACAACCTTGTCAAAAATAAGAAATACGGCAATTTCGTCTCTATATCTAGTCTAACTGGTGAAATCACTGATTTTTGGATGATTTTAGATCTGGGCATGTCCCTTTACTGCAACAAGGTAGTTTTTTCTAATTTGGCATAACTGTACCAGATGACACATTTATCATATGAGACCAGCAGACATTAGCATGCTCATAATCATACACATTTACAGTAAACGGAAACGTTACATACTACGAACTGTGGTTTTTTTAATATTGACTTTTAGCGATCTAAGGGTGGGTCTACGTTTAAAAAAAAAAAAAAACATCAAATATGTTTCGTCCTGAGTATATTCAGTGACAAAAGGTGGCAAGAGTGGTATAACGCTGGTTATAAGTATAAGAATGATAACTTTATTATACAAGGGTTAGACGAAATGTGAGAGTACCCCATCCGGAATTACGACCTCATAAGTCCTACATGCAACAAGTTTTTTTTTTTTATAATTTCACATAGTGGTACCAGATGACACATTTATCAAATGAGGTCAGCAGACATTTGCATGCTCATAATCATACAAATATACAGAAAAGGGAAAGTTACATAGTACGAGGTGTGTTCAAGTTTATTTTAAATATTGACTTTCAGCGTTCTGATGGTACGTTGACGTTTAATATATGCTCCACCCTGAATATAGAGTGGTATTAAAAGCGTGTATAACCATAATAATGAGGATTATGTTGTTATAGGGGTCGAACATATGTAACTTGTGAGAGTACTCCATCCACTCTTTTGATCACATAAGTCCTTCACACAACAAGGTAGCATTATTCTAATTTGATTTAGTTTTATCAGATGACGATGTACCAAGTGAAGTCAACAGACATTAGCATGATCATAATCATAGAAATGTACTGGGAACGGCAAAATTACATTCTACGAACTGTGTTAGTTTTTTTTTAATATTATTGACTTTCAGCGCTCTATAGGTAGATTTATGTTTTGTGAAAAAAAAATTAAACTCTAATCATTTGACATCCTATCTTTAATTAAAGAGAAACAGGATAGACAGTGATTTAGAAAAAAATTAAAACAATATATATGTATATTTATTTAATAACCTGAGGTAAAAATGTATAGTGTCGGGGGCTCGATGATACCCTTGAATATCCCTCATTTTAAAAACGATAAACTTATACAACCACCCTAATAATGCTCCAAGGATATTTCCCTGTCATATAGGCTACACATATCAGACATTTGCCACTTTTTGGGTCAAGAAAACTATTAAAAAATAGAAGCTTTTTGAAAATTGGCTCCCAGACTAATAGTCGATATTTTAAATATGAATAATTCCTTGTGTGCTTTGCAAAAATGGATCATGATTTTGTTTAATGTATGGATAAGGCTATACGCCCATTTATAGACTACATATGTCATGTTATGGGTTAAAGAAAAGGCTGCTCAACCGGAGCTCACTATCATTCAGTGTGAGATAAAACGTGAGTAGGTCCACACTGGTCTATGTCATCGCTAACGTTTTAAAACTGAATGACGGGCAACTCCGGTCGTGTAGCCAGTCCGATGGGTTTGATATCACTTATATTAAGGTCCGAGTTGGCTGGGGTGTGAGTTGACCTGGATCCCACACATTTACGTCTCAGGCTGTCAGTGTCACTTTCGTGAATAGGTGGTTTGTGAATGTAGAGCCTAGTCTAAAAATCTAAACTGAGACTAACTACCACTACTACTACTACTACTACTACTACTACTACTACTACTACTACCACTACTAATACTATTACTACTAGTAGTAGTACTACAAGTTACTAGACGTAGTACTACCACTAGGTCTAGCCTTTAGGGATTTAATTACCAATGCTTTCGAGATTCTCAAGTAATTTGTAATAAGATCTTACACAAATAATTACTTGAAATGTAAGCAGAATCGGAGATACATTTATCAGAAGGCCCGAGCGGACTGTTTACTGGGCTATCTAGCCAAACAAATAAACAATTGATCATTACAAAAATATTTTAATGTTTCTGGTGGAGTCTACCTCTTATTTTTGTATGTATATATATCTATTATTACTATCATTTTTAAAAACATCGTTTGACTTATTATAATTATTAGCCTCTTTTTTGTAAACTATGTCATCGCTAACGTTAACTGAATGACGGGCAACCCTAGCCCTGGAGATTTAATATCACTATACTGTCAAGGTCCGAGTTGGCTGTAGTGCGAGTTGACCCGGATCCCACGTAAGTCTCAGGCCAATGTCTCCGGCTGTCAGTGTCACTTTCGGGAATAGACTTGTGGTTTGTGTCAGACTGTAGCCCTGGACTGTAGTATAAAAATCTAAGTTGAGACTAGCTACTAATAGTAGTAGGCCTAGCGTTACTAGTCTACTACTAGGCCTAGCCTTACGGGATTTATTTACCAACGCTTACGAAATTCTCAAGTAATTTATAATAAGGTCCTACGCATTCCAATTAATAGAACTACTTTAAATGTAAGCGCGATCGGAAATATCATGTGATCACGATGTTTCAGAGCAATTGACATTTATCGCAAGGCCCGGGCAGCCCTTTTACAGGGCTAGCTTTTTATGTAAACTCTACCAAAGTCTGGCCCAGAATGCACTGCGCATCACATCACTATACAATACAATACAATACAATACAATACAATACAATACAATACAATACAATACAATACAATACAATACAATACAATACAATACAATACAATACAATACAATACAATACAATACAATACAATACAATACAATACAATACTATTTATAAATTGTTTTATTGGTGAGATTTATTACACTTTTTTTTTACCAGATTGGCACAGCTATACAAATGTATTGCTTCAACGTCCCCTCTTTCACCATATTTGTATAGCTGTGTTGATCTGGTAAAAACGTGTAATAAATCTGATGAATAAAACAATTTATAAATCCAATCTAACATACAGCCATTGAAAGCTGCTGAATGAATTCCAATGAGGTTGATCGGCCATCAGTGAATGCCGCCTACCTGAAAAGGCCTAACTATCGTTTTAGAGATTGCAAAGAATAGCATAACCCATGTCCCACCTATATTGAATGATGTGAGAATGGGACATTACGTCACACAAAGTTAACATTTTAGAATGATTATAGAATGAGTACAAAAATTCTGAAAATTAAATCTGGCATGTGTGATTATTTTTTTCATTAAACCTCAAAAATATTTATACCGTTTTTTTTCCAAACCTGACAAATACGCATGATTAACTTCCATACCATAGAATAACAGGAGTGACATATAATAGTGTTGCATTTATCCACCCTATGTCACTAAGCTATTTATCTAAATATGGAAACGACGATATTAGCTTGATATGCCTATATCAGTCAAAGTTAGTTTATTGGTGAATCAATGTCGCAGAGTGGGACGGTAGCCTATCCTTAACTCTTACAGCGTGGGGACCGACTTTAGTCGTCAGAATCTGACGACTAAAGTCGATCCCTGCACTGTAAGAGTAAAAATATTTCTGATGGCCGTAGACCCTTATCATAGGTATTCAAATGAATCAACAAGAGCTAAATAAAACATTTATGATGATTTCGAATTGCAAAAACCTATGAACTGGACTTGGTGACCAAGCTGCTGAAGTTGCAGAGACAATAATGTTTAATGAAGGGACATACCTTATTCACGGTCAGTGAGTCAGAGCAGTGGAGTGGGCAATAATTGGAATGATAGCAGCTGCACACCTGTCCTTATTATCCAACCAGGCGCACGTGGCGTCAGAAAAAGCAGACGGAAAATACCGATGGACAAATATTACCAAAATTAATTTGTGTTTTATCCTTTTTTACATATTTAATGCTGAAGTATATACTTACTCCCTATATATGTTTTAAATGAACTTTTTTTTAGGCTTGATTGTTGACGCAGTACCTGGCTTCAATGAAAGATAAACAAAGTCTATTGATATAGGAATCTACAGTGACACAAAATGACAAAATACTATAATCAATAAAGCAATTACATCAATATAGTCAGGGGGTCAAATGCATATTTTTGGTCGAACCTGGAAAGTGGGTCCAAAGTTTTTTTCTCAATGTTTTCATGTTATATAGGTATTGTACTCCATGAAACTGCATGATGGCATTCTTACAACATTGAGCATTTTTATATAACACGTTTTAAAAAATCGCGTCAATCGGGACGCAAAATAATGGTTTTACACGGTTCGAAAAATACAAATATTTATATAAAGCGCCAAACTAATCTATATTTGCCATCATTGGAAATAGTATGTCTTCAGTGTTAACAAAAGTGAAATCCTAATTGTACAAATTGATTGAACCAGAAGTTTTGAGTTATGTAAACCCTTTGACCCCAAGGCCTTTCATAAATATAATTACCAGTGTAAAAACCTCAAATTTCACAATAATGTTTGAGTGTGACTTATCAAAATGAAATGAATTTCATTACGAACCTGAATATGATGTCGTAGAGTAACTATAAGACATATGTACCGCGATAATTATATTCTATAAATATATCGACGAGATATATAATGTATAATTTTGGCCATACGTTTTAAAATTTTGTATACTACGTCATCCAACGATGTTAACACTTAACATCAAAACATTTGTTCAGAGATTTATACATTTTTAAAAGGAATCATTGTGTGGTGTATTGCCTCTGCCAAAGGAGGTTATGTTTTTGGTCGCGATGGTTTGTCTGTCCGTCAGTAGGATTATTTACAAAGCAATGAATGGATTTGCATGAAACTTTTATCAGAGGTGCGTCTCGGGCCAAGGAACAATCCATAAAATTTGGAAATGATCCTGCTTAGTTTACGACCCGTATCCAATACACAATCACTGCGGCGGAAGTTTGCAGTCTCTGACTGACTGTCTAGTTCTATTTGATATGTCTATGTTTCTGCACCTATAACATTATACCTTTATGGCAACGTATGGGTGCTCCATGGCTAGATTCAATTGATGACAGGTATTGTAAGCCCCATCCAAGCGTTATGCTTTGTGAATAAAAATAAATTTGAAATTATTTTCATTGATTTGGAATTACTTGTGCGAACTGTTCGTCGTGATTGATAATTCAGACCAAGAAGCCATGACAAGAAATCATGACCCATCCACAGGCTATGTTTTCTTTTAAACGCGATAAAACAACAATTAAAAGGTTTTCAAAAGAGTCATCAAGACGACCGCAGATTATCATGATTTTGATAAAGTGTTTATCAGATACTATGATCCAAAAAATTGTGACATGCCTGCGTCTTTCGCTCTACCAGAGTTGCCACTAAACCAAGAGGGCGAGGTAAACATGTTAGAGAAGGGCCAATGAAGGGTCAATTTTATGGGCATTTTTTCATGAAATCTACAAACCATCAAACTGTCAAACTGAACAATTTGTAGAAAAGCAGACAGTGTGTGACACTCAAAACACTCGTAGCATAATTATAGATAATTGTATAGGCTTATCACATATTGATATGCCACATGCACACCATGACACTGCTATAACAGGTATGACACATTTCCAGTCATTGGCGACAGGCCCCTATTTACAATTATGAAATCAAATCTGCAACTGCATAAAATGATGGCAGATGTCCTTTGGGTGTATCCAGATAATTGTTTGCCAGAGACGTATCCCCGGGTTGGTGGTATACATCTCTTCATGGGTGTCATCGGTGTACAACTCTGATGCAGGATCAGTACCGTGGTGCAGACTTACATTTATGCATTTAAACACAAAATAAAGCCAATGTTACCCAGGATAATGTGATGATGAGTGAGCCCTAGCACCCGAAGGGTGGTGAGAGTGAGATAAAGGCAACGCAACTTGTTTAAAAGTTGATTTTAGCCTTTCCAATTCTTCATTAGTATACAATACTCATTGAAGATGTCTGGTTGGCAAGGGTGGCAAGGAACCTGGAAACGGAAGCATTTAAAAATTTAATTAATTTAGATGCACCGTCGGCGAACAGAGGGTCGCGGTGGTCTAAATGAGGTGTTGAATCAGCCAGTAGCTATCCTGTATCACGTGTCTTATCTCGAAAAATCAGAATGAGAATAGGCCGATACAGTTGTAATTTAGCAGCTCATTTAAATGTACATTTGATAATTTATTTTATAAAGCCTATGTCTCTTATGCATATTTAAATTTACTTAGTATGTTAACATACTTAAAATTAAGCTCTGCGCCTGCTGTCCAACATGTTGCTTTCCAAGATAATGTTACTACATCTAGTCTTTAATATATGCGTTACTACAATTCCAGCACTAAATTTTGAGCACGAATAGCCAGATGTAGGGTATCTAACCTGAAACATATCCCTGTTCCAACAGCTTTGGTGACTGTTGCTAGTAATAACAGGATAAAGGTCTAATTCAAAACATACACAAGAGCCCATGCACACTCTTAATACCAGGACCGATCCAAATAGCAAAAATCCGAAAGTCGCATAACAAGACGATAATCACGAAGGAGCTGACAACAGCATATAGCTACACAGCTTTAGGAGACAAATATTGATATTACCATTATAATGCAATCGCCTATACATAATGTGTCATAGAAATTAAAGTGACAACTGCTGAATATTTTGACCTCATTCCTAACCTGCTGCCAGGACCCTCCTTGTCACGATGTGATACTATGGTTGGATGCTCTGGTATTGGTATTATCGGAGATATTAATGTCTTCTGGCTCGATGTAGTAAGGAACTTATTCTGTGGTTAGTAACTCGGCGAGGGGAGCATCACCTGTTGATAATTATGTTAATTACCATCACCTGGGCAAGCCTTCCGGTTACATTTGAAAATAAAACTTTCCGTTGAAGAATGCCTTGATGCTTGAGCCACAGAAGTTAGATCCGTTAGTATATGAATGGAGCAGAGACGGGAATATGTTATGTTCAACTACAGTCCCTGAATGAAGTCAACTGATCTCAGATTGCATCTCAACTGGTCCCTAATTACATAAAAACATCCTCATATGGTTGCTCCAGAAAGAGCTATGTGATAGTGTTCGATGTGGAAGCAACAAAGCAGGAATACAGGACGCATCGCCATTGTCTAAGAATATGATGCATACTACTACTATATGAACACAGATGATGAAACAAACAATGAACAGGAAGGTAGTAGTAACTTTAATATAAATATATAGCAAATGACAAAATTATGTTGAAGGTGGTGGTATCATTGCTGATTATTTAACTTGTTTAAGATAAAGAACTATGTTTTTCAATAACTATTACGTACAATTTTGGTAGTTTAGCAGGTACAGAAACCTCTGCATTATTACACCAAATATTATTAATTGATGTATCCATATATGTGATATTGGAACTATAAATAAGAAACAAAAAGGTTAAATAGCGTGAATTATTTAGTCATATGTTAAACTGTTATAGCACAAGAAGGGAACATATACGTCAAAGTTAAATTCAGACCACATTGTCATTGATCAACTTATTTCGCACAATACAATCATTTGCCTTGACACATATTCTGGGATTTAACTTTACCTAATTAGGGCTCACAAATTTTCCTCTGTGTGCCTCAATAGCGGCCGGGCATCTAAACATTGGGGAAGTGTTGGGTCAATGCAGCCCACCAGCGTCACAGATAATGGCCCAACATTGGGTTAGTGAATCATGTTGACTAGCCCATACAATAGAATGCCAACGTGTAATACATTGCTACACTATTCAAACAATATAATAATCACCCTATCTTTCATCCCAGCAAATATATACATGTACGGTCACGTAGGCCACATTTGGAGTGTGGCCTAGATGAGCGAGAATATGTGAGCGACAGGTTATCTAGTTAATTAAGATCATGACACTTCATAACAAAAACCTAAATTATAAGACAATGAATACAGGTACAGCTATAGAAACATGTACAAATGTGGAGGATGTAGTATACAAACGATACTGAATTAGGCATGTTTGACCTCATTTTGTGACCTTTGACCTTGAACTATAGCTTTGACCTTTGACCCAATGATATTTATTATTAATATACATTAATATACAAACAATAAAACTAGTAACTATCAGTTGTGTGAATATATAAAGTGATTTTCTGTTTTTCCCGATCACGTAAAACCACTATTTTGTGCCCCGATAGGCGAAAAAATGTAAAACTCGTTATTTCAAAATGCTCAATGTTGTGAGAATGCCATCACGCGGTTTCCTAGAGTACAATACCCATATAACATGAAAACATCGAGAGAAAAACTTTGGACCCACTTTCCAGGTTCAGCTCCTGGCCCCCTGACTAATAAGATCAATCAAACATTATCCAGCCAACTTGACATCAAAGGTGAAATCGGCGTTGAGTGATAGATCAATCAGCAAAGGTTACATGTGATGATCAATGATTAATACATGATTAATACGGTTGCTGCTGATAGTGTTTATACTGCTGTTGTAATCCCATGGAGCACTGAGCTACTCAATTCAATTTGTCAGTCACTTGAAGTTGTGTCTCGCTACCGCGACTCACAACTGCAAGTGACTGAAAATTACTTGTATTTACGAAACTAAAGTCACAATTTATATCAGTATTTTACGTTTCGAACATATTTTATTTGAGAGATCTGATTACATAATCACTGATAAAAACATGAAATCCACTGAAGCCGACATCAGTGCTCTAGGGGTGAAATATGATTAAGTGGACTGGTATTGTTCATGCTGTGACTGTTTCTCCTGGTGGTGATGCTGCTGCTGATGTTGCTGTTGGCCATGTCGCTGCTGCTGCTTCTTTAGCTGATGCTGTTGATGCTGCGATTGCTGCGCTGCTCCTACATATTCCTTTGTTTCATTGTTTCTGTTACGTGATATGTTTATGCATATAGCATATAGGTAATGGGTTCAATTAAACCTTTACGTCATATAGATTTTTAAATTTTCAAAATGATTAAGTTTGATATCAGTGAATAATATTCCGAATTGTTGAAACGAATTTAAATGGTATTGCTGATGTTGTTGCGTCTGCTCTTGTTCTTGTTGCTGTTGCCTCTTCTGCTGCTGCTGCTGCTTCTGTTGGTGTTGCTGCTGCTGCTGCTGATGATGCTGCTTCTGTTTTGTTGTTGTTCCTGCTGCTTCTGCTGCTGCTGCTGCTGCTGCTGCTGCTGTTGCTGCTGCTGCTTCTGCTGCTGCTCCTGTTTCTGCTGCTTTTGATGTTGCTGCTGTTTCTGGTGTTGTTTCTACTGCTGTTGTTGTTGTTGCTGCTGTTTCTGTTGCTGTTGCTGCTGCTGCTGCACTTGAGTATGTTGTTTGATGTTTACTAGTGGTACTGCTGTCGTCTCGTCTGCGCCTACTGCTGCTGCTGCTGCTGCTGCTGCTGCTGCTGCTGCTGTTTTGTTGTTGTTGCTGCTGATGCTGCTGCTGCTGCTGCTGCTGTTGCTCCTGTTTCTGCTGCTTTTGATGTTGCTGTTGTTGCTGTTTCTGTTGTTGTTTCTCCTGCTGTTGCTGCTGCTGTTTCTGCTGCTGCTGCGCTTGAGTATTTTGTTTTTGTTTGATGTTTACTGGTGATGGTGCTGTCGTCTCCTCTGCGCCTACTGCTGCTGTTGCTGCTGCTGATAATGAATCTTCATCACTGCCGGTGTGATGGTATTAAAGCTGTCATCTCTTCTGTGCCTGCTGCTGTTGCTGTTGCTGCTGCTGCTGCTGCTGCTGCTGCTGCTGCTGCTGCTGCTGCTGCTGATAATGAGTCTTCATCCCTGCCGGTGTGATAGTATTAAAGCTGTCATCTCTTCTGTGCCTGCTGCTGCTGCTGCTGCTGTTGCTACTGCCGCTGCCGCTGCTGTTGTTGCTGATGATGAGTCTTCATCACTGCCGGTGTGATGGCATTACAGCTGTCATCTCTTCTGTGCCTGCTGCTGTTACTGCTGTTGCTGCTGCTGCTGCTGCTGCTGCCGCTGCTGTTGCTGCTGATGATGAGTCTTCATCACTGCCGGTGTGATGGCATTAAAGCTGTTGCTGTTGGTTCAGCTGGTGACCAGTCAGAAGAAGGCATCTGGCACAGTGTGCGCAGCTATTTGAGCGCGGAGCTGATAGAAAGAGACCAAGTGATAAAAGCGCGGCAGATGGACTGAACACATCATATCTACTCCGCTATTCAACTCGGCAGTCAGAAATAAAGGAGCTGAGCATGAAAGAGAATACGTGTGGTGAGATATGAGGAAATTGACTGACTATGTCACATCTACACCGCCAAACAAAAAGACGGCAACGAGTGATATACTCCTGATTTTTATATATAGATTCCCGGTAGCTTATTAAACATAGGAATGTGAGTGACATGGAAATTGGATTATGTTTTCTGATCATCTGGCAAGTCAGTCATACAACTGTCATATGTGCGACAGGTAATAGTGGACAAATACACTGTTGTGATGAAAACAGCAATTAAAACAAACAGCAGCTGATAGGATTATTAGGAAGTCAACGGAATACATTTCCTGTCTACAGTTATCTTACATGCAGATACTGTAGACGAATAAATATTACAATAGCGCTACTAAAGAAAACAAGTAATTTGCGAATTCTAAATTATATGAAAAGTCGCCAGATGGGAAATTCGCGAAAATTATCAGATCTACAGTAATATGTATTGATCTGGGAGTATCAATGCTGAGTCCATCAATGTTGAATCTAAAATCATTTGAGAAATAAAAACCAGACAAGTATTGCTGCGTACAGTTTGAATAAGATAAATTGTACCTTTATTGACATGAGATGACTCATCTGACTCCTCTGACTTACTGACTCTTCTATAACTTCAGGATACATTGCCTCCATGAAGTTTTATAAACGAACCAGGATTAAAACAAATACAATTCAGAAAAAGGCCAGATATAGAATACTCGCCGGATACGTCAAAATAATGTGTTAACATGTGATTAATCTACATCCGCATGGCATGAGCAATCGATCGAAAAACACGCATTTCTTCAGCGTGTGAAATCCAAAACCAATAAACACGATTTGAATCCTGTCATTTACTTATATAGTTATGCTATTCAAAGCATGGCCTGTAACGTATCATGAAGTCCAGTATGCCACAATGGTCAATTTATATGATTCATACTATTTGCTGATATAGTTGTGACCTTTGACCTGTGATGATGTCCAGTATGTCACAGTGGTTGGACCTGATGGACAGCAATGGATCCAGTGACCTTCACCCCAATGACAACCTGTCTTTTCTAGCAGCATGGACCACATTTGACCTTTCTGACTTTGCTGTTGATCCTGACTCAGATGAGTTTGATGCTTTAAGAAGTGGATGTGAGCGTACTGTGATGATTATGATGTATTGTCTGGTGATAGGTATAGGAGGGCTGGGTAATGCTCTAGTAGTGATCACCCTGATCAGGAATAACTACATGTGGAATGCCACCAACATCTTTATAGGTTGTCTGGCCCTCACCGACTTACTCGTCTGTCTACTCAACCTACCATTCTCTCTCTATTACCAACTCAACAATGATTGGCCGTTTGGCAGGCTTCTCTGTCACGTGATACCTACACTGTTTGCTGTGGCAGTTTACATCAGTTCTTTCTCCTTGACCATGATAGCTGTTGACAGGTAAGGAATACATGTAATGACCATGGTAGCTGTTGACAGGTAAGGAATACATGTATATGATGGCCATGATAGCTGTTGACAGGTAAGGAATACATGTATATAATGACCATGGTAGCTGTTGACAGGTAAGGAATACATGTAATGACCATGATAGCTGTTGACATTTGCGGAATACATGTATATAATGACCACGATAGCTGCTGACAGGTAAGGAATACATGTAATGACCATGATAGCTGTTGACAGGTAAGGAATACATGTATATAATGACCACGATAGCTGTTGACAGGTAAGGAATACATGTAATGACCATGATAGCTGTTGACAGGTAAGGAATACATGTATATAATGACCACGATAGCTGTTGACAGGTAAGGAATACATATAATGACCATGATAGCTGTTGACAGGTAAGAAATGTGATAACACATCTTGGTCTGAAAATTCGAGCGAGTATCGTAATGATCAGAGTTGTCACAGCACGAGACAGTTCAACTTTCCAGACAACGATGTCTTATTCTGTTTATTAAGCATATGAACAACCATGACAGATAGGCTATAAGATAATTCATATTTACATTATTGATTCCTAAAGACCCGATTATCAGTGATTTGATTGTGAAAAGTGGGCTGGGTAGACGCTGTATGTATACCTCAATTACATGGACATTATGCATCTGGGCAGACACTATAAAGTGGGCTGGGTAGACCATGTATGTATACCTCAATCACATAGACATTATGCATACGACAGACACTATAAAGTGGGCTGGGTAGACCCTGTATTTATACCCCAATTACATGGACAACTGGATAAACACTATATTTTCATTTCTGAAATATTTGTATATATAATATATAAAGTTTTTTCCACTTTAAAATCATCATACATGTTAGGGCTAGCTCTTAAGGGTATACGAGCATTATAAATGTTTTTATTTTTCAGTGCAGTGACCGACTGTAGACGTCATATTCTGACGTCTAAAATTGATCCCCGCGCTGAAAGGATTCAATCCAACTACTCACATTGGTTATTTAAGTTGTGGTTGAGAAGCCTGGGATTACTACAGACATGTGATACTGTTGACAGAAAGGTTGATCCTAGGAGTAGCCTTTTGTCAATTTGCTTGGTCGCTGTTTACATTTTATTAGCAATAGTTTTCTCTGATCATTTTATCATCTTCCCCCAACATTCCTGAACATTTAGTGAAATGTTTTTGTGTATCATCGAAGTTAGACCATTTGGCAAGTAATAAAATTGCATAATGACAGCTCTCATTTCACCATTACCGTGAAACAGGACATATACATGCGAAATGATTTAATTGACAAAATACACGACATAATTCCACCAAATTGTCCGCAATCTTGGGGAAGATAAAAAAATAATCCAAGAAAATATTTGAACAAAGAAATAAAAATCGACTATAAAAATTGAAAAAAAGTCTACTCAGGCTATGGTAAAACAGACTGATAGTGAATAAAAAAGTTGGTCATCTAGCAATGGTGATAGATTAGAGCATGTCAAATTTTTATCAATTGATTGTGATCAATCATACATTAAATGCACCGCTTTGTGAACTCTTTAAGCCCTGACAATGCATGAAAGCATCATTTTGCATCTCTGAAGTATGACTTAATTACATACATCTAGGGGATTTTTTAACGAAAAGTTTCATAGATCTGTAATAATAATAACTATATATATATTTTTTTTTTTTGCCACCCGCATCAAGTCATTAATTTACTCTAATAATATGTTCTGTGGTATTATTGTGCAATACTATTTATTTATATAATGATCTAAGCTTTTCGCAACTACTGAGCATTTCATGCTTATTATTACCTACATTCATATTTTTAGAATTGTGTGCTTATTTTTTAACTTACTATTTTCGATTTTAACACAAGCCTTTTTGCATTTTTTTATTGCATGGGTGCTGGTCACCTGTCGCCAATTGCCTTTTTCTGTAGAATTATACCTTTAGAAAATTAAGTAAATGAAAAATCTTCATCCACTACAAGTTGGGAATTGCGACAGTAATTCGCGGCTTGTAGTGAATGAAATGAATGGGGTTTTAGACCACATTTGTGCACATGTAGGCTAAGCTGGGACAGGAGAACCTCCTGATGATGGTGAGATGAAGGAGATCACACTGTCCTCCAGACACAGGATTCGAAATTCGTACCCTGGCGGTCTGAGTCCTAGCACGCTACCTACGGTCACAGAGGCTCCCCACAATATTGAATCTCTACGAGTGAGCGGGAAAGAATTATTTTGTTTCTTTGAAACTAGAATGCCAGAGCGGGGTTCAAACCGGCGATTACCGACTTTCCAAGCTGGCAGCTTTAACCACTGCACCAGGGTCCCCGCCCTTTGTAGTGGATGAAGATATGGTAATTCCAGGCTTGAGAGGGTTAACCCTTTGAGTACTATGTGCTGAATATACACTGTAGATGTCCTGCTGACTGATTAACTGACACAATAAATTAAAGCACTGTACATTTACCGACTTCAGCTAATTACTTCTGGCCACTGTCTGCGAAACTGACTCATCATTAAATCCACAATACGTCAGTGGCCACAATACTCTTACTGGTGGATTATACATTCTAGAATTTGACGCCATTTTGCAAACTTAAATTCAAAGTGGAAATTAACCCATTCTCGGATGGACAACTGTTTAGGCACACATGTTGCTTTACTATGTTCTAGAGGTTTTTCTGAATATACATCAGTGAGTGTTGTTTTGTGTATATGACTATATACACTATATACACCAGCACTCGATAATTGTATTTTAATGAGACCAGATAGCTCAATAATGATGTACTTATTTTAATATGGATAATTCGACCAATCATTATCTTACTAGTGTCTTGCATTTCGAAAATACCCTCATAGCACAATTATTGTTCTGTTAATGTTAACATCACACGTCAGATGGTTTTGTCGATTTATAGTTGGACTTTTTTGTACCGAAATAACTATTTTTCCTATGGATTTTTGCCACCCACTCATTTTTATCCAATGTGTACAGATAAAATTTTGGTCTAGACATGTATGTGGGCTATACTGACATTAACAAGTTTTTTCCGGGAATATAATTAAAGCGACAAAATCGGGCTAAAAATCAGAATTTTTATTTAGGTTTCTTAATATGGCCATAAGATGTGAACATGCCCATAAACTTTTAAATTATGGGCTGTTGTGGCAACGTACCAAGTATACGAAAGCCGTATTTATCAGTATTCCCGTATTTAGTAATTTGGACATGCATGTCCGAAATTAGATTTTGTCCTTATTTCTCGCTTAACTGGCAAATGTGCAACACAGAATTTAAAAAACTTACGCGATTCTAGTCCATGGGTATGTTGACATATTATGGATATTATGGATTTTTTTAAGTTTTTAACCTGATTGTTTAGCTTCAAACATAATTCCCAAAACTCTGAAAAGGGTTGGCAGACTTCGACTTTGAAGGTTTAAAAAGATCGATCTAAACTACTATTTAAAACAAAAAATCACATAAAAATGGCATTTCTAGCCATACCAGTTTTATTTAGTTTTATTTTCAACTTGACAGTTAACGCAGCTTACGTTTTTTATAATTTTGTAGGTGGTTTGCACCATGCACTACTTATCAGGATTATATAACTTATTTTTGCATTATTTTCTTATGATCATGTTCCATATCCAGCCATTTTATCCGCTCTCTTGGCATAGCCTATTCCTAAATACTGTTTTTCATTTATGTTTTCCAGGTACATGATTGCCTTGTGTTTCGTCTTTGTTATCGTATTTTTCTTGAAATTAAATGTTGATTTATTTATGTGTTCTATGTACATTCTGATTGTTTTCCTGTTTAGATTTGTTTTACAACTTGTTTTTGTTAGAAATGTTGCTAGAAGAAGATGTGTTTCAGTGTTCCAGGTACATTCTGATTGTTTTCCTGTTTTATCTTGTTGTAATACTTCTTGACACTAAATGATGCTTGATTATGATTTGTTTCAGTGTTTCAGGTATGTTCTGATTATTTTCCTGTTTTATATTGTTGTAATACTTGTTCTTGTTACGCACTATGTCTAGATTTTAATTGTTTCTGTGTTCCAGGTACATTCTGATTGTGTTCCTGTTTTATCTTGCTGTAATACTTGTTCTTGATATCAAATGTTGCTGGATTATCATTATGTTCTTGTGTTCCAGGTACATTCTGATCGTGTTCCCGTTCCGGCAGCGCATGTCACCTCAGACTGCCCTCTACCTGGTGGCCGCCATCTTTGTTTTGTCATGTGTCATGGCGTCACCTCTAGCAATCTTTGCCAAGTGTGTGGCGTTTACATTAGAGGAGCCCAGTATCAACCTGTATATAAACAGACACTACTGTCAGGAGGCGTGGCCCAGTGAACATTACCGGAAGCTGTACACCACGATCACTCCCATCATGCACTTCTTGTTTCCGCTGAGCGTCACTGGGGTTTTATACTTCCTGATCATGCGCAGAATACGTCACAGACTCCAGAGAAAAGAGCAGCACCGCACAAAGACTGTGAAGGTCCTTATTACTGTGGTTCTCATGTTTGTTCTAACATGGCTGCCATTCCACCTGTTTGCTCTTATCACTGAGTTTCAGAGTCACCTGGTGAGTGGGAGATACTTTAAATTTACAGACGCCTTGCTCAGAGTGATCGCCATGTCATCATCGGGTTTAAACCCGTTCCTCTACGCCTGGCTGAATGAACATTTCCGTGAAGCTCTGTGTCTCATGTGCCGTAAGCGAGTGGGAGTAATGAACGCTACTGTGGGTAATGGACGAGTCAGTCATAATCAATCACTACTCTCCGGAAGAATAGCTCCATCACATCAGCCATTACCATCCACCCGGCTACATGGGGGCCACCTAGTGGAGGAGGTTCCTGCCATACACTGTACAGTGGATCACAAGGCAATACAAGAGATTCCCCTACTGACTGTGAATAGAACCTTAGGGGGTTGCCCGATAGATCACACATCTACACAGAGGATTCCCCTACTGAACTTGGCCAGTGACAGAGGGGATCCCCCAATGGATCATACATCTACACAGGGAACTCCCCTACTGGACGTGAATAGTGAGATAATGGATTCCCCAATACATCATACACATACACAGGGGATTAGCCTACTGAACATAAAAAGTAAAAAAAGAGATTCCCTGATAGATCATATATCCGCACAAGAGATTCCCCTACTAGATGTGGATGGTAACGATGGGGCTTCCCCAATAGATCAGACATCTATCCAGGTGATTTCCCTCTTGAACGAGGATAGCAACAGAGGGGACTCCCAGACAGATAATACATCTACACATGGGGTTATCTTACTAAACGCAAAAATTAAAAGAGGAGATTCTCCTATAAATCAGACATCTATCTAGGGCATTTCTCTGCTGCACGTGGGTAGTAATAGTGGGGATTCCCCAATAGATCATACATCTATCCAGGGGATTCCTCTACTGAACGTGAATAGTGACAGAGGGGATTCCCCAATAGATCAAACATCAACCCATGAGACTTCCCTACTGAACGTGGATAGTGAGAGATGGGATTCTCCAATAGATCATACATCTACAAAGGGGATTCCCCTACTGAACGTGGATAGTGAGAGAGGGGATTCCCCAATCGATCATACATCTACACAGGGGATTCCCCTACTGAACGTGGATAGTGAGAGGGGGATCCCCAATAGATCATTCTAGCCAGGGGATTACCCCACTGAACGTGGATAGTGAGAGGGTGGATCCCCAATAGATCATTCTAGACAGGAGACTACCCTGATAAACGTAAAAATCAAAAGAGGAGATTATCCTATAGATCAGACATCTATCCATGGCATTTTCTTGCTGAACGTGGATGGTAACAGTTGGGATTCCCCAATAGATCATACATCTACCAGTGGACTTCCATACTGATTATAAGAAAGCCCCCACTGGTCGAGGATATTAAGGGGAACCCCCTACATATCATGCATCTACACAGGACATCCCATACTGAACCCAAATAGTAACAGAGGAATTCCCGTGCTTACTGTTGGATTCCTTTCTGAAAATCAATGATAATGATATAAATGATTTACCTGCAGAACATCATGATAATGTGGATAATAATCAAGATAAAGTACAGGTCCTAACTAAATATAATATAATTTGAATAATTGTATTTTACAATTTGGAAAGTACATCTTGTAACTACGTTGAAGGAAATCATGGAATGTAAGATGTCATCTTCTTTGGGATATTTTTCTGGTCCGCTTTATACTGTGTCATTGTGAAGGTCAAGGAGACCAAGATATCATCTTTGGGATATATTTCTGGTCCAATTTGGCACATATGTCTCAGTCGGAATTTGATTGACTTAAATAAATTAAAATGTGTGGGATATAGCTTTCTCTTTTAAAGCCTTTGAAATTTACAGACATACTCTACATATATTGTTTTAACTTTGATAACCAAAAGTAGTGGAAACTATCAAATACTATACATCAAGTCCAATCTGACAAAATTCAGATTGTGCTGCAACGTGAAGCCAACTTGACCATTTGGCCCATATTCTGAGCTTAGTTTGAAAAGAGTTGTGACATCGTGAACCACACACCCGTCCTGCTACAAAACGATGTATGTGGCATGTTAGCAGGAAAAGTTGCAAAATGAAATATATTTTGTGGTGGAACTGTTTATTTTTTATAGTATACATATATCGTATTGTAGTACAAAGAAAAGCCTGATGCATTTAAGATGTGTATATAGGTAATTATTTTTGTAGTCCAGCAGCCATGAGGGTTCAGCTAGCAAAGATATCACCAAACCAGGTTAATGTTGATTCTGGTAGGAATGATACCCACCTGGCATTATTGAAAACTTTGAGTTAGTCAAGATGGCGTTCAAGATTGTCGCCAGTGTACAGTGATACCTTCGAAATTGTATATTTTACCTCTGTTATCATTGTCGTCATGCTGGGCTTCCGTTCGTCCGTCTGTCTGTCCGCCACTTTTACCACTATAAATTGTTTCGCGCTACTGGAATGCACATTAAACTACACATGCAGGGTAATCATGACTAGAGCTTGATTGAGTTCACATTTGAACTTATTGTGACCTCTATGATCTTGATGTTTTCCTGATTGGCAATTTTTCTCATTAACGTGATTCAGTTAACAATTTTGTATGTGTCGCACCAACATTTATACCATATATCTATTTCACCAATAATTTGAATGAGTTCAAAAATGGGCTAGCATCGACAAAAACTAGGTTTGCAACAGCCACAATCGCAGACTATCAGCAACTCTTTTTTAACATGCGTAATAACTGGAAAACCGTGCCACATGGCTATACCAATACTATTAAACAAAATGTGAGGTTTCCAGGGTAAGGGGGGTTGTTATTCACTGATAAATTTCAACTCGATAAAGTTCAAATTATTGACTTTATTAAGAGTAATATCTGGAAAACCGTGACATATAGCTAGACCATTACTAGAGAACAAATTATGCCGTTTCATGGAGGGATATACCCTGAAACATACACTGAAACATTTCAACTCGATAAAATTAAAAAAATGGCCGACTTGCAGCCATTATTGACGTTATACCTGTAGAATGACGAATTTGAAATAAATGTTCAGAGATATAGTAGAGCTAAAATTAAAAGGTATAGTTAAAAGTTATAGTTTCTAAAGTTACAATTTGTCAAACGATGAATATAGGCTGTGACCTAACTTCATCGCCGACAAACCTTGTTTTACATGTTGTCGCCCCTTATGTGTAGGAATTATGTATAGTAAAGCTCAGCTGTCCTAATAAAAGGTAAACGAATCGATAAAGCCTCACAATATTGTTAGCAAAGCATGATGTACTGATGAATGTACTACATATATTCTTTTTCCTTCTTGGATCAATAACATAGTGGCAGTTATTTTATCAGTAACTTTATGCAGTATTTTCGTGTTTTTACATGCACTTAAAATAGAATAAATGAAAGTCTGATAAAGGTAACATATTTTTCATATATGTATATGGAAATTTGTTGATATTTCCTCTCAGTATTCAATATAGTGGTAACTGGAGCAAAACCAACCTGGGTACCGTGGCCATTACAATTGCTTACTGGTCCGTTGGAAGGGTTTTCCAAAAGATAATTCAGACGTTGAACTAATGCCGGCTCCATGTTGGACTACCGCCGTAGACCCAGCTTTCATCCAACATTGTGTGTGGTGTGTAGTGTGTGTCATCCAACATTGAATCAACGTTGGGAGGGTTTGCTAAGAGATAATCCACAACGAATGCTAATCAACTGGCCTCAAATCATTTTGAAATTATATATCAGTACGTGAAATGCTGGTTTCCAAATAAATGACCCCAGTGTATCCAGTATCTTCAGTATCTTCGAGTGAGCATTAGATTCAATTTGAAAATAGGAGAATAAAAAAAACGTTTGCAATTATACCACAGCGGAGGATGTTGACGCATACCAAGTCCCTTTGTGTCTTTCGTGAGATCAGTATCATCTAAAAATGACATCTTTTGAAAATATACTCTCTATCCCATCAAAACACAAACCATTTGAATAACATTTGTACAATGTTGGACCAATGGCGGAGACGTTCGGCCGACGCTGTACAAATGGTATACAAATATTTTGTGTTTGCTGGGATTTAACTTGATGTTTCTCAGGATATGCGTTTCCCTCTCTCTACACTCTACATGTACCCTGATGACATCGCAAGGCTCTGACACAGTGACCTCCATTTTTAAATATAATAGTTCTAATACGATCAAAAGTTTACGCCTGCTGAAAATGGCCTAGTGTTGTTAGGCACTTGAAATATTCGTCTCAATTTCATGGCATCCGAGTTTTTTGGTAGACAGCGCGAGTGTCGTTTTTACACAGCTGGCTGAGGAAGCAAAATGGCGGTCAGTGTGACTGGGCCTCGCGTAGTAAATGAGCTAGGCGGCCAAGTCATACCGGGTACTCTACATGTATATTTTGTATTTAACTTCTATATTTCCCTGGAAATATTGATTCCGTACATCTAAGAAATACAATCTGCTCTAAGCATGATACCATCAAACATAAAAGTAACAAAAATAGGCAGTGTGGTAACATGTGTTTGACATCACGTGTAAACAATGGCCGTCTAGATTCTGAGACATATGATAGTATAATCACCAATGATTTTAAAATGCGTTGGCTATCTATATGCTAGATAACATCAGAAATAAAAAAGCAACAGGGAATATTTATGCCTGAACCATGTGTTCCCCAATCAATAAGTCCTAGTTTACCAGCACGTGGAATAAGCCTCTGAAGACAAAAATAATTTTAAATTGAAGGTTCAACAGATAAATACTAGTATTAGTAATTAGTATTTTAAGTGGTTAGATTGTAAGTGATAATTTATCCTAACAAAAATCAGCTTCGCAGCGAGAGTCAAAATGCATCACATATCCTACAGATAAAAACAAACCTGGAAACATTTATGTTCTTTTTCGATGTGTCACATTTATAAATCAATAATATGAATCATCTCAGGCCAGTCAAATGTCAAACCAGACTAATCATAAACATGAGAAATAGAAAGTAATATTTATTGCAAGCGGTTTGTTATTATAATGGCGTTCAACTTACATGATTATGGTTACATGTGTGATACATGGAGGTTTGGTTTTATTAATCTACGTAAAACATTGACCTTAACTCTCTGTATATGTTGATCTAGGTGCTAGAGCAGAGAGTAGTCAGTTGCATCAGACACATTAGCTAGAATAAACATTTGGTGAACACTGACCATGTATAGTGGGCAGATTGTTCTGCACACATTAATTAGCCCATAATGAGATTAATGTTGCAAATAACATGATAAAATTAGTCGCGGAATCAGCCGTTCCTTACATAACTTTCTTTCAAGCAACATATATTTATTAAAAATGGGTCGCCTATATCGCAGCTCACTTCATGCGTATCCCAGTTCGGGATGGTATGTAAAGATTCGTATGCCATATGAGATGTACGGCTGATTCGGAAGGCCCTGCCTACAGTATGTGCTGGTACATATGGTTCAGATTGCAATTCAGCTGGTCCGGCTCATGCGTCAACGTTATTCGTAGGCCTCCGTTTTGGATGTCATACATACATTGTGGGCCATGCGTAAACTTCTACTGATCCGAACCCAACGAGCTGCAAC
The DNA here is from genome assembly GCA_964017125.1 of Flabesymbios commensalis. Lineage (NCBI taxonomy): Eukaryota > Metazoa > Annelida > Polychaeta > Terebellida > Flabelligeridae > Flabesymbios > Flabesymbios commensalis. Next base: position 80,703,794 of record OZ024913.1, read on the forward strand.
GTATTAATGCGTATCTAATCAATACAATCCTAATTGAGATACGCACGGTACGATTATCTAGCCACACATCATACACATTGAACCTAAGTATAAAAATCTCCGAATTTTCCAGAATGAAAGAAAAGCATAAAATGTTTAATTTCTTTTTTTACTTTACAAACATCATATTATGTTTATTAAAATACTTGAACAAATTTTTTTTTTTTAATTCTAATAGAAAATTACTATGCCTTTATCCAAAACGATTATAAACAGTGTGAGAGTAGAGTACCATACTCCAGATCACGCCCACACCGTTAGGTCGTTATAACTTGACTTGACTAATCGTGCTAAATGACACCTGTTTGGTTGGAGTTGAGGACCATACTTACAAAACTGCAGTAAACAGGTACGGGTCCAGCCGTTTATAAATGGCCGGCCATTTGAAAACGTTCGGTTAATATGACTGGTTAACTGTACATTTTCTTCCATATTATCAGGTATTTTCTCTTAATTATACTAGATTTGGTATAATGTATAAATTGACACAACACATCACTACTTAGTATTGCACTTGAGAAGCAGAATCTGGGAAATACGATGTTTTAATTGGTAAAAATCGCCAGATATAGGATTTCTGACCCCACCCGCCTGAAAGTGTCATTGCAAAAAAATGCATACGTTGCCGGTACAATCTGCTAATTCCATGAGGTGGTAGCTATAGTGATGATCAACTTGTATGCGTAATTTGCTTTTTCTACGTGAAATTTTTTTTGTACATATGATTTAGTGCACAAAACAAGAGCTAAACTCGTAGATTTCAGACATTGATCTTACTTCCTAGGTGAGTTATACAATAATGTTCCTCACAAAAACAACAAAACTATAGATTATTATCTGGTTATATATATATTGATTATCATATATATATTGCCTGCCCGTTTATAAATGCACAGGTGTTTAAAAGCACTCGCCGGAAGTGTGCCACGGCGACCGTTTATAAACGACTGTACCCGTACCTGGTAAATGTTTGTATTGATTATTCTGGTAGCACAAGATATGACTGCGGGTGAATGAATCATTTCACTTTTATGTGATCGTGATGATTATGATCGCAAGACATGAAAGTGTCGTCTTGTTCACTATTAATGGCTCAACTCGTCAGATCTCATGCATTATGCACTATATCAAGTATACGATGCCTGACAAATCATTACATGGTATACGGGATATAGTGGAAATATCGCCACTGGATATTCCTCCCTCTGTCCCTTTATTCCGTCCTTCCTTCCTTCTTTCCCTCCTACATTCTCCCTTCCTTCCTTCCTTGCTTCCTTGCTTCCTTCCTTCCTTGCTTCCTTGCTTCCTTCCTTCCTTGCTTCCTTCCTTCCTTCCTTCCTTCCTTCCTTCCTTCCTTCCTTCCTTCCTTCCTTCCTTCCTTCCTTCCTTCCTTCCTTCCTTCCTTCCTTCCTTCCTTCCTTCCTTCCTTCCTTCCTTCCTTCCTTCCTTTCTTCCTTCCTTTCTTCCTTCCTTCCTTCCTTCCTTTCTTTCTTTCTTTCTTCCTTCCTTCCTTCCCTTCCTCCTTTCCTTACTTCCTTTCTTCCTTCCTTCTTTCTTTATATCGTTCCGTCCTTCTTTCTTTATTTCATTTTGTCTTTTCTTCCTTCTTACTTACCTTTTTCCTTCACCAACTCGCCCTTCATTATTTAATCCTCGCTCTAAATTACATCAGCAGTCTTATCCTCAGTGAAGTGGATGTATAAAATGTGACAGCAGAATGACAGATTGTGATCAGTTGGAGTCGAAGTGAAAACTAACAGACATGACGCTGACAAAACAACAACTTTGATGACATAATTTTATTAACTAGACAGTCACTCAGAGACAGCAAGCATCCTTCGCGCATCCGGAGAGTATTCTGGACCCTGGATCATAATCCGGATCATTCCCAAAACTGAGGGATTGTTCCTTGGCTAGTGACGCACCTCCAGTCAAAGTTTCATAGAAATCCGTTCATTAATTTGTAAGTAATCCTGCTGACAGACAGGTGCCACACGCGAACAAACATGTAAGTTTTGAAAATGTTGTCAAAACACACCAACTCATAGTCGAAAGCATTTATTTTCACCTTCGCGTTAGTGTGGGCTGGAATCAAAATAGTGTGTTTGATATTTCGCCTAACCCTTTCCAGGCCAAGTCTTTAAACAACGTCGTAATTCACCGACCACTGGTGTCTGCAAAGGCATAAAAGTTTTTTTTTTAATCAAAACTCTATATGTTACAATAAGAAACTATATTTGTTATGTAGTCTGTAGTGCATTATTGGAACGCCAATAAAATTATTTTAAAAGAGTAAGGAATTATGATCTGGCTTCAGATTTCTGTCCAGATTTTGCATCAGTATGCAAGACGTAACGTAACACGCTCACTCAGTTCACAGGGATGCATCAATGGTATATCTATTGCCAGCTTTCAGGAACGGAATGTCCCGATAGATCTCTGCAAATTGTATACATAGCGTGGTCACGTGATAGCACGTGACCTGGTCATTTAGCCCTGTCTGACTCAATGTCGGGCTATTAGTGACATTTTGAGTGACTGTATCCACATTAGTCTGTCTGAAAAATGGCTGACAATGAACTTGGCAGTTATAACATCGGAATTGATCCGAATACTTCACAAAGGGACAAGAAAGGTCATATGGATCCTAAAATGCTGAATTTCAGAAATCGTATTGTATCCCATTCCAAGGTAGATAACAGATGGATAACAGGAGCTAGCGATTAACTGATTCAGACACATGACGTAGGCTACTATATAGTAATATATGACCGTCAATCAATTAGTTGATAAAATACCACCCAGCAAACACGAGGCATTCACTCAATGCTGTTTCATTGTTGAACCAGCGTCGAAGACGGTGGTCCAACAATGAAACAGCATTAGTTAATTATGGCTGTGTTTGCTGGGTGGACTTGGGCCGATTTAACCCTTTAGTTGCTAGGGACGCATATGGTCGAGTCCCACCATAGTGGCACATTTGAACAATATTTAGAAAACGTCCATTTACGTATTTATTTATTTGTTTTTTTATTCAACCCTCATTACATGAGGAAATACATATAAAATTGAACATGCAATAACATTGTAAAAGTCCATACTAGTATGATTCATAAAATAGTACATCAAAACAATAAAATATATAACTTATGCTTTTGTTAATAATTTTAACAATGTGTGACTACTTGAGCCTCTAAGAATATTTGGATTAAAAATAGGGGGGGGGGGAGCCTAATTTGACCACTCTACCCATCAGTGTATCTGGGATACATTTTCCATTCAAAACATATTTAGAAAGGAAACAAATACATAGATCACGTACAGGAGAGCCTGCTGAATACGTGTAAGGGTACCCTTGTCCTGCTGAATACGTGTAAGGGTACCCTTGTCCTGCTGAATACGTGTAAGGGTACCCCTGTCGTGCTGAATACGTGTAAGGGTACCCCAGCCTGCTGAATACGTGTAAGGGTACCCTTGTCCTGCTGAATACGTGTGAGGGTACCCCTGTCCTGCTGAATACGTGTAAGGGTACCCCTGTCCTGCTGAATACGTGTAAGGGTACCCCTGTCCTGCTGAATACGTGTAAGGGTACCCCTGTCGTGCTGAATACGTGTTAGGGTACCCTTGTCCTGCTGAATACGTGTTACAAGGGTACCCTTGTCGTGCTGAATACGTGTAAGGGTACCCTTGTCCTGCTGAATCATCAGGGAATGAAGTTACTAGACCTCATTTATTCATTGATTAATTGATTCATTTATTCGTTTATTTATTCGTTCTCGTGCTCGGTAATTAATTAATTAATTAATTAATCCCTTCTATTTTTTTCACCCTAGTACAGTGAAGGACCAACAACAAATATATGATAGCAAAAATAGTCTCTTAAGTATTTCTGATGATGGGCATGTTTGTCACTTAAAATGTGAATATAATGTACGTTGTTGAGTGATGTTTTCTTTTGACGTGAGCTTGTTGGTTTGATGATCCCATTATTGGCTGCAATAAATCAATGCTAATGATTGCTGGTGAGTGGTAAAGCATATTGATTCCCAAGAAAGTTGTGCATTTGGACTACATTTAGAAAACATTTACTTAACCTTTATAATACACAATCTGAAGGGCTACAGCTGCATCTGATGATCGGGATATTACACCAAACATCCGTATAATTATATATCTAACAAGACCCAGAAAATATCATCTGAGGCAGCTTCAAAATAAAAGAAATATGTCTTTACCTCTCTGACAGAATCACATAGAGCTTATCCCTAATCGTCACCTTGGATATGAGAGGGTGTATATGCCACTTTACAAAGTGGCATATACACCCTCTCATATCCAAGGTGACGCCTTGTCCTGCTGAATTATCAGAAGAATGAATTATTATACCTCATTCTACAACAGAACAGTGCGGGACTGGAACATTTTAAAACAAGAAGTGAAGCTAGCACCATCACCACCAGCATTCAACCCGGACTGCTGCAATCTTCACAAGCTTCATAAGCCCGTTTGCTCGTTTGTTCACTCATTCGCTCTCTTGCTCGTGTATTAATTAATTCATTCATTCCATTTTTTAACATTTTCCACCCTAGTACAGCGAAGGCCAACAACAAATATATGATAGGCATGTTTGCCACTTAAAATGTGAATAGAGTGTTTGGGTCAAAGTAATGTATAGTGAAACCTAAAGGGTTTTTTAAGTGTACTAATTAAATTTTTATTTTAATTGACGTCAGAAAACTATTCAAATATATAAGTAATTTATTTAAGACCAATATTGTATGATAAAAACTTAGCTTGTGCTGGAAAGGTTAAAATATAAATGTATCATGATATTGATAAAATAAACGTTAATATCTAGACATCTGTCTAATTTTGAGAAAGATTGATCTATTTCATCTAGTTGGATGTGAAGAGTGGAAATAGCAAAACAAAAATCGTTCATAGCCCACATGCAATTTTCATGTAATTTCAGTTAACCGTTGTCACGTCAGGCTCGTACATACAATTTGTTCACCAATAGAGATTTTGTCGTGATTTGAAGATGAAAATCAATTGCTGGCTGACATTTCAGGAGGAAAAGTGTGAGGCGTTGGCAGAACGTGATTGAGAGCACCTCCGTCTTATGTGATTATCACTATCTTCGCTCAATTGATATCTACTTCGTCGTCTGGCAGTCTGAATAGATATGATAAATCGCACAATAAAGTCAAGCTCACAAGACCACTAAATCTACTTAGAGAAGGACCACCACTAAAATTACGTCTATCTAAACCATATCCATGTGAGCAATTGACAATAAATAACATCTTTAAGCCAGGCTGACCATCAATTAAAAACAACACATTTTGTCCGCCATCTATTTCGGCTTGAACTGTCTGTGGTTTCACTGATTGATTAGTGCACGCCTGTGGAGGGGCGGGGCAGACTTTAGGCACTGATATCTTTGCTTGTATTTGCACTTAATAATCACCAGGCGGGGATGGTGGGAATTGACCAATCACAGATCATAAAATGGTTAGGATTTTCAGATGGTGAGAAAGCTGGCAGGTGGCCGAACTGAAGGTACCAAACCGCAGACAGTGGCGATTATTGGCGAGAAGCTATCAATCTGAGCAACGTGTGTGAGTGAGCAAGAGGTGCAACAGTGATCTGCCGATCATATCGTTGATTACTCAGCATGATATCACATAACTTTGACTGGACAAAGCTGGAGAAAGTTTGGACAATTGTGTTAATTGCACAGGCAACTGGTTTAGCCCACTTAATGTTGTACACAGTTTCAATGCATTTCGAAAAAAAATATTTTTTGGCAGTTAGGATACTGGGTGTGGTTAAGGATAAAGCCCCACATTATGTACAAATAAGCCTACAAAACACCCTCTCGTGAGCGTGATGTAATCCATATTAGTTACTCCCCCAAAAAAGATGAAATGGCTAAAACGTTATCCTCTCAAACACGAGGCTTTGACAAACGTTTATCCAATGTTAGTCCATCGTCTACGACACTTTACTTAACAACACTGGACCAACATTAGACCAACATCGAATCAGAGTCTTGCGTTTGTTGAGATTAGGTAGAGCCAGTAACTCTTAAAGTGCTGACTTATTTTCATATAAACCAAGGGACCAAAGGGTTTTCAATATGAAATTATCCTAAATGCCTTTGTTAGCTCTTTCTGCTTCATTCGAATACCTATCTTACGGGTCTACAGCCATTATGATTATTATAAATAAATATTTACTCTTTCAGTGCGGTGATCGATTTTAGACGTCAGCATCTGTCATATGTAGACGATTCTGAGGTCTGAAGTCGATCCCCGCACTGGAAGGGTTAAAAGATGCTGTCAAAAGAAGCCTATTATGAGCAATCACAAAGATGGACGTGACAGACACGTCACTTACACAGGATAAAGATGATTGGACCTAAGGAACACTTGAAAGCTTTCACTACATTATGTACAGAATCTCTGAATTCAAAGATCATATTCTTCTCAAATAAAATAGCAACAGAAACTAGCATGCATCTAATTTTACTATTTATTTATTTTATATAACTTCATGCCTACCAATTCAAAATAACTTTTAATTCTTTTTCTTGAATATTGACAGCAAATACAATGTTTGTGTTCTACTTGTCAATCCTATTTGCATATTACATCAACAACATTTTTGTGACAGTGATTCACATACATACATACAAAATGCATCACTTAAGTTTAATTACATGTTTAACTATATATTGTGTATGGTTAAAAATTAGTTGATTGATGTCAATTTATATTAGGCTGCCACGATGGTCATAGATACTGGCTCCAGTGATGACTCAATCTTATACGTATGCGACTTATGAATAATTACATCGGCAATTATTTATGTGTGTTAAAAAAAAATGTATATTAACATGACTATGACATTTCCATACATTGTCATAGTGTACATGATTTATATTAGCAAAAACGATACGTAGTGACTTATCATCATAATTATTACTCCAAGTCCAGTGCAACTTTACCTATTTGTTCATTATTTCACGTCTAGCTGTATTTGAATAACATCAAAATAACCTGATGTCGTTTTTTGACTTATGTCCCGATGTACTGAAATCATCATAAATGTCTTAGTTAGCTCTCCGGTTCATTTGAATACCTATGTTATGGGTCTACGCCCATTATAAATATTTAACTTCTTTCAGCGTAGAAATCGTCTTTAAACATCAGAAACTGACGTCTACAGGCGTCAGATTCTGACGTATAAAGACTATCCCCGAACTGAAAGGGTTAAGCAAGTGTATGTATAATAAACCATGTGAGCACATCGATGATTGCGTATTTTATCTGAACAATGCGAGTGCAAGTGTGATAAGAAACTGCAATGGCTCGTTCTGTCTTCCTCATAACACGGCTGGTCAGTTTTAGTATAAAGAATTTCAGACTATGAGCAGTCTATTCGCCATAACATTACATCAGGTCCATAAACAGGAGTCTGTGGCCAGGATAACCCTGTGACGCTATGCGCAAGAGAGACTGGGATCAGTGACCACGTCAAATCAAAGCGCAATACATCCGCGAGTGCTGGCTGATAAAACATGCTCATTGGAAACGCCATCCCAGTAAACACTAAACATTTGTATAACATTTCTACAATACTGGGCCAACGTCGAAGATGTTTGCCCAGAATTGCACAAATGTTATACAAATGGTTAGTGTTTGCTGGGAAGGGCACACAAAAAATACAATCTTAGAAACGATCATGGTCCTAGGAACGATCATATATATGACTTTGTAAGCACTGAATCATAAACACGATCAAGGAATGGAATACATTAGTCAAAGCACAGATTGTGGTTATGAGAGAGAGACATGCTCATAGGAAAGCATTCAGCCAGTAGGCCTATGCACGTTTAATGATCTACTGCCCACGACGCTAAGCCAGCATTAAGCCAGAATTTGTTAATGTCCCTGTTACGGCTGTTGTCACTATTACTGATGTAGGTGTCTGCTGTAGCTGATGTTGCTTCTTGTATTTCTACTCATGATGCTTATACTAACGCTGCTGTAGTTGTTAATGCTGCTGTTGCGGCTGTTATCGCTGTTGCTGCCGTAGATAGGCCTATCTGCTGTTGCATAATGAATGAACTGCTGCACCTGCTGCTTATTTTCAACAAACGCGAAGTTGTTAGCCTTTAAAAAAATGCATATATATCGGTTTGTTTTTATTATCTAATGTGAGGATTGAATTTGAAATTTAAGAAATAGCACACATTTTCACAGGATATCAATTAACGTGTAACGACAATATTCATGTCCTTGAAATACCCTTTTAAATTTTAAATAGCTAAAAATGTATTTGCCAAACCATAGACTTCTTGAACGAGTCAATGGCAAGGTGAACAGAGCCGAGATATTTCCTTAGCCCCTCTCAAAAAAGCTGAAACCATACATGTGTGGCCGTCAAGGACATGCGTGTAATAACCCTTTAGGTCCTCACGATGCATTAAAGCACCATATTACATCTCTGAAAAGAGACTTGATTTTCCTACGACTAAGGGGTTTAGAAGTGAAATTTCAATGAAACTGCTTCACCAATTCATGGCAATTTTCGTTAATTTGTCACCCACTTCTAGTCATTTTCATCCACTACAAGTCGAGCATTGCGACAGCAATTCGCGGCTTGTAGTCGATGAAGATGACACTGGTAAACTCAGACTTGAAAGGGTTAATGTTCTATTTCGAGAGTCAGGACAGTCACACGGATGCCTTTCTGTGTATGATTTAGATTCAGGACATATTGCATTGTTATATAGCTCCCCTCCTCTTCTGTATGATTTATATGGCTCCCTCTTCTGCTAGGGAAATGTAGTGCCCAAATTACAGTGAATCTGGATAATTTAATGAAGTAGTGAATGTAGTGACCTCACTGTTGGCCTAGATTATTCCAGGAATTGAAATTATGGGCATTATTTAGGGTAGACCGGGGTAAGATAACGCACGAGGGAAGATGACTCCCAGCTATAGCCCCACCTGGTGAAGTCATCATAAATACTTGAAAAGATTTTTCGACACAGCTTATTACGACACAAGTTGTTTGGAATAAAATTAAAACATTTTAATCCCATGTTGAATTTTGAAAGGTGCATGAGAGGGTGATGTTGCGGAAACAACTTTTCTGTATGTATTAATATATTTTGCAAGTAATAATTCTTGACTTATTGCTATAGCTGTGACAAATTCATAACATACACCATACAGAATACAGTGATATTAATTTGAAGTATTGGTCCATGGTATAACAGCATTGATACGCTCTCGAAGTCTATGAGGCTTTCTAGGATGTAATTTATATCGACAATCGTAATTAATTTTGCGTCAACTTACCCCACACAAGATGGGGAAGATGACTCACACTTGAATATTTTTTTTCCTTATCTATGTTGCAGAATAACTGATATAAAGGTATTTAAATTGTGTAATTAGTAGCATGAGTAAATTACTTAGAGAAAACAAAAGGTATATCATCTATTTGTTATAAATTTTAAATTTATAATTTTTTGTGATACCGGATAATTTAAGGGGGGTTAACAGATTTGCCCTTTGGATCTGGCACCAATAAATTAAAAAAAAATATTACACCGTCCCATTTGCAATAATTTGAGCATGATTGCACATGAACATTTTAACTCGTGATGTTAGTTACTCCACCCCCCCCCCCCCCACCCAGCAGACACAAGACGTCGAATTAATGATGTTTCAACGTAGTAGACGATGAACCAACGTTAAAACAACAGGTCTTGTGTTTGCTGGGTTATTACGTATTACTGTTTTATATGATGGCCTTGCAATACAAAGGCCTGAATGAAAAAAAGTCCAATTCAATTATTGCGTTTGTATTTTTTTACATTTCCAAAATGTACTCACACGTAATCTATACTGACCATGAATAGTCTATTTACGTTTAAAAGTACATGTTGTTGCAATTTCCACAGATATGAGATCTAGGCATATCATTGCAATAAGAGAACAAAAACGTGAATATTATGGCAGTATAAAATAATAACAATATTTTCAATACAAGAAACTTGCTGGAACATTACAATTGCATTGCAAATATGTTTAATATAAAATCGGTTAATTCAGGGCATAATTAATAGAAGCTGATCATCAGACATCTTACCCCTGACATAACTTCATCTTACCCCAAATTGGCGGGATAAGATGGCGCGGGATATTGATAATATCACATTGCAATAACTTGTTCCAAAAGGTGTTTACCCAAAAAATAATTTAGCTAAAAGATGTAGGACAGAAAGAAATTTTTCTAGGAAATATAAGCTCTGCTAGATAGCTTGCACATTTTTAAGAATATAAGAGTATCTGCTTACATGAGCCGTTTTTCCCCGGTCTACCCTATGTGATCAAATATCATAAAAATATCATTATTTCAAACTAAGCCAGTATAATTTTTATTGATAGTATTATATATTTATTGAGAGGAAGCATATGCAGACTATGCGTCATTAAAATGAACATATAAATGAACATTTTACTACATCTACAGTGCATAATGTAATAAAAATAAACAATGATGTAAAATATATGAAGAAATATCAACTGAAATAACTATAGTAAATATACATGATAAATACATGTTAATGATAATGTACTTGGCATACGTCATTAATGATAGTGTATATGGTACATGTTCTCCACACCGTACATGTCCATATTAGACCCACGATAGCTCATCTTATTGAGAAACGTAGATCATATATTATTGTTATATAGGCATAAAAGCTCAACAAGATAAATCAACCACGTGTACCAAATATGTGGATTAATTAACGAATTTAAGATTATAGCGATATTATCGTCGATCATAATCTCGGGTATGTAAACAGGGAGTTTATTGATCAATATGTCTGATTTAACATGAAATAGTTATTTGTGGCTATAACTGAGTGACACATGTGTATACTAAAGTCAGTTAAAACCAAGTTGTCATGTGGCAGACGAGGACAATTATGGCTATACGACCGTATTGATTCTCACGGGGCACATTATTAACCTTTTTTTATTCCCAATGGTATTATATATATGCGACATCGGGAATCACTATCAATAATAGTAATCTAGTAGAAAATGATGTTGTTAAACTTACATAAATGCACTTTATGACATTTTTGTATAATAGCTACAGACGTCAGATTCTGATGTCTAAAGACCGTCCCCGCCACAGTGAATTAAAATATGAATACATTTACATGTGGGTAAAGGACTAATTCTGGATATATCACATTCCAGAAATGTGTACATTTTTGTCAGATGAATGCGACAAATTGCGAATACATTTTCAAAAGTGAATATTTTATTACACTTAGTAGAGTTCTCTTTGACTTAGTTATTCACAAAAATATTTTCTTTTATTTTGTTTCCAATTTGAATGACTGAGTGACAGACCGACTGACAGACTAATATGGTTATTTTTTACTCGTAAATTATCTCTTTCTTTGTCATGATTAGCCTCACACTGGGCCAATGCTGGAGTACACTACTCCCACCAGGTCATGTGTTGCTGACATGGTGGATGGGCGTTTCGCCTGTCCCATTAATTAATTAAAGTAGGGTTTACGTTAGGACATTTAGAATGAAAATTGTCCACAGTAGGACCTAATACTAACTGACAACAAAAATCAACATTAATGACTTAATGTCCACTGGAGCTGGACCAGAGAATCACCATGGGGTGATAAGATGAATCAGATGGCGAGACACAGTATTCGATCCTTGAAGGATTTTGAGCACACTTTCTGTCATACATAGGCTCCCTGCAATGCATCCCCTTGAATCCTCAACGGCAGAGTGAGGTCGAGATCCTGCGGGACAGGCGGCAGGGGCAACCCAGTAAACAGAAAACATTTACATAATATTTGTACAATGTCGGACTAACGTCACCCAACAAACACAAAACATTTGTACAATGGCGGTCCAAAGCTGGGCCGCCGTTGTACAAATTTGTTGTGTTTGTTGTTGTCGGGTGTTTGTTGGGTGACCAGCTAAGCAAACACATAGTCGTTCCTAATCCTTGTTATCAGTCGATTAAATCACTGGTATTGGGAATGAAATTAATGGTAAACACCAACATTTGTAAATATTTGGTGTCAAAACGAATGAGAAATTCTCAACCACTTGAAGTTGAGGATCGCGGTAGCGAGACGCAACTTCAAGTGGTTGACAATATAACGGTGTAATGTAGCGTTTTAACCCTTTAACCGCCGGTGCCGCATATATTCGGGTTTTCATTTTTAATTAGCACATTAAGTACCACCTTTTAAACATGTTAAAGATAAAAAGTGACACCAATCAGCAATATTTGAAAACAGTTGACCTCCATTTGTCAAATCTGAATATTTTTCACTCACTTGAAGTTGTAGATCGCGTCAGCGAGACACAACTTCAAGTGAGTGAAAAGTCAGATTGAATAATTTGGCGGTTAAAGGGTTAAGGGTGAATCAGTAGTAATGATGACCATCCCGTAAATCTAACTACACTTTTATATAAACCATGGTCACCAAAGGGTTTTATTCAATTCGAAATCATCATAAATGTCTTAGTTATCTATTTCTGATTCATTTGAATATGTATGTTATGGGTCTACGACCATTATAAATATGTTGACTCTTACAGTGCGGGGATTGACTTTAGTCGTCAGAATCTGAAGTCTACAGACGTCAGATTCTGACGACTAAAGTCGATCCCCGCGCTGTAAGGGTTAATCTGTACACCAGCAGTATAATGATTCCATCCCGTAAATCTAACTACACTTTTCGCCTTTGCATCCTCTTTCATCGCGAAAATCGACTTTTGACGCCAGATTCTTGACGTCAAAAGTCGATCTCCGCACTGTTATGTTGCAAAGTGTCTATTTTTCGCTGGAAGCTAGAAATTACGTGAGCAATACCAGAATAAAATGAGTGAACAAATGTAGCGACTATTTCAGTGAGACATATATTGATAGTGCCATTACATATACGTTACGCATTATTTCTTTTACATTTATGACGGATTATGAATCTGCAGTCATTTTTTGAGGGTTTTATTCAATTCGAAATCATCATAAATGTCTTAGTTATCTATCTCTGATTCATTTGAATACGTATGTTATGGGTCTACGACCATTATAAATATGTTGACTCTTATAGGGCGTGGATTGACTTTAGTCGTCAAAATCTGACGTCTACAGACGTCAGATTCTGACGACTAAAGTCGATCCCCGCGCTGTAAGGGTTAATCTGTACACCAGCAGTATAATGATTCCATCCCGTAAATCTAACTACACTTCTCGCCTTTGCATCTTCTTTCAGCGCGAAGATTGAATTTTGACGCCAGATTCTTGACGTCAAAAGTCGATCTCCGCACTGTTATGTTGCAAAGTGTTTTCGCTGGAAGCTAGAAATTACGTGAGCACTACCAGAATAAAATGAGCGAACAAATGTAGCGACTATTTCAGTGAGACATATATTGATAGTGCCATTACATATACGTTACGCTCTACATTATTTCTTTTACATTTATGACGAATTATGAATCTGCAGTCATTAGTTGTGTCAGTTCTTAACAAATCAAAATCCTAATCACCATTTTCTTAATAATGTCATCCCCACACGCAAAAATGACATGTCCAGATGTAATAAGAAGAATTAGATTTGCATAAATAAATACAAATATTTTCCACGGCTATATTTTCCTCTCGTTTGATTAATTCAAGACAGGTACTGATTTTTCAACATTCCCCACTGCAGACAGACAGTCGAGCACTGTGTACACATCTTGGATTTTACCCACAATGCAAACTGAAAACCTTATGGTAAACGCTAACAAATCCACGAATCTGCTGCAATTTTGTGAAAAATGGCATTGATTTATTGTGTGATCTTTAAAAGAAAACGGCTATCTTGGATTTTACCTACAATGCAATGGCTAATGTACCTTTTTAGCCACACCACTATGTCCGGCATACCTGAAAAACCCAAGTGATACACCAAAATCCCGAATCTGCTCCAACTATGTCACAAAATGGCATAAGTTTATCGTTTGACCTTTCGGAAATGGCGGTCAGCTTGGATTTCCTCATTTTCTCAAGTGCCTCAATGATGAAACCTCTACTCCACCCTTCATATCACTCTAGTCTACATGAATAAAAATGAGCAATACTAAAAAGTTGAACAATATAATTATATCAGCCAAAACAGGGTCACTGAAGAAGACCCAAAGTGTTATTATAAACATGCTTAAGTATATCTGTATGCGACATATGGGAAAGGGTTGTAACGATAAACCCTTAAAGCGCTGAACTAATTTTGTATAAATCTTGGAGGCCGATTAGGGCTTATTTCAATTTGAAATTATCATAAATGTCTTAGATATATCCTTCCGATTCATTTGAATATTTATCTTATGGGTCTACGACCATTAGAAATGTCTTACTTTTTATAATGCGGGGATAGACTTTAGTGGTCAGAATGTGACGTCCACAGACGTAAGATTTTATAAAGGGGTAAACTGCTAAGCGGGACTATGGTCGTTTAATTCAGGTTTATTTAATGCCGTTGTTTTAAGTGGTTATATTTAGCCGTTTTAAATCGCAGTTAGTGGGGGTAAAATATGTTTTAAACATCAAAATTTACAAATGTTTAGTCTCAAATTAAACGAATATGAGTAATTTATAACAACTTGAAGTTGTGGATCGCGGTAGCGAGACACAACTTCAAGTGGGTGAAAATTTAAAGCAGCCGTTTGAGGGTTAATATACATACAGCTGTCGCCTCGTTAAATCCACTGAATCACCATTTCATATCGGACAGTTTTCATCACTGTTTACATAGTAAATTCAATTCAATTCAATTCAATTTATTTGGCGACAATATACAGATAAATGCAATAAACAAGTTAAGTACATGAATTATTTGTGTAATATATGTATGTGATAAATAATGTGATGAAGACAATGCGATAAACATAAACTAATCAACAAATAAACGTAGATCATCTGGGAGAGATGCTGGACAGGCTTCAGTGAAGGCTCTACAAGTACATGTAGATGCCACCCAATACATGTTATACAAGATACATCAGTAATACGTAATTTCCCATCAGCCCCTCACAATTTTACTTTACAGACGACAATTATATAAACATGTATAATGTCATGAGCAACAATCGTTGCTCATGAACTGACTATCTACCTTCTCTAGAAAACATTGTTTCAATGCAAGTACAAAAGTGTTATATACAGATATGCAACGGATACTCTGTGGCAGAGAGTTCCAAATTTGAACAATCCTAATAAATAAACTACGTTGGAAACAATCATGCCCCAGACGATGTTCAAATGATGGGGTGATATTGGGTCAGCGTCGTAGAATATTCAACTTTCGATTGCAATAGTTTACAATATGCTGATAATATATAATAATATAATCACATGTTTAGAATACTATATCTAATAAATATAACAAAATGCGGTGATTACCGTATGTATACAAATGAATTGAATATTTATATAAATACCATTATTTCACATAGTAAATAAATTATATTTTGAAATCGCAACCACACATCGTTCAAGCCGGTGCGGATTGTTCCCGATTACCACAAGCTGGCTTAATCCCTAATCACACACTGAGAGATGTGTGGGTTTTATAAACACATCACGTTTTAACGCAACTACAACTACTTTTTATGAAAAATAAAACACCTTTGTTCAGATATTAATTGATTTCGTGTGATTATGCAAAGATAATGAAGATTCCCATCGCTTGACCTATGAATTTTATCTGCTTACTTAAATCTAATCCACTCCAAACCACAACATAGACCTATTTACGTAATGACGGAATATGTCATGCTTATTATTGTTATAAACTCTAAAATTAAGTATACTTTGCCAATGGATTCACCCACAGTCGGTTCAATGTTGGGCCACCGCCTGATACGCTGGCCCAGCATAAACCCTTATACTGCTGATCACGACTAGTGTAGTTTTTAACCTATTGTATTAGTCGACCAAATCACTGTCATTGGGAATGGAATATATGCTTAACATCAAGATTTACACATTTTTGTTTTCAAATTAAACAAATAGGCCTATGAGTAATTTTCAGCCACTTGAAGTTGTGGGTCGCGGCAGCGAGACACAACTTCAAGTGGCCGAAAATTTTAGGATGATGGTTAAACCAACAGTGGATGAACATCTCGCGTCTTCTGGGTGCAATCCCAGTAAACAGAAGTTGCTCAACCAATGTGAGTTTAATGCTGGCCAACCGTCAAAGAGTTTGCTGTTGTATGATTAGATAATTTCGGACTGTGCGTGTCAACCAGAAGTGTTTATAGCCGACATGGTGATTAATGCTGTGTTTGTGATCTTGACACGATATTTAGATTGGATAACATAAATATATCATCAACAAGGCTACAAGCTGCTATTATATGAGACATTTTTAGGACAATTAGTTTGTAAATTTTATCCTTTTATTCCCTTTATTCCCTACTGCATCATTATCTCTATATTATTAGTATTATTATATTCTATATAGCGCAATCAAGTTTTGTTTATTGACCATATTAGTAGACCAGCCAAACATCGAAAAGACGTCTAGAAATATTTTTTACGGCATGGGTAGGTAATAACAGGCACCCACTATAGATATGCCACTCACATGATGGCACAATACATGTGGGTGGATGCCACCGTCAATTTTGCTTTTGAAGGTCAATTTAGACATGTTTAAGGTCACAAAAGCAAAATGGATATTTTTTATTACATATAATTATTTCTCTCTATTATTGATTATATTAATTATTTAGTTTATTGTTTCAGCCTTGTATTATTTTAAAATACATTTAAAATTAATTGATTAATAATTTCTTATTTTAATTATTATTTATACGAATATTCTAGTAATAATTATTTACAATAAAAATGCTACTTTTTACTATACATTATTAATATTGACCATTTTTAATTATAATATTTACATATTTCATTGTTCAGTTTTTGCTTCATTTCATCATGAATTAATAGACAATTTTATTAATAAATTATTATTTCTATTATTATTTAAAAAAATATTGTAATGATTACTATTTACGAAGTGCAGAACTGCAATACCCAATTGCTCTTATGACAAATATGACTATTGATCACTATTCTATTGATTATATTAATTATTTTTATGGCTTTATGTTTGTATTACTTCACCTTACATTCAAATTTAATTTATTAACAATTTATTATTTTTATTTATAAAAAATATTGTTGTTATTGCTATATTTTTACTATAGGGGCCTATATAATTATTTCTCACTATCCTGATGGTATTTTGTATTGATTTTATGATTTTATAGATTATTGCTTCCATATAAATCTAAAGTTGATGTATTAATAATTTATTATTTTTCTTACCATTCTAAAAAATATTCTAATTATTATTATTTACCAAGTGAAGGACTACCAGAGGCAATTTATTGTATGACAAGAAAAACATCGAGTGCACTTCAAACTGGGAGTTATACCATTGCAACGTATTGTGACTATTTACACAGACAAAGACACGATAAATAATTTTGAAAACAATAAACTAGATGTGTCACCCCCTACTGATATCACTCAAGAGTCCATCTGATGATATCACAATAGTCCAGTATCAAACAGAGGACTGAACATAAAATAATGGCAAAAAGTAAGATTTGATCGTGTGCAATAGCCACATATGCAGGCATTTAAACAAATTCAAGATGGCTGCCAATAGTGTTGCTAAATCACGTGTTTAGTTATAATTTGCACCTGGTATGAGACATAGAATCCTAGGGATCAATAACAAGGATTTAGGGTTTTGTGACAGGTGGATTTTTGTAGCCATTTTGCTTGCCACACTGTTGACCTTCACAGGCTATATATTATATCCACATACATTACAATTTGATGCATTGAAGTAAAACATGTCAGGATGCGATCTTTTAATAATTAGACATTGCATTTAAATTTAAAAATAAGATCATTACTACTTCGTAGTGTGCCAATATCAAGATATGTTATCTCAATAAGCACATATAAATTCGTATATATGTCATTATAATTATCATGCGTGATATTATAAGATCAAAATATATTAATTTACTGTTATTGTAATAGCAGAATAAGACAATACACTTATGAGAAATACATTTAAAATTCCAGGATGTTAAATTTTAATGCCAGGATATTGAGATATGAATTTATAGTATAGCTAGACCTTAAAATGTTGTATCCTTTTGTGACCTTTTATAGTTCATTGTTCCAATATGTCAATGATGTGCTTTTGCTGCTATATATTATTGTTTATAAAACAATGTTGACTAAAAGTAAATAAATACATCTGATTTTATAAGCATTGAGACGCCCAGTTCGTTACTAGTTATTAACAACGGTTTGTTTTGCTGTTGTGTACGAGTTATTGTGGTACTAAATGTCAGTACCAGTTCATTTGGTTATCGTTGTAGCGGTTAATTGTTTTTTCGGGCACTCAATAAATAGTCTGCAAAATGAATGATGTTTACTTTCTAATTTAGACAATTAAAAGTCTTAAATACATCACAGATTCCACACCGACAGCAATCGTTATGCTGCATGCCATTGTTCATCAAATGTAAAAATATATATATAATTAAAAAATGACGCTGAATTTCTATTGAATTACCATTACGTAAAAATGCAAAAATAGTGGACGAAAATATATTTTTAAAATAGGCACCAAAGTTTTTATTCTTTAGTGGGTATTTCTGAGTGTGAAAAATGATGGTGCCACACATTAACATAATGTGCAAATATTCAGACATATGACCCTGCACTAATAACTAGATGTGTGGATGAAGATGACCTGAATTGGGTGGAAAAATGAAAAAAAATATCGTGGTGGAAATTAATTAAGTCAGAAATTTAAAAATATGCTTTGATGCATAATGAATGTTTAAAGGGTTAAACGAATCATTAGCAAGATGAAATGGGACAGAGATATTACATTGGCCTCTCTGTCTCTCTCTCGAAAAGGCTGAATCCATATACGTGTGGCCCTCAAGGACATTAATGTTGCATTACGGTAGTCAGGACATTCACATGGATGCCTTAGTATGTAGGATTAAGATTCAGGGCATATTACTTTGTTATATGGCTCCCTCCTCGTCTGAGAAAATGTAATTTCCAATTTACAGTCAATCTGGATGATTTAATGAAGTAGTGAATGCAATGACGACACTGTTCCCTTTTCGTATTCATGTGATCAAATAAAAGAACGTATTTCGAGCACAACAGGTATAATTATGATTAATATGTATTGGTTATTTATTGACGACAGGAAGTCTATGCAGATGAATCATGCTTACGTGTCTTTAAAATAACAATTGAAAAAAATATTGCCCATATGTCGTTGTTAAATAAGCGTACATGCTCAGCAAGAAGAGTCGAAATATGTGGAATAATTAAAGAATTTAGGATTATAGCGATATTATCGTCGATCATAATCTCAGGTATGATACCATCTACTATGTTAACATGGAGTTTATCGATCAATTAACGTTGATCTAAGATGCTATAACTGAGCGACACATGTGTATTTTATAGCCAGAGTTTACAATCAATTTATCATTACACATGCTCCCGATTAGGAAAAGTATGGCTATATTAGCCCTTTGATTTCCATGGTACACTTTAACCCTTTCAGCGCAGAGATCTTTACACGTCAGAAGCTGACGTCTGTTGACGTCAGCTTCTGACGTGTAAAGACGGTCACCGCACTGATAGAGTACAATATCTATAATGGTCGTAGATCCATAACATAGGTATTCAAATGAAGCGGAAAGAGTTAACTAAGACATTATGCTGATTTCAAAATAAAAAACCAGTTGGTCTCCATGGTTTATGCAACAATATTTCAGCGTGGTAATGGTTAATAACCGTTATATTACCAATTGTGTATATATATATGCGGCATCTGGAATAACTATCAATAATAGTAATCTAACAAACAATGATATAGTCCACCAAAACGAGAAGGTTTTTTGTTATTAAAAAGGCATACAATCATGTATTTTATAAATTGTACAAAGTTCATATAATAGCTACAGTGAATCAAAATACATTTAAAGTACATTTTGAAGTACATTTACATGTAGGGCTAATTTTGGATATAAAACATTCTAGAAATGAATACAATTTTGTCTGTTGTTTGCGACAAATTGCAAATACATTTATAAAATTTAATATTTTATTACATTTAGTAGATTTCGTTGTGATTTAGTTATTCTCAAAATTAGTGCGCGAGGCCCAGTCACACTGACCGCCATTTTGTTTCCACAACCAGCTGTGTAAAAACGACACTCACACTGCCTACCAAAAACTCGGATGCCATGAAATTGAGACGAATATCTCAAGTGCCTACGAAAAGGCAATTTTCAGCAAGCGTAAACTTTTGATCGTATTAGAACTATTACATTTAAAAATGCAGGTCACTGTGTCAGAGCTTTGCGATGTTATCAGGGTAGCGATTTAAGTGATTAAGTGACAAACCAAGTGACCAGCCAAGCGACCAACAGACTGATAATGTTATTTTCTATTAGTAAATTATCTCTCTCTCCCAGAAATGACATGAATGGGGTCTTAGGCCACCGTTGCGCACACATAGGCTAAAGTGGGCCACGCAAACCTTTTGAGGATGGCGAGATGACACTTCCCTCCAGCCACAGCATTCGAAATTCAAGCCCTGGTGGTCTGAGGCCGAGATCCCTAGAATATTGAATCTTTATGAGTGAGCAGAGTAGAAGCGTTATGTTTCATTGAAACTTGAAGGCCAGAGTGGGGTTCGAGCCCGCGATCTCCGACTTTCCCAGCAGCTAGGCAGCTTTAACCACTGCACCAGGGCCCCCGCCTAGAGCTGGAGGGTCGACGCCATAGTATACTACCCCCACCAAGTATTGTTGTGTTGCTGACATGACGGATGGGAATTTGATCAGCATAGATTTCGCCTGCCACATCAATTAATTACACTAGGTTTAAGTTGGAACATTTAGAAGGAAAAGTGTCCACAGTAGGATCTATTCTTAATTAACAAAAATCAGTATTATTAAATTGATGTACACAGGCTGAACTGGACTCGGATAAGCTATGTGGGGTGATAAGATTAATCCGACGACAATGCCCGCTAGACACAGGATTCTAGCCCTAGCGGCCTGACCTCGAGCACGCTTTCTGTCACACAGGCTCCCTGCAATACCTCACCTTGAGAGCTAGCGGTGAAAAATATCCCGTGTCCTTGAATTCAGTTTAGCCTGTATGTGCACACAGTTGGCCTAAAACCACTTCAGTTTAGGTTTATTCACACTATTGTGACCAGTTTAGAAGTGAACAATAACTTCAAGCTGTGAAGCTAACATATCATCTGACTCAATTTTACAAATTTTTGCAATTTTTTTGTCACTTGAAGTTGTGGATCGCAGTGATGAGTGAAAATTGTAATTAGCCGTTCGTGGGTTAATATAAATACATCTGTCACCTAGTCAAACCCTTCACGATGCATCAAAGCATCATTTTGAATCTCTGAAGAATTACCTAATTTCCTAAAACCTGGTGGTTTTAGAACGAAAATTTTCACGGAACTGTTTTAATAATAACAGAATATTTTTTAATTTGCCACCCACTTCAAGTCATCTTCATCCGCTACAAGTCGCGAATTGCGATAGCAATTCTCGACTTGTAGTGGATGAAGATGACAAGGGTAAATTCAGGCTTGAACAGGGTTCCCACATACATCTGGAAATGAAATTCTATGACTTTTTCATGACTTCGTAAAGTAATATGAAAATGTACCTTTAAAACGGTGCAGCCTCCACCACCACAGCGGCCCGATCTAAAGCAGAACCGGGTGTCTTACTTTTGCGTCATTGTGTGTCAAAAGTGTAAGAGATCAACACATTTGTAATCAACAGATTTTTCTCAATTTAAATTGTAAGAAATGTTATAGATATTTTGAAAAAATCCAAAATTCCATGACTTTTCCATGACTTTTTGCCAAATTTTCGTTTTCCATGACTTTTCCAGGCCTGTATTTTATTTTTTCATTTTCCATGGTTTTCCATGATTTTCCATGACCGTGGGAACCCTGTTGAAAGGGTTAATTCCACTAAACCATCATTTCATATCGGACAGTTTTCATCCTTTCATAATCTGTTTACATAGTAAATCATGCCCCAGACGATGTCCCAATGCTGGGGTAATGTTGGGCAAACGTCATAGAATATTCAAATTGCAATAGTTTACAATATGCCGCTAATGTTTAGAAAACTGTATGTTATACACATAACACTATGCGGAGATTACTTATACAATTTTATCGAATATTTATATAAATACCATTATTCCACGAAGTAAACAAAATTACATTTTGAAATCGCAACCACAAATCGTTCAAGCTGGTGTTTTTTTTTCAAATTCTGTGAAACGCAGCGACGTAACCGAAAACCGTATTAGCCAGCGTTTTAAAACGAAATAATGAAACGACATCCATGCTTTTTATGAAAAATAAAACACTTTTGTCCAGATATTAATTGATTTCGTGTGATTATGCAAATATTATGAAGATTCCCATCGCTTGACCTATGCATTACTGAATATATAAATCAACTCCAAACCTCCACATAGACCTATTTACGTAATGAGAGAATATGCCATGCTTAATATTGTTAATATTGTTATAATACTCATCTAAAATTAGGGATATACTTCTGTCGTTACTGTACAGTTTTAAATAAAAATTAAGTAAATTACAATTTGCGATGTGTAAGTTTGCAAACAAAGTATGCGCTCATCAGCCAACACCATGCATTCACCCACAATTGGTTCAATGTTGGGCCACCGCCTGGGACGCTGGGCCAACATAAACCCTTATACTGCTGATCACGACAATTTTTTCAGCGAAATTTTAATGGGATCATTTTTTCATCTTTCTCCAACTTCCCTGAAAATTTGGTGGAATTTTGTTGTGTATTATGGAAGTTAGACCATTTGGCATGTAATAAATTTTCAACATTAGAGCTCTCATTTCACCATTACCGTGGAACAATAATTTTATTACATGCCAAATGGACTAACATACAAAATACACAACAAAATTACACAAAATTTTAAGCGATGTCGGGGGAAGATGAAAAAATGACTCCCAAAAAATAAATTGAAAAAAGTCAACTGTCAGGATATGGTGAAACAGACTGTAGTGTCGTTTTTAACCTTTTGTATTAGTGGACCAAATCAGTGTTATTGGGAATGAAATGTGTGTCTAAACATGAAGATCTGCAATTATGTGTGCTCAAATTAAACGATTAATTATGAGTCAATTTTTAGCCACTTGAAGTTGTCGGTCGCGCCAGCGAGGCACAACTTCAAGTAGGTTAAAATTTAAATAAAGTGTGAACCAACAGTGGATGAACGTTTCGTGTCGTCTGGGTGCAATCCCAGTAAACAGAAGATGTTGAACCAATGTTAATTTAATGCTGGCCAACCGTCAAAGACGTTGAACTATTTTTAAACAAACATTGGCGCAACGTCTTGTGTTTGCTGGTATTGTATGATTAGATAATTTCGGCCTACTGTTGTGTTTGTGACCTTGACACGATATTTAGATTGGATAACCTGAATATGTCATCAACAAGCTGCTATTATATAAGGAATTTTAGGACAATCGGTGTGACAATTTGTTTACAACAGGTCAGTCATTTTCTTATGGATAAAATGTTCTTATCAATCCACAACAAAGCTCACAGAAGCATGAAGCGGTGACCCTGGTGTAGTTGTTAATATTTTTTTGATTGCCACACACTCAAGAATTCAGTAGTACGGGTAAAATTAGTATTTATATGGGCTATAATCAGTATTTCTTATTTTGGACATGCATGTCCCAAAAAAGGAATTGGGAATTTCGTCTCTATGTCTAGCCTAACTGGTAAATGCTGTAACAATGTTAAGTAACAGGTGTCTAAATTGGGGGTTTCAGTAATTAAGGGGTGAAATAAACATTCTGTCCTGGGCTGTTTACATGAGAACCACCTGGTGGAGACGGTACTGCGACAAGTACTAATTGTCATACAGGTTCTGGAGGCCTGTGTGAGTCGGTTCTGGGAAACAGCCCAGGAATGTCTGTGTATACCAAAGTAAGGATCCTGATTGGTGTAGACGGCATTTCATCAGAGGAAGTGACCGCACCCGTCGGGATCCGCTATAAAGGAAGGCGCCCACAGCCTTTGTGAGGAAATTAAAAGGAAATTCAGAGGAAATTCAAGGAAAATTCAGAGAGAAATTGGGGAGAATTCTAACAGAGACGTTTCGGGTTTGGACAAGTTTAGTGGGAGTTGCTTCGGTATCTAACACCTTGTAGATCACTGAAGCAACAGCAAAATTATCAACAAATTACACAACGAGATATAAGTACTAACATCGTGTACTGAGAAATTGAATGTTTTACGCTTAATATATATTTTATATATATTCAAGACTCTTTATTTTATCCACGAGTGTTGTGTTTGCCGTGCAGAACATTGGGACAACGATAGCGTGTCAACGTATATAAGACCCGTTTACATTGGTTCGTATGACCAGGATTGTGTCAACGCATAGACTTTTTTACATTGGTGCCGTGACCAGGATTTGTGTCACGGATAAAACCCGTTTACATTGGTGCCGTGACCAGGATTTGTGTCACGGATAAAACCCGTTTACATTGGTGCCGTGACCAGGATTTGTGTCACGGATAAAACCCGTTTACATTGGTGCCGTGACCAGGATTTGTGTCAGGGATAAAACCCGTTTACATTGGTGCCATCTGACAGGATTTTAATTTAAAAAGCAAATTAAATCAATTCAAGAACCTGGTTGAACAATTTGAACAAGTTACAAAAGTGACTGGACAGTGGCACGGCAAAACTAATATCAGTGAATAAATACTAGTTAATGTAGTGGTTGCTATCAGAAGCCGCTACTGTTATCAAGACGGGGATAAATAAACGGGATCCAGAGGGAATCAGTATCCAGACGGAGTTGGGCGTTTGCCAGGACTGGCGGGAATGCACAGGACAGACACGGAGTTGGGCGTTTGCCAGGACAGACGGGACCCAGAGGACAACAGACGGATCAGGATCGACAAGATCTAGACAGAAGCTACATAACGTTGGGATAGTTGGCTACACACAGACACGTAGTCGGAGGTCAGTTATTTTCTAGGCTGCTGTAGTTAATTTTCATTTATCTTTATATTTTTGAGAAGCTTTTGGCTGATCCATTGGAAAAAACAAAACAAAAATATAATTATTCCAGTTAACTGGTATCTCTGGTCTCCCGGGGAAAACACATTTGGACAATGTAATTAAAAAAATTAAAAAGGGGGGACTAAAGCTCTATACAACAGCATTGTAATCAAGACAGGGTTAAAATGGGAAGATAATCGGGACTACTAGTGACAAATATTACAGCTGAGAATAATAAGAAGATAATACTCATTAGGACCAAGAGTACTGGGGGCCTTACGGTCGGACGGACAGACATAAAAAGACGCAAACAAGCTGGGGGAGGTACTTGTATACAGAGACTGTTTACTATTGAGTATACAGTGACGGGGGGAGGTGATAAGGCAGTAGGCCTATGAGGAGCGGGTCAAATAACTGCGCCCCAGAAAATAAGGATCAATCGAAGGATTGATTAGGCAGTTCAGAAATTATGTGGAAACATATTAGGCGAACTGAAGAGGTGAATATGGAGGAGATTATGGGGATAATCCGCCAGTATCTCACAGCCATAAATCAGAGACGATCCATTGAACGAGGACGTAAATAATGTTGAGAAATAACATTATTAGGACAAGTCACTCAGAATGGTCGTTTCTGGTATTGTTAATTGAGAAATCAAATTGGTTAAATCAAGAAGATTTTGTGTTGATTTTCAAAATTAAATAAATATTCGCAAGGATTTGTATTGATTTTCAGAAATTAAATAATTATTGCAAGGGGCTAAATGCATTATTCGGATTTTTTTTAACTCTAAAATACAGTATTAATGCTAGAAAAAAATACAGTCGAAATTTAATTTGGGGTTAAGGAATATTACATAATATTAGTGCGTACACGAAATGTAAGAAGACACAGTGCAGATATGGTTAGACGGTGGCCTGTATCACAAGTTAGTATGTTCAGCTCAAAGTAGCTGTAACGCGTGATAAGACGCAGGGCAACATTTGCTAACATGTCTGACGGTAAATCTGAAGACAATATCCCCGTGCTCTTGTTGAGCTAAGATTATCTGAATGCTACATTTCAGATATAGCGGAGATGAAAGGTGAATATGAATGATTAGTGAGAATTATGTAAGCACAATTAAAAATTGGGAAAACGCAAATTGCTAAAGAACGAGAGTCATAAACGAGGGAATTTGTTAAAAAAAAAGTAGGTAAACGTAAACAACAACGCGACAGCGAATAAGGTGAGGTAGATAATGCAGATATCAGTAGTAGGTTTAACGCTGATATGGGATTAAATGTTGATAATATTCATGAGAAGAATTTATCAATGAAGGAACTTTGCTCTCTCCTGATCAGGGAGATGCAAATATCAGTAGTAGGTTTAACGCTGATATGGGATTAAATTTGATAAATTTCAAGAGAAAGAAATTATCAATGCGGTAACAAGGAGGATATTAGAGGAGTTAAAAAGTTGATGAATTTCAAGAGAAGAAATTATCAATGCGGTAACAGAGATCGCCCGGGATTTGAGGATATGGTACAGATATCAGTAGATGTGCACGCTGATATTAACGCTTGATAAAATTCAGGAGAAGAATTTATCAAGGAGCATAAGCGTGATAAATTTATGGACAAGAATTTATCAATAAGCAGTTGCTGATGTAGCGGAGTTTACCCCTTGTTGAGGGGAAGATATCAGCTTATGTGTAAGTTGATAACTTCAGGAGAAGAAGTTATCAACACATGAGATAGTATAAATGGGTTTAATTTTAAGAGAGAAAAAACAGTGAACCAACGTACGAGCATCAGGTAAGAAAATATGTTATTGTGTTACAGTGCCAGAGCTTTGCTAACTCATTGCGGCTGGAGGCATAATAACATTGGTGGCTGCAATGGATATGGGTAGTGATTACAGTAGAACCCATTGTTTTAACGGCTATATGTTGTTGGCAATAAACGCTATCAGACTACAGTTCGTCCAGCTGTTTCGTATGGTAAACTAGACATGTCATGCCATGCTTTCGCTGACCAAATGACTTTAGCACGTTATTACTATCACGAATCAGCATATCATTTAATATCTATAGGCAAGCTAGTCCATTTGAATAAATTTACGGGTGACATTGTGTGGGGACCGCTCGACGAATTAGGTGACGACATAGATCCAATAGATGAAATAAATAGACTACCAAAATTAAATGGCATAGATGACATTCCCTTAAGTCAATTGATAAAGAAGTTACATCGATCTAAGATCGTAACTATGACACCAGTAGAGAAACGCCACAGGTATGTTACCTTCACACTGGGAGGGTTAATGATTTTGATAATAGCGGGGTAGGTGCAGTGGGCATATTAGGCCTATACTGGAGATACCCTGGGATAATTAATAAATTGGTAAAAAAAAAAATTGAGAAAAATACGCAGCCTAGACTTTATAACACCTGCAAGTCACAAACATCAAGTGGTGAGAACACTTGAACACTCTGTCTGCGACGGTCAGAAGTCCAATCAGACTGTCTTCCTGATGTCTGGATATTATAGATAGAGTGTATAGTTAACGTGTGTAGGAGACGTCCTATGAGACACAGTTAATAATTTTGAGATGATAATGACTGTAAATAAACACTATGTTCCAGAGGCAGTGTTTTTCACTCAAGACATTGGTCTAGAGAGAGAAGAGGAGATTATACATTATATTTTGATGAAGTAGAGAAACAATAATGTTATGTGCCAAAAGAAAAATATAGGTGGAAGATGGTCGACCTCCGAAACTTATATTTTCATTTTATATATGATTTTACTAATCATAGGGATTTTAAGGGATTTGAAATATGGAATTCAAGCATGTAAACAAGTTGGATTCCATAGGGGGAGGTATGTAACAATGTTAAGTAACAGGTGTCTAAATTGGGGGTTTCTGTAATTAAGGGGTGGAATAAACATTCTGTCCTGGGCTGTTTAAATGAGAACCACCTGGTGGAGACGGTACTGCGACAAGTACTAATTGTCATACAGGTTCTGGAGGCCTGTGTGAGTCGGTACTGGGAAACAGCCCAGGAATGTCTGTGTATACCAAAGTAAGGATCCTGATTGGTGTAGACGGCATTTCATCAGAGGAAGTGACCGCACCCGTCGGGATCCGCTATAAAGGAAGGCGCCCACAGCCTTCGTGAGGAAATTAAAAGGAAATTCAGAGGAAATTCAAGGAAAAATTCAGAGAGAAATTGGGGAGAATTCTAACAGAGACGTTTCGGGTTTGGACAAGTTTAGTGGGAGTTGCTTCGGTATCTAACACCTTGTAGATCACTGAAGCAACAGCAAAATTATCAAATTACACAACGAGATATAAGTACTAACATCGTGTACTGAGAAATTGAATGTTTTATGCTTAATATATATTTTATATATATTCAAGACTCATTATTTTATCCACGAGTGTTGTGTTTGCCGTGTCACGGATAAAACCCGTTTACATTGGTGCCGTGACCAGGATTTGTGTCACGGATAAAACCCGTTTACAATGCGCAGCACAAAAATTAAAAAAAAAACTTTTGCAGTTCTAGTCTATATATGGGCATATTACATCATATGGTCATATTAAGAAACCAAAATAAAATCACCGATTTTTCCATGATTTTAGCCTAATTGAGCCGCTTTAATGTTGTTTGACTGTAACGTTGAGGATTATAGGCTCGTCCCCCCCTCTAATCTGGTATGGTGGTTTAAAAAATGTTTCTTCTCCACACACTCAATAACTCAGTAGTGTGGGAGCCTACGTGAACGAAAAGTAGCGTGCTTCCTCTCAGACTGTCAGGGCTCAAATTTTAAATCGTGGGTCTAGACAGCAGTGCCATCTGATTCATCTCACTATCCTTGGTGGGTAATCCTGCTTCAGTTTAGTCTGACCGCATATTCAATCTTTCGAGGCCCATTCATTCATTCTCATGGCTATGAAGTGCTATATTAGCAACAAATTTCTTAAAATAAATTTCTTAAAAATATATTTCTTAAAATATAATTTAATCATCACTAAGAAGAAATTACGTACTTGAAACAGCTTGGTTTCATTAGTTTCAGTGGTAGCTCTACTCTAAGGATCTAAATAGGGGAGCTGCTTATTGTACATTTAAGGCATTTCGTAAAAGTTGGGAAGGGACCCGCTACAATAGATCATAAATGAGTGAAAATAGCTTGACCCTGCTTTTTTGCTGATATCATGAGAGAAGGAAGCCCTCCTCCTATATTTAGGACGTCGATCACGCTACTTCTCAGATGTTTCTCACAATATCGAATCTTTATGAGTGAGCAGGGAAGAAACATTTTGCTTCTTTGAAACTTGAAGGCCAGAGCGGGGTTCGAACCCACGATTATCGACTTTCCAAGCAGACAGCTGTAACCACTGCACCACGGCCCCGCTCCTATATTTAGAGAATGTGGCGATCTGATTGTGATGTGTCTAATGGGATACTTGATGTTTGCTAATTTATAAACAGGGCAAAGCACACTAGGATAAACAACGTAGTTATCAGAGGTCCTAAACACGAGGTTGAGAAATAGTTATTTTGCTATAATCATCCCCTGGGAAATGAAATGGGGCTTTAGGCCACCTTTGTGCACATATAGGCTAAACTGGGCCAGGAGAACCTCCTGAGGATGGTGAGATGATTGAGATGACACTGTCCTCCAGACACAGGATTCGAAATTCGAGGCCGAGCACGCTACCTC
The DNA here is from genome assembly GCA_964017125.1 of Flabesymbios commensalis. Classification (NCBI taxonomy): domain Eukaryota; kingdom Metazoa; phylum Annelida; class Polychaeta; order Terebellida; family Flabelligeridae; genus Flabesymbios; species Flabesymbios commensalis. The sequence continues at coordinate 80,733,864 of OZ024913.1, forward strand.
TCGGTCACGGAGGCTCCCCACAATACTGACTTTCACACGTGGATGGGGAAGAAACATTTTTTGTTTCTTTCAAACCGCCGTGACCGGAAACCGAACCCCGAACTCTGACGTGAAAGGCAGCGGTGCTAACCACTACCTTAGGCCCCCCGCCCATCATCCCCTCGGAGCCCCCTGTCACGTGCTTTGTAATCCCCGCTGTGATTGGTCACGAACACGTGTCATACAAGTGGTGCCTTATATACATCCAGACTGGGGAACACAAGTAAACAGCAGTAACTGATCAGTTACCAAGTGAACAATTACTGCTTTTTGACGAGGTTTAGGAGAGTTCTGTGATTTATTGCTCATAATAGGCTTCTGCTAAAAGCATCCAGAAATAATTCTTCTTCTAAGATGCGGATATTCGTGTGTGGCACATAAACCCGATGCATCCGTTTTTATCTCCTATTATGATTCCGTGCCCTGCGCCCCCCCCCCCGTTCAGCAGTCTTTGAAGTAATTCAATGATAGGGCCTACGTTGCCCTGGCTTCTGACCGTTGCTACGTTGCCCTGGCTTCTGACCGTTGCTACGTTGCCTTGGCTCCTGACCGTTGCTATACCGCAGAATTCAATGACGCAGATGTGTGTGAATGAGCTGCCATACTACGCTGTTTTTCCCGATTAAAATTTAATGTGGATAATGTGATTGAATGCTTATTTAAATTGTGCAATTGTTACAAACGAAAAACATGTTTTCAAGTCTTATTATACATTTCCTTCGATTATTAAAACTTACGGCACAGTAGGCCCTATCTTATTTATATTTTCACCGAAAACTGCAATTTCATATTTGTTTATTGTGATATCAACCATTGAAAATGTTGTTGTTTAAACACATATTTCCAATAACAGTGATATAATCGGCCATTAAAACAGAGTAAAAACGATTAAAAAAACTTATTCTGCTTATAATCGCTGGCATGTTCACATAATTGTACATACAAATTACCCCACGATCTCTTGTTAATTTCTTCCACATTTTGAGTTTCATGTCTCTCTAATTTTTTTGTTTTTGGGGGGGGGGGGTACTTTTATTAACTCCAACTCAATTTTAATCGCTCGCAATTGAATAAAATAAAGAAAAAAATGGAGCGCCACTATAGCTTATCGATAGCATGTTCCTATCACCGTACATAAATATTACCTCACGCTCTCTTGTTAATTTCTTCTATATTTTGAGATTTATTTCTCACGATTTTGTCAGGGGGGGGGGGGGGGTGGCTACGTTTTTAATACAAAGATTTACTACAAAATGTAGTTCTGTATACTTACACAATGATGGACGGTAATTTACGTCCCGTCCCAGAAAACATTGGCCCAACGTTAGTTTACTGTTGGCCCACCGTTTACGACGTTGACCCCTTTTTCTTTTGTGTGTGAAGCAACATTAACGTAGGCCTACCTTACTGACCCATTTACGCTACATTAAAACATATGACGTAGGCCTACTAATAAGCACTGCCAACACATTCTTATGTGGGATATATTGTTATGTTATCGCAATAAAGACTTTTTCATTGACAATATTACTAAATTTAAAGCTTCCAGTAGTTGCCGTCTGGGAAAACATGATTTATTGATGTCGGTTTTCTGCGGATTCGTTTAGTAATACTTATTAGGGAAATTAATATGTGGTCAGACAGTTGAAGACTGGATAATAATTGTAAATGATGAAAAAATAAAGAGAAAGTCAGATTTTGTTGATATTTTATCCGCATTCTGAACCTGAACACAATTATTACAAGCTTCGTGAAAAATAGAGATTTAAAATATTAGATTTAACTGCCTTTTTACAAAGTGATGACACTTTCTACCTCAAGGGTATGAATTATTTTGTAATATAGACAGTAAAAAATATAAGTAGGCCTACAGCTCGTAGGATACAGTTTGATGATGGGATTGCTATCGTATTTTTTTATACAGTTTAATACACACATTATATGAGTTGACTATGCATTATTTTTTTACTGTTCCAGCAATCGTGAATTCTATGAATTGTTGGAGATCAGAAACCACACGCGTCCTAGAATAAAGATTATTATGTCACGTTTGGCAATTTACATCATTTTTTCGTAATGGCAATGCCTTCAATCTGAGTCTTCTGCGGTTTATAAAGTCATATATATGATCATTTCCTGTGGAATATAAATCATCACCTCTGGCAACGACAGCAATCATACGAGAAGACTTTCATTTTGACCATTCATTTCACTTTATCCAAAAAGATACACCAAGCTCACTACGTGTTCAATGAAATACAAAATGAGCCCATAGATGGAATTCTTAGATACTGCATGTCACTAAATTTCAGTAGAACTCTAAAGCACAGATCATTGCAGTATTTACAAAAGACTCAAAAGCTATTAAAACAATAATTAAATACGTTTGGATGGTACGAATTAGATACTGGTAGCTGTTGTTTCCATCACGTCTGTCTCACTTAGTCAATATAGAATGGAGGACAATACAACATAAAATATTGAAATGTGTTTTTAGTGCAGAAAAATGCATGATTGAATCATGCATTTTTTTGCACTAAAAATAAATCTACTACATTACAATGCATTGTAATGTAGTAGATGTATTTCACTTTAAGATATGGGGTATTTTGTTGCAATTCTTTGTTAAACTTTATCACTTAATGATGTTCGATTTATTTTCAAACAGCAGCAGTGGAACAGTTAGGCCTATAGTCGTTAGACTTTGCGATACAGTGCATTTTAACGCTCGGATCAAAGACAAAACATTTGTATAACATTTATTCAACGTCTTAGACGTTGGTACAACATTGTAGAAATATTATACAAATATTTTTTTGTGTTTGCTGTGTATTGCCGCAAAGTGTCACATACCAACACAAGGTGGCGCTAATTCAGGCAGCGTACAGACACCAGCCATGTTTGTGTTGAGGACAAAGTAATCTGGTTATAGGGGCTTAAATGGGAATGAACTCTAGCGTGTCTGATCATTTTGTTGGCTTACATTGGACATGGTGATAATGGAACTGAAGCCATCTAACTCTGTCTGGCGAACAAAGCATTGCGTGACTGTCTGTTCAGTGCAATCTTCAGGGGCGGATCTAGCTTTTCAGTGACGGGTGGATTACACTATAAGTTTGTCGGGGGGGGGGGGGGGGGAGGGGTGAACTGTTTATTTTCAAAGACTTTCTCCTGCAATCTAAGGCATATAATTGGGCACTGTTTGTCCCTCAGCACGCCTATATCACCGATTCATAAGGAAACCCTTAAATAAGATGGATTCGCCCCTGATCTGGATACATGGACTGTAAAGCATGTTACATGCTGGGCAGATTCTGCATCGACGCATGTGACATTTTTGTGAATTGTGATTTTAGAGGTTTCAGATCGGTAAAAATATTGATATCTTACTGATGCCGATATGATGGCTCTTACTTAATTGAACAAATGCTAACATTTCCCATAATGCTATTAGACACACATCTGTATATATATAAACAAGTCAAATATATATGCAAATTTGAATAATCTGATTTCTAATTATTGACAACCATGTCAAAAATTAGAAATACGGGAATTTCGTCTCTATATCAAGTCTAACTGGTGAATGCGCAGCAGAATTTTTTTTAAACTTTTGCAGTTCTAGTCTATGGTCATGTTTGCATCATATGGTCATATTAAGAAGCCAAAATAAAATCACCGATTTTTTTTTATGATTTTAGCCTGGGCCAGTCCCTTTAAGCCCTCATGACGCATCATCTTGCATCTCAGCATGCATGAATAGGCCTATAAGCATGCCTTGAACTTGTCACGAGTTATGGCCGTGCCAAGTTTGGAGACAACTACAGGCAACATCAGTGAATTCGTGGTGCTTAATTGGCTTCACTATTGAAGGATCAGAGCAGAACAAGAACAACCTCTATGGCTTAATAGAGGTGAGTGTGAAGTGGGCAATAATGAGGGATTCACAACTTTGCCTTGCGGTAGCCTGCATACGTAATGTTCCGATCTGTCGTAGTCTGATCTGTCCTACCTATAGTCCGCAGTAACAGACTATGTGTGCGATACAGGGTCTGCAATAGTTGCCTTTCGCAAAGTTGTGCCCCAAAAATCTGTTGGACGATCGATAGTGCAATGTAACAATTTTATGAAAAATCTGAAGGTAACGTTATTCAAATGATTAATTCAGCTAGAAAGATTTACATCCAATGAGATGCTAATTATTATAAAATAAAACAAAAAGCATTGATCAAAGAATGCCACATAAATTTATTGCGCAATCAATCGCCAGCGCACCGAATGTTTGTGGCACATCTTTAGGAATGACTTTGTATCGCACACACGAGTCTTTTATGCGGACGTTGGCAACGACTTAACAATCAACCAGCGAAAGAATTAATAACATTCACATCACGACGTGAATAATTCATAATATGTATTCATGTAGATGATTCGGATGGGAAGAGATTGTTTTTATATAAAAACTCCCTGCTTGCTCGCTCTCTTATTGACATTTTATTTGATGTCGACCATAGTATTTTATTAACAACATATAAATGGTGTAAACTGGAATAAAAATAATATTAATTTATCATGTGTTGATTTGGCGCCAGGATAGCTCATTGCCAGTGTCGTTGACTCAAAGCCCGGGAGTACCGGGTTCAAGTCCCGCTACGGCCGATATATTTCCTCAGTGCACACATATGCAAGTGACCCAAACTTCCTGGGATAATGACCGAAACGGGATAACCGAAACGTACAACCTTTCGCGCCGCATCTAAAAAAAACATACTATAAATAAACAAAAAATGAGCCAATAAGTCAAAATTATGACGTCAGGTTATTTTCATTCAAATAATTCACCTTTTAACAAAAAAGAGAAAACATAGCTAGATTTCAAGAGGGTTACTATTCAATAGTTTTTTATTTTCCACTACACCATGGATTTTGTTGTCCTCGTTGGGGTGATAAATGGTAAGAAGGAGGCTGTGATAATGGTGGTAAATTCCTTGAGGATTACCTCCACAATACGTCTATTACCTCCACAATACGTCCACTGTGCCTGTGTCCTGTGATAACGGAAGACGAGCTTATCCTGTCACGTTTTTTGATCCATGATGTAGATATATCACAGCAAATACGAGACTTCGAGACAATGTTGTTTTAATGATGGCCCACCGTCTTTGACGCCGGACAAACATTAAAACAACATTGGCTCAACGCCCAGTATTTGCTGGGATAGCATCAATATTAGATCAGCATCCCTTTTGAGAATGTGTATATGTTATGAGTAATTGATCAGATTCGGCATCCCATGGGAAACTGTGTAGGCCCTTTGTGTTATGCGTAGATATATAGCATAATCTGAGATGAGCATCCCTTTGCAGAATGTGTGTCTTATGCGTTATTGATGAGATTGTACTCCGATTATGTTGCCTTACTGTGAGCAAAATAAAAAAAATCAAATGTGTTCCCCCACTCCACTACAAACATAATCAAATATATTGTTGATAGAATTAAATTGAAGCATGACGCGTGGCAGGTACAGGAGTCTGACTTATATGGTATTGTTGACACAAGTGGAACAGCCCTGGTGCCTGTTTATTATTATTATTATATGATTAGGTCTTCTTCTATGAAACACAACCTTACAGTGTGGACTGAATTATTGGATCACTCAATTTGTTGTCACTAAATTTCAGTACAAACTTTTATTTGAGACTAAAGGTTCCAAAGCACCCGTTTAAACTGTTAAAGATCATCGCTTTGTAATTACCCAGTCATTAAAATGTGGAGAAATAAAGCATAGAATATTCAATTGAAATAGGCCTACATATATTGAAATGAAGTCGATTTATGACAGTCATTTTTTAAAAACTTTAAAGATCTTTGCTATGTTTGATCAGAATTCCGGCCAAAATGACGCTCCATTTTGTTCAGATTCCCTTTTCAAATTATTGAAGTCAATGCAGTGGACAGTTACAGGCGTTTGAAGTAGCCTAAGTTGAAAAAGTTGAAAACTCGCGTTTCCTTAAAAAATATACTGTTTGTTCTGACCTCGCCCCCGTAAACAACACAAGCAGCGGCTTTTATGTTATTGATGTAACATGTGTACACAAGTAGGCTAAAATGAGTTAAGGAGATGCGATTGCAGACGTTCTGTTGAGAGAAAACGTGCTTCGATGCAGGTGGTGATAATTATGCATACTCTCTCGAGGCCGTTAGAAGCCTCTCACCTCGCTCCAGCTTCACAAATATTGACCTTAGACGTCTCCATGAAAACGATGTATGGTGTGCTGTGCTGGTGTGCCCTCTTCTCCTGTATATGATTATCAGCCGCACACTTAAATATTAACCCTTTCAAGCCTGAAAGTATCATTGTCATCTTCAGCCACTACAAGCCGCGAATTGCTGTCGCAATTCTCGACTTGTAGTTGATGAAGCTGACTTGAAGTGGGTGAAAATTAAAAAAAAATCACATGTATTGGTAAACTAGTTTGATGGAAATTTTCGTTCTAAAACCCTTGTGGGAAAATTAACTCTGTTTTCAGGGATGTAAAATGATGGTTCGTGAGGGCTTCACCCTTACAGCGCGGGTATAGACTTTAGTCGTCAGAATCTGACGTCTGTAGACGTCAGATTCTGACGACTGAAGTCTATCCCCGTACTGTAAGAGTAAAAATATTTTTAATGGCCGTAGACCCATAACACAGGTAATCAAATGAATCGGAAAGAGCTAACTGAGACATTTATGATGATTTCAAACTGAAAAAAACCTTTGTTTGCCATGTTTTTTCAAGTTAATTCTTAATTCAGCTTAACGCTGAGGAACAAATTATATGTGAAGGAAAAATAACTACCGACGAATGCGATCAGGTAATCAAAGAATTAAAACTTAATGAGTCACCAGGATTAGACGGATTACCAGGAGAATTTTATAAAACTTTGTGGCCATATTTTGGGAAATATCTTGTGGAAGTTTTTAACGAATGTTTCGACAATGATGAACTATCTCACTCTCAAAAACAATCAGTAATAACACTTATTTTCAAAAAAGGAAACAAAGAAGAATTAAAGTTTAAGTAATATTGATTATAAAATTATTGGATTTACTCTTGCCAATCGATTACAAAATGTGATCGGCAAAATTATAAGCCCCGATCAAACAGCTTATATCAAGAACCGATTTATTGGCCAGAACATACGATTAGTATCCGATGTGATTGAATTTTCGAATGAAAAAACCTTGATGGAGTATTGTTAAGTTTAGATTATGAAAAAGCTTTCGACACAGCTGAACATAAGTTTCTTTTCGAATGCTTGCAATTATACAATTTTGGACCGGATTTTATCAAATGGATCAAAACTTTGTACAAAAAGAGTGAAATATATATAAAAAACAACGGATACCTATCAGAAAATATACATCCTTCAAGAGGCGTTAAACAAGGCTGCCCATTATCTGCAATGTTATTTATATTAATCGTAGAAACGCTAGCAATAAGTATTAGGAACAACAAAAACATTGAAGGAATACAAATAAATCACAATGGGAAGAAAATTGACATAAAAATAACTCAATATGCAGATGATACTGTAATCATACTAAAAAATATAGATATGATAAAGGAAACAATGTTAGAGCTTCAAAAATTTGCCAAAGTCAGTGGCCTTAACCTAAACATAGACAAGACTATTGGAATACGATTAGGTCCAAATAAAAATAATACAGGTATTTTCCAGGGAATAAAAATAACAGATAAACCTTTCAAATATTTAGGATTATATATTGGGCATAAGAAAACTAACTGTGATACATTAAATTGGAACGAAAAGCTACTCAAAGCCAAAAAAGAAATAATAAAATGGAATTGTCGTAATCTAACAGTATGGGGTAAAATTATTGTTCTCAAAAGCTTAATATTATCTAAATTTACTTATCTAATGATGAATACTACAATAGAGAAAGATTTCTTAAAACAATTAGAAAAGATAAGTTTCCAATTTATATGGGGTAAAAGAGACAAAATTCGTAGAGCGGTAGCATATTCAAAAATTAGCAAAGGCGGTTTAAATATGATAAATTCAAATTTAATGTGTCGATCATTAAAGGCCACGTGGGTCAAACGGATTCTAGACGGATGGGAAGAAAATTGGACGATTTTGCGAGAAAATACCTGTCAAGCTATTTGAAAAATAACCTTTTATTCTATATGCGCATATGTGACATTAAAATGCCTTGAAAAACTGCCACCTATCTACAGATCGATTGTTGAAGCATTTATTTCAGTTCACAAATGTGAAGACCTAGATAAAAATAAAATACCCTTATGGGGCAACAATAATATTACAATATTTAACAAAGATAAAAAAATAAACATGTCACTATTCTTTGAATCTTGGATAAACAGCGGATTATTATTCTGAACAGATTTGAAAATAACTAGCTCAGAGCTTGATGAAGTATATATTTATGAGAAACTACAACATAGAACAAATTACCTTTGTGAAATACTTGTAATGAAAAAGGCAATAAAAACAATACTAAAACAAAACCCGAATAACATTCCGACGCCCAGAATTGATAACGAAACAGATATACCATGTAATCATACTGCAAAAGATTTTTATAATATGGGCACAGAAAAGGACCATATCCCTACTTCCGAAACCTACTGGAAATTTTTCTTCTCAAATATAAACAATAATTTAAATTTTCGAAGATGCTTACAAACAGAAAATTCTTATAATTCCTGATAATAAATTAAAAGAATTTAATTTTAAACTACTACATAATATACTACCATGTGGAACCAATTTAAAACGATGGAAATTGAAAGAAATTAGTAGTCGCAGTATATGTAAAGAAAACCAAGACATTATCCATATGTTGTACACATGTAGACAAATAAGGCATATATGGCAATCTCTAAATGATGTATTAAATGTAAATATCAGACCTATCCATATCATTGTTATACAGGTATGCTACTTTTAAACATTTGCATTGGTTTAAAGGAAATATACAAAAAACGTTCGAGATTGTTTTAGAACATATGTCAAAACATTCCTAGTATGGTATTGACTACAAGTTTATATACAGGCTTTATTTCCCAGTTACTTCAATATATTCGTTGACAGTATTATTTATATTTTTATTTACTTTATTTTGTATTATCTCACATGGCTGTACCTATATCTATTCTATAAGGAACAAGCGATCAAAATAACTATACAGATTACTTAATACAGAACATATTATTTTGAAGATGACTGTAGATTCAGACATGATGTATTTCACGGATCGAGTCTATAGCGTCACAATAAATATTAACACCTATAATAAATCAATTTTGACGCATAGCGTACCTAAAATTGATGTTTTAATAAAGGCTGTGCCGAAATGGAAACGACATAAATGGGTTTCCAAACTCCACTCGAGCTTAAATATATATATATATTTCAAACTAGCTAAGAAACAAGTCACAGAATACTTCAAATATGCACAAAATCAGTGCATCGATTCTTGTGCAAAAAGAGGATCGAAAATTTCTGAGTCTCCATTTTTGTGCAAATATCGGATCGAAACGTTCGGCTCACTATGAGGTGGGCGCCCTCTCATTTGGCCAATGTCGATTCTTGTGCAAAAAGAGGATCGAAAAATCTGAGTGTCAGATCTTGTGCAAAAATCGGATCCAAAATTTTGAGCCTAGGAGTATTGTGATTGGTTCAAAACCACGTCCTCTGATTGGTAGATGTAGTCTACCAATCAGAAAGAGGTTTAATCTTGCCTGTGAAATGTGTATATAAGGCACAGCCAAACCATATCATATTGTTAATTTGCAAGCGAGAGAAATTTCTCCCATATCGTATTACTTTCGACAGAGCAGTCGTTACCATTTCGGCAAAGCCTTTATTAAAACATCAATTTTAAGTACGCTATGCGTCAAAATTGATTTATTTTAATAAAAGGATCTGTGCCTTTAATGGTAACGACATAAATGGGACTTGTTGCAACGTCGAAAGTATCAAATTGAATTTCTAATAGAATTATGAGATATATTGAAAATCAACATGATTCATTCACTAAAAACATATTTACAATTATATATATTTTTATTTTTTTTATTTTCAAGGAGTAATTAGATATCTCCAAGCAACGCCCTCTGAACAGAAATGTGTTCAGACGCCGAGGCCCCTTGTGGAAGAGGTCTTATGTAATAGTTGGCCATCGTCTTGATACAAGACCAGTCTGCCGCGGCCATGATTGTCGAAATCGGAACTGCTTTGGCTGCGGCCCATGTGGCGGCCACAGCCCTAGTAGATCCTCCTGGGGCCAGAATACCGGCCGAGTCCAGTACCTTCGACAACCATGAGCGTATCGTCTGCTTCGATGCCGGCTTAGAAGGTTGAACAGTAGTGCGGAACAGCTGCATGTGGCCCCCTCTCTCCCCCTCCGTTCTTCTTAGATATTCTCTAAGATTTTCTAGAGGGCACAACTCTCGGCAAGCTTGCTTTGAGATTATAACATCTTGAGGGATGTGACCAGGCCTATCCTGCTTCGCCCCGAACACCAAGTGAAAGCCCCATGAATCGCTTGTCTTGAACAAGTGATCTTCATCAATATGCAGTAATGACAGATCACTCGCTCTTCTTGCTGAAGCCAACGCCAATAACATCGCCACTCTCCAAGTTACTTTTTGTCTGGAAAGCTCTTCTGGATTTCCCCAAGATCTCAGCATCTTCAGAACTGTCGAGACGCTCCAGATAGGTTTTACCTTCCTAGGCGGTGGTCTTGCCAGTAACACTGCCTTCATAAAGCGACATACCATTGGATGTTGACTCAGAGGACTGTTCGTAAGCGGGTCGATAATTGTTGCAACGGCCGCTCTATGGACCCTGATGGTAGACCATGCCATGTGTCTATCCTCGTAAAGAAACCATAGAAACTTCAGGAACTGCCCTACAGTTGGCGTAGTTCTTGGTATAGCGAATTCCTCGACACCACTCTGACCAGTTTCGCCATGCACATGCATATTGGGTCTTGGTAGAACCCCGCCAGGATCCACAGATGAATTCTGCCAAGGTGTTATCTGCCCCCTGGACTCTGAATGTTTCCCGCATATGAGCCAAACCGTCAACTTCAGTTTCTGCAACGATGGGAGGGGTCTCCCCGTGCTCAGATCCCTCACTGTGCTCGGGTGTTGAGGAAGGCGAAGAGGTGCCCGAACCGCCATCTGAAGCAGCTCCGGCAACCAAGCTGCCCTCGACCAAAAGGGTGTCACCAGGATCAAAGTTCCCTTGCATTCCCTCATCCTGCCCAGAATCAGAGGAATGAGCTGAGGCAGAGGGAAGGCGTACATGTGTTTGAATGTCCATGACAGATTTAACGCATTCGTCCCTGCCGAATGATTGTCTCTCCAGTCCAGGGAGAAGTACGTCTTCACCTGAGCCGATCTCCTTGATGCAAATAGATCCATCTGTGGAAGTCCAAGACGACTGAAGATCCTCTCCGAGACCCTCGGATTTATGAACCATTCCCTCGTCTCTGTCCCCCTGGAAAGGGCGTCTGCTCCCAAGTTTGCTATGCCTGGCAGATAAGCTGGGCTCAGTGCAATACCATGGTCTCTGCAGAAGATCAGTATCTCTGTCGTTAGTGCATTTAACGTCTCTGACCGGGTCCCTCCTTCCTTCGCAAGGTAGGCAGCCGCCGTGACATTGTCCAGATGCACTGTTACCCTCTTGTTCCTCAGGTGTCTCAGAAATCCTTGAACTCCCCTGAAAACAGCTAGGAGTTCCAAGTGGTTGATGTGGAGCTTTCTCTCCGCGGCCTACCATCTGCCGCTGGCCTTTTCTCGTCCATGGTCGCTCCCCATCCATAGTTGGACGCGTCCGTGGTCATGGCTATCTGTGTGCTGTATGGCGTCAAATCCATACCATCTGTACGGGGTCGAGTCCACCATCGTATCGATTCCCTGGCATCGTTGCTGAGGACCAAACGATCCGACCTCAACACCTTTATTACTGCCATCTGAAGTGGTCGCAGGAACATCCGGCCCAACTGTACGGCCCTGCGAGCAAAGATCGCCTTGCCCAAAAATCTTTGGGCCAAGGCTAGACTGGGGTTGGAGAGTAGAGTGCGTCCTAACTGCCTGAAGCCTCTGATCTTGTCCTCTGGTAGGAAGACCCTTAGCTTCTTCGTATCCCACAGGAGCCCAAGATACTCGAAGCGCTGTCTTGGCTCCAAGTGACACTTCTTGGGGTTTCTCTGAAAACCTGCTTTCTCTAGAATGTCCAGCACCAGTCTCGTGTGACGACACAGTTCCGGCCTGGAACGAGCGAGTACCAGAAAATCGTCCAGGTAGACGATAATCCTCACCCCATTGGCCCGGCACAGGGTCACCAAAGGCAGGGTGAGCCTCGTGAACGTTCGCGGAGCTGAACTCAGTCCGAAGGGCAGTCTCCTGAACTGATAACTGCTGCCCTTCCACCAGAATCGGAGAAAGCGTCTGTGCTGCGCCGCTATGGGGACGTGCAGGTAAGCGTCTTTCAGGTCTATAGTGGCAGCCCAGTCGCCCCTGCGCAGAGATTGAGATACGTCTTTCAGTGAAGCCATTCGAAAAGTATTTTTCTCGATGTAAACGTTGAGGCCACTCAGGTTTATGACTGGCCTCCGTCCTTCTTGGCCACTAGGAAAATGTTGGGGTAAAAACCCCTGTTTCTGTCCTTTACTCTCTCTACTGCTTCTTTGCTCAGGAGGGAGTCGACCTCCTCCTGGAGGACCTTCTCCCTTTCCTTGTTCATTCTTTCCACCGGAGGTGGTTTTGGTCTTGATACTGGAGGCCTCGACTCGAATTCGAGCCGATGACCCCTGACCGCTTCGCGCACAAAAGCGTCTTTTGCGAAGCGGTCCCACCATTCCCTGCACTGTTCCAGACGGCCCAGAAATTCAGGACCTCCTAGAGAAAGGTCTCTGTCCTCTGCTACCCCAACTTCCTCTGGATCCTGAACCGCGGCTTCCGCGGCTGCTCTCCCGAAAGGGCTGTCTGTGGACTGCCTGAATCCTTGGGAGTGGTTCTGGTTGTAGTGTGGCCTCCTCACTGGTGAGCGGCTACGATCTCTCCTGGCTGGCCTTGGGGCTCTTGAGTTTGATCTCAAGGCGGCCATGAGCATATCCTGCTGTCTCCTTGAACTGCTCGCCTGTATCGCTGGCTGTAGAGATGAAGCCAGTAAGGAGTCAAACTGCGAAAGCACTCTGTCCGATGAGGTCGTCGCCAGGGCTGTCCTCCTCTGGTTAGCCACATCATTGAACTTAGATGCCAAAATCCTCAGAGCATGCCCCAAAGGATGGGTCGAAGCCTGTGTGACCTCTCTGTGAGCTTCCAAGATTCTGTCTTTGATCGGACCCTCTTCCAAGTCGTCCACAGCCGACAGCAGATGTTTAGAGGCGCCCTCCAGGTCATCTAGTCCAGTCGTGAGCGCGTGAGCAATGATGCCCAAGTCTTTCTGCCTCCGTCTGAGCGTCGCATCAGCAGCTTGGAACCTTGTGTTTGTAGGGACTTCCATGGGTGCCTCGGCGCCCAGGAACGGCTTAGCCGCCGGATCCCCAGAATAAATCCTCTCTACCATGTCTGTTTTGATGGAGGGGTCCATCACCCTGCCATTCTGGAAGTGTCTCGTCCTCAATGATGTGTGCCCTTACGGCTACCAGGTGCCCCACTGGAAGGGCATGCCCTCCAGTGTGCACGACTGAGTGAGCCCAGCGAGGCTTATCAGTTAACAGTTCATGATGGGTTGAAGCAGGGACATCCCGGGGAACGTCAGTCAGCGGACCCTGAGCCCTGAGTGGCCCAGTTCCTGGTGCGTAAGACAGCGGCCCCTGGGCCGTGGGTGGCCCAGTTCCTGGTGTGGTTGGTAGTGGAAACTGGGCCGCGGGTGGCCCAGTTCCTGGTGCAAGAGCCAGCGGACCCTGGACCGTGAGTGGTCCAGTTCCTGGAGCGGGGCTGGGTTCACGCCCCGGTAGCATCGCCATCATCTCCCTCATGGAGTCTCGCATCATAGCCTGCATCTCCGTTCTCATCTCCTCCTTCCAACCATCAGAGGGACTTGAGGCGGGAGCCGGCCTGGCTACCCGTTGCGTCTGCTGCTGTTGAGTGCCTGCTACCCTCTCGGGTGAGAGAGGTAGAGGAGAGAGATACCCCCTCTCGAACACAGCCGTGTCAAACACAGCGTTTTCAACGTCCCCAGTATCATCTGGGATAATGAGAACGTTCTCCTGACGTCTCAAGTCACATAAAGTGACTGTGGCAGCTGGCAGTTGCTTCTTCTCCTTCTCCGTCTTCTCCACCTTCTCCTGCTTCTTCCTGTCCCCCTTAGCGTTGCTTGGGGTACATGAAGCACTTCTAGCAGAAATAGGAAGCTGTACCACTACGGAAGGAAGCTTATGCTTTGATGACTTCTCTTCCGACCTGGGTCTTCTTCTCTCGTCTCTGCTTCTCATAATGAAGGTAGATGAATGTAGCTTGAAATCAATTTAAACTGAGATAAAATTTCTCGAGCTGGAAATTGACAATATGATATGGTTTGGCTGTGCCTTATATACACATTTCACAGGCAAGATTAAGCCTCTTTCTGATTGGTAGATTGCATCTACCAATCAGAGGACGTGGTTTTAAACCAATCACAATACTCCTAGGCGCAAAATTTTTGCACAAGATCTGACACTCAGATTTTTCGATCCTCTTTTTGCACAAGAATCGACATTGGCCAAATGAGAGGGCGCCTACCTCATAGTGAGCCGAACGTTTCGATCCGATATTTGCACAAAAATGGAGACTCAGAAATTTTCGATCCTCTTTTTGCACAAGAATCGATGCTCTGATTTTGTGCATATTTGAAGTATTCTGTGACTTGTTTCTTAGCTAGTTTGAAATATATATATATATTTAAGCTCGAGTGGAGTTTGGAAACCCATTTATGTCGTTACCATTGAAGGCACAGATCCTTTCATTAAAATGGTATGATTTAACCCTTGTGCTACTAGGCCCGTACAAATGGTTTCTACACCATTTAAAGTTCATAAATTATTTTCCGGTACATGAGCAGATGATCAAATAATAAGTATTCAATTTGCAATTTTCATAAATGAACGTGGTTTTTTTTGTAATTTGAAGTTGTAAATTACGTTAGGAATTATAGTTTTAATACCAAACAATTCTGCAGCACAAGGCTTAAAGACACTTGAAATATTTATATTATTATTTATTATTATTTTATTCAGTCTTTTATTAAACAAATTTTGACTTTTCTTTCAAGTTGTCAAACTCCTTGGAATTTATGGCAAAAAAATTTCTACCGTTTTTTTTTTTTTTTTAAGAAGCTACTTAAAACCTACTTTTGAACTGATGAAAATAATAAATTCCTTGTAATTTGATGAAAATCTTTGGAATTTTAGATCAGGCAACTAACTGCTTAGGCTCTATTTTATTTTCGCCGTGCCTAATTGATAAAAAAGGGGTATTCACCACGCGTTGTCCTGTGATTATTAACCATTAAAGCGCTGACTAATAACTTTTAATTTGTTTTCACCTCAGGTTGTGTCTCGCTACCGCGACCCACAACTTTAAGTGTGTAAAATTTGCTTACATTTGTACAATTTGAGTTAAAAGATGAGCAAATCTATTTAAGACTCATATTTATCCTTCATTTTTTCTTGTTAAAATTTGCATTAAAAGATTATCTTTCCAATTTATTGTTTATCTACCCTTCATTTTTCCCTGTTTAACGTACAAATAAAAATGTTATAGTCGACTATACTGCTCTGCAAGGGAAAGAGGCAGTATCTGCTTACCTTACAAGTAAGCAGATACTGCCTTTTGCCTTTGCACGGCAGTGCAGACGTGACTGGCACCTTAAGTGCTGACTGTATAAAGATTACATATATTTTTGACAATGATAAGCGTTGTTATATTTCTGTTGTCATTGTATATTTATACATACTATATTTAATATTGTTTAATTGTTTATTTTTGTGAAAAAAAAAAATACGTCAACCAAAAAAAAAAAAAATAATGATAATATCATACATTTAATTGCTTATTTCTATCAACGCAAATTTGTGAGCTGATTTTAAATTAATGAATATATATGTATAATTTAAATGAATATTTATGTATAATAATTATATTTCATCCAATTCATGTTTACATCCCTTCACCTTTTTACAGATGCTTCACTCATCAAGCCTCTAGATAATTGCTACATGTAATTATAAATACTACTTTCGTATGGTGGAGTGATATTTGAGGTAACTGTCATACAAAATTAATGTAGTACATCAACTTTATTCCTATGCACATGCATACCGCTCTTCACATTTAAAACGGTTATGCACGGGCACAGGAATAGATTGCGTTGGGGTGCCCTTTTTGATGAAACCTCACCCATAGTATTGGTGAGGTTTCAACATCTGTTTTTTTCAGAGTCATCTCTAGCAAAACATGACCTGGCCTTTAAAAGCAAAGGGGTATACTCAATTTTTGCTATTATTGTATTAATCCCATTACATGTATATTAGTTATCAAGTTATATAAATATATGACTCCATTTAACACCCCCAATAGACAGGTGACGCTGAGCCGTCGTTGTTTCGATGTTGGTTCAGCGCCTAAGGCGCTGGCCCGGCATCGAAAGGACACTTGTTCGGCGTCTGCGTTTGCTGGAGTGGTGGACTGAAGATATGTATTTGACAGCTGATGAAAGGTGTCTGTCCAGCGTGCCAGCATGATAATGGCCCACCATAATGGGTCGGTGTTGGACAACATCGACACCCAGCAAGTGCCAGACGTTGAGCCATTGTTGGCTTGATGCGGGCCCGACGTCAGAGACGACGTGCCTGCATCGCTTCAGCATTGTTATTGGACTTGCTGGACTCTTCTCAGCAAACGCCAGACGTTGGGCCCGGTGCCGCTTTGATGCTGGTCCGGCGTCGCAGAAGGTGGGCCGACATTGACTCGATGTCTCGCGTTTGATGGCTTACCGTAATTTTTATCTGATTATATAACGACAGTCGCTCAACTTTTGGCCAATCCCGGCAGGCACAGGGCATTGGTATGGCATTTGTACGGCGTCGGCCCAACGTCTTCGACGCTGGACCAAAATTGTACAGATGTTGGCTGGTGCTCTGTGTTTGCCGGGATGCAGGTTCATATTCGACCCGTTCCGTGACGTGTATATACCGGCATATTTTATGACAAAGGTACCCTGTCACTCGCTTTTTGCTGGTTTAGAGCTGGGCCAAAACTGACAATTTTGGCCCAGCAAAAACTGGCAATTTTGGCCCAGCTCTGAGCCTGTGGAGGACGAGAGAAGTTGGCCGTTTGCCCGGGTCATTGTTGTGTCATCCTACCCAGATGATACAACACTGACTCAGACAATGATCCTTTTATTTATTTTATTTATTTATTGAATATGACTCTTTGCTTTAAATGAACATGATTATCATGATTATGGTCTGACAATGTTTTAATGATACTACACTGCAAACTTTGTATTGTATATTTTATTCAATAATAAAAAAAAAAAAATGAGACAGCTGATTTTGGTTGAACAATTCAGAAATTCGGTATCGAGTGACATCAGCGTGTATTTGAATGAAAAAGAGGTATCAAATTTAAGGGATGCAGGGGTTAAAGCAGATGAGTTTGCTTTGATACACAAACGATCAAATATACATAAAAAGGTATGGGTAAAAGGATCCCCTAGTGCGGGAGATTCTAATTCAAAAACCTATGAAAAGTCTAGTGGTTCAAGTAGGAACACACAGAATGATAGTGATAAATTGAAAAAATACGAGAAATTACCATGCTGGTTTCGCAAAGCAATTGGGCATCCATACTTTAAGTGTAAAAAGTGGGAGGAAGCCGGCAAACCTACCATGAGTAAACCCGAAAAAGCTGGAATGGGTCACCTGGTGAGAAAAGCTACAAATGATAACGTGAAAATGTGCGATAAGCTTAGTAAATGTGTGACTGAAAAACAAATTAATGTGAATGTTGACAAAAGCTATGCGCCGTTTATGTCTGTTGGCACTGTGTCATTGTGTCATTGTCCGGGTCTGAAGCCCATAAAGTAAATATACTACGTGATACAACAAAGTTTACTGTTATCATCCTCACTTCCTATACCAATGTCGCAGATTTCAACTAATGAAAGTGTGATTATTCAGGGTGTTGGGGGGAATAATCTCAGTTTACCATTAATTTGGGTTGATTTACAGTGTGGTCTTGTTAAAGGCAAAGTGCAAGTGGGTGTGACTAAAACTCTGCCAATGAACGGGGTAGAGCTCCTACTTGGCAATGACCTTGCGGGTGGCGAAGTGTCTCCTTTACCGCACATGTGTACAATACCTTCTGAAGTAGATGAGGATATCGGGAGGTTGGGTGAAACTTATCCCGAATTATTTAAATCATGTGTTGTTACACGCTCACAGCGTAGGGAACTGCTAAAATATATTGACAATAATGATGTACTAGAATTGCCAATGTTATTTGATGATAAAGATGAGCACATAATTGCAAGGTCTGGGAATAAATCATTGAATGTTGATAATGATAAAGTTGACGTTGATCCTGTGACGGCTGATGGGACCTCAGATCGTAAATCCACTGAAACAAATACGGGATCAAATATTAATGTTGAAAAGGACGGGTTATCCCTAAAACCGGGTGGTCAATTTAATGATCTTCCATTGAAAACGTCTGACCTGATCGCCGCACAGCATGGGGACCCTAGCTTGAATAATTTGTGGGAGAAGGTGGTATCTGAGGAAGAAATAGAAAATCAATCACGATGCTATTTTATGAAACATGGGGTTTTATTAAGAAAATGGCGTCCACCCGATGCCGCGCCAGATGATAGCTGGAGGGTACATTATCAGATTGTTGTCCCAACCCAATATCGTGACAAAATTGGGAAATTAGCCCATGACACGCCGATGGCAGGACATTTAGGTGTCAGGAAAACATTTGATCGCCTATTGCGTCATTTTTTTTGGCATGGTGCTAAGAAATATGTTTCCAATCATTGTAAAACATGTCATATCTGTCAAGTCATATCTGTCAAATGGCTGGTAAACCACATCAAAAACCACCACGAGCGCCATTGCAACCAATCCCTGCATTTGAAGAGCCATTCTCCACTTTGATTATTGATTGTGTTGGCCCTTTGCCTAGGACAGGTTCAGGAAAACAGTATATTTTGACTATTATGTGTTCCTCTACTCGTTTTCCTGAAGCTGTTCCCTCGAGATCAATAAGGACGCCTGCTATATGTGAGGCATTAAAGGGTCACTTTTCTTTTTTCGGTCTGCCAACAGTAATAAGGAGCGATTGCGGTTCTAACTTCCAGTCAAAGCAATTCAAAAAATTCTTAAAAGAACTGGGGATTGAACATATCACGTCAAGCGCGTATCATCCTCAATCTCAGGGTGTCTTGGAGAGGTTCCACGGGACATTGAAAAACATGCTAAGAGCGTATTGCACTGAGCATCATAATGATTGGGATGTTGGTCTGCCTTTCTTACTGTTTGCAGCCCGTGATAGTGTACAAGAGTCGTTGGGATTTAGCCCTAATGAACTCGTTTTTGGGCATACTGTTCGAGGCCCACTTAAATTGATCAAAGATAAATGGCTATCTAATAAAGAAAATGGTGATGTATGTAAATATGTTATTGACATGAAAAACAAGTTGGCATCTGCATGTAAAACTGCTAAGTCCCATTTGCTTAAATCACAAGATGATATGAAACGTCAGTATGACAGAAAAAGTGTTCCACGTGAATTTGATGTAGGAGATCAGGTGTTACTTTTGTTACCACTTCCTGGTAGTCCATTAAAAGCAAAGTACCAGGGTCCGTTTCAGGTTTTACAAAAGGTAGGGGACCTAAATTATGTTGTGGCGACACCTGGTCGTAGAAAAAAGAAACAATTGTGTCACGTAAACCTAATGAAAGAGTATCATGATAGAGATAATGACAAGACAGTACAGGGAGTCTCTCCTGTTGTTCATGAGGAGAAGCAGACTGATTTTTCTGGTAAAGGGCATGACATAAAATTAGAAAACACCGAGATTGTGAATAATATCAAAGAGACAAAATTGTCACATTTAACACTAGAACAACAGAGTGATATAGAGGCTCTGATTCAAGAGTTTAAACCATTATTCTCTAATGTGCCTAAGAAAACGACCAAAATAAAATATGCTATTGAACTTTTGTCTAGCTGTCAAAAAACATGTAAGCAGCACCCTTACAGAGTCGGAACGGTAAAACAAGCTGCTCTTGATAATGAAGTTCAGAAAATGCTAAATATTGATGTAATTGAAGAGTGTAAGGAGGGTAGTTCGTGGTCGTCTCCTTGCATTTTGGTACCTAAGGCTGATAAGAGCTACTGGTTTGTCACCGACTTCAGACGGGTTAACGAGGTCACAAAAACAGATACTTATCCTATTCCCCGTGTAGACGATTGCATAGACAAAGTTGGGAAGGCTGTTTTTGTCAGCAAATTTGATTTAATGAAGGGATACTGGCTTGTGACAATGATTACACCGTTATGACTGTCCTGACAGACAGACATAAGACACACCACATAACCAGCGAAGCATGGACAATTAGAGGTGTCCAATACCCAAATTATACTTTACCTGTTTGATTATCTGTGGTCAAAATTAAACCTTTACAACTGTAATTATGCGGTGGACTATAATGATAATGACTTCTATAGCGCCAGTATCACTAATATTCAGACTTAGTCGCGCTTGTATAGTTGGAAGCCATATTAATTTATAAGTCTAATTGGACGGAATTACCTAAAATTCCCGTTTTACAAATTTTTCAAATATGAGAGACACCATGGTCCACCTGCTCGGTGTAGGGCGCCCCCACCGTGGTGGCTATGGAGTTTCTTAGAGCGAATTAGCTGGTATCTGGGTATGGAGGTCATAGAATTTACCGGTTACAGACACTCTGTATGAGTGAGTATTTCCTAGGGAGAAGCGTGGTCAATGAGAGTGTGACCTGAATACAGGTGTAACCTGTCAACTATATACCTATGGACACTAATCAATGTACGTGTAAACTCTTCTTAATATGTGTGTGACGTATAATCAATATATGTGTGAAATGTAGTAACTAGATGTGTGGCCTATTATATCTACTGTCGGGTTAATCACACGGAACAACCTTCTTTGATATGAGTTAAAATGGGATTTGAACTTTAAGGGAGGGGCGTGTGTAAACTATTGACCTGTAGTAACAGTAATAATAGTTTCAGAATGCAGTTGAATTATTTGAGTTGAGTAGTGTGTTATATTAGCTCAATGTATACCGGAAAACAATTATTATTAAACCATTGCATTTATGTATGAAGTTGGGCCAACGTTGGGTCAGCAATGCCAGAGTTGAGCTCATTGAGCCCGCGTTGTGCCAGCATTGCCACTAGGACAGGTGCGAACATGCCTCATTATATCATTGATAGTGAGGATGTTCTGCCAAACAGACATTTGTGGATCCAGGGCACGGTTGGCAGGCCATGAACAAGGTCTACAACGTGACGTCGGAAGCTACAGGTCTGCCCACTAATAATACAGATATTATGTAATCCTTATTATATCATTAAGTAGCTAGGTGTGAGTAGTAATTAGATTCAAATAAAAGGGTCGATAGTGGTCATGCAAACGTATCTCTGAGACCCCACCTTTAGAGGTAAAATGGTGGCAGAGATTATTATGAGCAGCTAGATCAAAGAATGCTGTTTTGGGGTTCGCCTACTGTCTGCGACGTTGGACCAACTTTAGCCTAGCATTGGCTCAAAGTTCCATGTTAGCTGAGTTACTTGTGTGAACACGGCTAGAGGATGGCACAGTTATTCTATGTTATACTCGGAGAAGTCTGCCAGTGCGCAGAATTTATAACATAGAGAAAGCCAGAGACAAAGAGCGAGAGACTTCTGAGAGAGATGCGCGAACCACCATAGAGTAAGGTCTGACTATTGTTTGTGAGCATGTTATGACCATGATGTAATTGCATTAATAAAGAGGTGAGAAGATGATCTTGACATGAGACCCAGCACAAATGTTTGTTGTCAACAAGCCCGTTATAAAATCCAACGATGTTGGTGAATCTGGAATGCGTTAGATTGTTAAATCCGTGGACTTTTAATTGGACTTTTGCAGTCCAAAGTATTTTTCATTGGCTTGGTCGCAAGGATTTTTCAACTTGATTGTGGAATAAGGCCAAACGCACTATAATGTTATCTGCTTAATGTACAGTACCACTAGAAATACCTCACCAACAAAACACGAGACGTCGGACCAATGCTGGCACATCGTCTACGACGCTAGGCCACCCCTAACCCAGCACTAGCGCCGCGACCCGTGCTCGCTGGGCTTGTGGTAACCTTACTCACCCCAGCAGACACAATACGCCGGACCAATGTCGGCCTAACGCTGGTCCACCGTCTACGACGCTGGACCAACGTCAAACCACCATCGCCCAACACACCATGTCCGCTGGGACGCGTGTTTAAAAAATCAGATTGAAGTCTATTATTATCAAAATCCGATTCTCTTACATATAATAGAGTCTGATATCTCTTATCTCTTATCGGGGAAGGTTCTTCATTGAAGTAACAGGAACAATGTCTGTGGAATCCTTCAGCTTAGCGAGTAACTACACAGAGGACTGTGCAGCCTGTTCCAACCAGACACAGACGGCACGCGTGTATCAAAATGCGGACAGCTCTCTCAGCAAACACGAAGACTTGACCCAATGTTGTTTCAATGTTGGTCCAGTGCCGTTGGGCCAATATTGAAACAGCATTGGGTCAAATCCTCGCGTTTGCCGGGCTCCACACAGGTGTCTATCTACATACACCCACCCCTCCCCCACCATAATATTCTCGCCAGCCGATCAGGGTACTTTTAGCAAGACAGCTGGCCAATCACAAGCTTACTACAATACTTGAAATTGAGAGCGGGGGACATATGACGTCAACCATCTGCACATTTTAACATGCGAAGTAGCAGTGTCTAGGGTGGGCAGTGTAGCGAGTATCCTGCCATCAGCTGTCCAAGCAAATTGAACCCTTGAGCATTCAAGTGTCTTTTTCAACAGTTTGGCACGTGATCTGGTCAAATCTTCCACCAGCATCAAACCAGACCCTTTAAGTCCACGACGTTTCTCAATGACTTTTTTTTGTAGCGATAGCTGGTGAATTTAATTAAAATGGCTCTTGTACTTTCTTGTTGTTTCCTCCCCACACGATGAGCGCGATCAATCTGGTGAATTTTAATGTCCACTGCGAGTCTATCCTGGAATATTTCTCTGGCGATTTGTTCACAATCCTCCACACTATTTTCCTCAACGCTCAGAAGACGGACCGCATTCCTTCTAGAGTACTGCTCTAGCTCGTCCAGCCTGGATTCATAGACCTCCATCTCTCTCTCTTGCGTCTTACAAATCTCTTACACCACTTCTATTTCTTTTCCTGTAATATTACTTATTTGATATTTCACACAGGACTCTACGTGATTTATACTTTCATTGGTTTTATCTTCTAGGACAGTTACTTTATTGTCCAGCCGTTTCTCTAATATATTCATCTGCTGGTTAAATGCTGGTTAAGATGTCCACTGCGAGTCTATCCTGGAATATTTCTCTGGCGATTTTACAATCCTCCACACTATTTTCCTCATCGCCCAGAAGACGGACCACATTCCTTCTAGAGTACTGCTCTAACTCGTCCAGCCTGGATTCATACACCTCCATCTCTATCTTTTGCGACTTACAAATCTCTTACACCACTTCTATTTCTTTTCCTGTAATATTACTTATTTGATATTTCACACAGGACTCTACGTGATTTATACTTTCATTGGTTTTATCTTCTAGGACAGTTACTTTATTGTCCAGCCGTTTCTCTAATATATTCATCTGCTGGTTAAATGTATCCACCATATTCTGTCCCATATTCTGCATTTCTAATCGTATCTTACCGATGTCGTCTTGTAGAGATTTAAAGTGTTCTCCCATTTTAGTTTCCAGACTGATCATAGCTTCTTGCAGTAGGTTGGCCATTTTGCAAAGTATTGACTTGGTGATTAAAGTGTCTGTGAGACTGTACACTGTAAGTCATCCACACCAATCAGACAACAAAATGGCCGCACAATCGCCTCCACTTACTGTTCAAATCTTTCCTCAGTGCTTTGATGGTATTAATTGCGCAGATCTAGTAGTAGATAATATATTCGCGTCCTATGTGACTTCATAAATCCATTGATATACTCTTTTAAAAATTTGAATGATTATATCCCATAGAAATGTGGGATCATTTGTGCACCGCACTTTTTACGCTGGTGCTCACATGACTGGCCTCTGACCTCCATATAAGCTGATCCCTCCATTGTTATTATGATGATGTTTCTTGGGAACCACCTTGTAAAAAAACAAAGAAGAAGATTTACAAGTCCAAGTCATACACCGAGGATGAGCTGCACATGTTCGTTATATCCCTAGAAAGGGAGCACAGATACATTATAAAAGGCTCTTTCAATAATAATTTTTTTTTAATTGCTTTTTTCCAGTTCAATTTCCAAATGCTTACAATGTTTAGCTGTCATACCCCCATTTTCATTTACATACCATGATTTTTATACAGTAAAGACAATTTTGACACCTACTACCTGTGAGTATTAAAATGTGATTTCTCAGCTAAGAGGCTATTAGTATTATGGAAACTTGGCCTAAATTATCTTTGGCTAGGTCACGGTTGTGATGATGTTGGGCCATTTCTAAGGCTATTTAAACAGCGGTTACGCGATGTGTATATAGGTCTCAACACAATGGAATGAAAAATTCACAGAAGTACTGATGTTATTATGTATATACATTTACATTAAAGCCATATCACAGTTTTTATTTCAATTTTATCAAAGTTCATGATATATAAATTATATAAATATAGACGAGTCATGGTTGAATTTATTAAAAAAAAATATCATACCTGTCGTTCATGGTAAATAGCCATGGCCACACTGTTACCAGCAACGTGTATGTGAAGAATGTGAAATACTGCATGAGAAGTATCATTTTTTGTTCCTGTGTAAATGTTCAAAAGTTTACAGATCTATCAAATTATATTTACATTAAATTTCTCCAATGATACATACACATGTTATGATTCTATGTCAAATAGCTCATACATTATGGTTATTACCCCTATTTTGCCCTATTTACCACTTTTGGGGATGAAAGGTTGGCTAACTATTAATAAAATTTTTTTTAATCGCCTCCGTATGGGCTTTAATATCTGTTTAGTTTCAAATTCTATGAATCCAGGTTAACTAACTTTAAAGTTATCATTATTATACCCTTCATTACCCCCACTTACCCCTTATTACGCCAATTTCGGGCATTGATACCAGGGTGATCTTAGAGGACTTTTTATATGCTCTTCTATGTTGTCTCAACAATATATGCTTCAATTATCAGCTTATTACGAATTTGTTCCAGGTCTTAATGAGTTTTATACTAATACCCCTGGACTATACTATAGTCGTTGATGGGCAATATTTATAATTTTAACTAGTATTACAACTAAGGATATTTGTTAAATTAAGTCTTTATTGCAACTATTAACTACATATGCCTAATTTATATAGTTTCAAGAGAAAACTGTGCTTTATATTCAGATGAAAATGGTGTGAGACTGCCAGGGATTACCAAGGAAGAGCGAGAGAGCGCATGGCAGAGGGTCCATGCTGACCTGATTGGGGTTGGCCCTCAACTGAGAACCATCGAAAGTTTACAAAGGAAAAAGGAGTGCTGGTTCAGCGATGTGAAGAACAAGGTATGTCCGGTACATAATAACTGGGTAACTTCAATACATATAGTTGGGTTGATCATTATTTTAATATAATGGCACACTTAGCCTCCAATACATTATACATGTATATTCTCCCAACGAAAAGTATCACCTACTTTAATGTTTTACTCTTATATATTAACATCACTTGCTGATGTAAATAATATTACACATCTATCAAAGTTCTTCTAAATTATGATCAATGTCATGCAGTAATTAGCACATTTATTTTGTGTTTTTCAGAATGCAGAAATCCAAAAGAGGAGGAACAATACCGGTATGGGTGGTAAAGGCCTCAACATTTTAACAGACATCGAGCTGAGAGTGTTGGCCTTAATGGGTACAACTCAGACGCAAGGTGATTATAAATAAACAGAAGTGTCACAACAATTAGGCCTTATGTTACTACTTCAGTGGGTGAATGTGAATTTCATAGCAGACATGTAAACTGAGCTTATTTAATTTCTTACAAATTTTAATAGCTTAAGCATTGATGCTAACATGTAATAAAAGAAACGCTACTTTAAAAAGTTAATAGTAATAATTAGGTAGCTTTTCAATGACAGTGAAGGTTATGTTTATGTGGAAAATAATCATGTATAAACTACTTTCTGTTTATGCCACTTTATTGTCCCTACATCTGTACCTCATTTGTAGCGATCAACTTCACTGGAAATACATCGCTGCACCATCAATTCACAAATTTTACTTTTTATATTTCAAAAATAGTTGATTGTAGTATATATATCATGGCACATACATTACTTTTTTTAACAGTAGGTGGTAATTTCAATTTTTGCAATGGGAATACAACATCTACTTAAATAATGTATTATAACACATATTATAATAAGGCTATATATTAATTTCTACGCATATAACATTAACTGAAACATATCTTAAATATTATATTTAGCAAACCCTGCAATACTATTAACATATTACATTATTATCTGCCAAACATCAATGTTCAATAATGTACAAGATATTAGTGCTGTCAATAACCGAGAACTTACAATAATCTTGTTTGTAGTGTACATATTCATCTCACACATGTACAGATGACAGATTTTTTTTTAAATTTCAATTTATGAAATGTTTGTCTCATCTGCAATTAGGAAATATACTATGCACTTTTTTTTAAATGTATATTGTTGATAGTATTTTATGTTTATTCAGGGATAGAAGGAGGAACAGCATCTTCACAGATAGGTAGTGGCTATTATTAAATTAACTAATTATTAAAATTAGGCAACATTAAACAATAAGTACCAGTAATATAATCAATCAATTATATCATATTATTAATTATGATCTTTTCTAAGAAGAAATAAATTGCTTTTATTGTGTTAATTAATTTATCATTGAAAATTAAATCCTTACTTTTAAATTAGATGTGAAAAGTCCAAAGTCAACTAATACGTGTACTACCATGCCTGCTCCGAAATCATTCAAGAGAAGCATACCTACGGAAAATGTAATTTAAATGTGGATTTAAATTTTAACATCATTATGTCTGATCATAACAAAAAATAAAAACAATAACATTATGTATCGAAGCAGCTTCTCCATAAATTTCATGAATGATCAATTTTTTAAATGGCTGTCTTGTAGACAATCATTTAGAAAATTTAAAAGAAAGTTTGTATAAATTTTTGTAATTGATCAAGATTGATTGATATTTATTGATATTAAACTGTAGGACTACCCATGCAGCTCAGTCCTACTTTGAAGATTTAGAAATATGGAGATGCAGTTACTATTATTCACATATACAAAACCATAGAATGACTCTCACAGTTTCCGCTGATTCTGGATAAGCTATTTGCAGACATTTTTAAGACTTAGTAAGACAAAAAAAATTGACAGCTTCTTCACCCGTTACATGCTGAGCTATTCCGTAGCCGTGAAGGGAAAAATGGCCAATTCACTGTAAAAAGATATAATTGGCTTCATCAGCTATTCCAAATTTGTTTAGTGACATATGTTACGAGGCCGAGAAAATTTAAAATATGTCATTAACACATGTTGCATCAGGATAGTAGGCTGCGCAAATAATCCAGACATTTGAAAGACCTCCACTGACACAGTGACCTCCTAAAGGCTTCTTTGCGTAGCTTATTAGTGGTGGATAGTCAGTAAAAGCTACTATTTTGTTTTATGTATGTCTGCAGAACATAGCAGTTGAAGATAAAGCCGCTAGAGCATACTTGGCAACAATCCGGCTTGAGAAAAATTCAAATGCGATGCTGAACCAAATGGAGGCAACACATGCATCGCTCGAAAAAATACATGACAGGTACGAATAACAATAATTGTTGTTGTCATTATGTACTTATGTTATGCAGGTTTTATTACTATCAACTGTTGATTGTTTGAACCTGTGTCACAAATGGTGATTGTTAAAATCAATTTGTTGAATATACATTTTAAATAGAATAACTATATGGTTTATTGAAATGAGAATTTGTTTGTTTGTTGTTATATTACACATACATATTCAACACTGAAATAGAGATATGCTGTGAAATTTCATTGTGCTTTTATCAGCAGATTAGTATTTTGAAATCTATGAATGTTTAAATACTTTATATGTACTGAAATGGTATATTTTGTATTACCCTTTAGTTAGAAAATTAAAGTGTTACTGCAGTGATATCATTTGCATAACAATAATTTATGATGTGCAGACAATGTACTTTTATAACACTATGATAGCAGTGGATAGACATACCAACTTTTGACTAGAAGTTTGGTGGACATCCATGTTTCCTGTTAAATGGATTTTAGTATTTAAACATATTTATGTAGATAATAAAGAGCAATAAATTAAAAGTGAGCTGTAATAAAATAATTAATATATAACTAATATATAAGCCTAAAAATAGTGTATTATAGGACTGTAAGGTTGTTTAAAGGTACCTGCATTTGGTGAATCAAAGTGTGATCTGAAGATTTTTTTTTTTATATATACAGACATTGAAAGTTTACTGGGGACATTCAATCAGAATGGTTAACATCATCCAGGGCTCGAAATAATGCCATTCCTCCAATCCGGTACTGCCGAAAAATATGCAGGAAAGCCATTTCTAGGAATGACAGTTTTTACTCAGGAATGTCAGTTTTCTTGACTTGCCAGTCCTGTGGATTGGAAAGCCCTCTAACGTTTAATTCTACCCCTGTCATCATAGCACGTGCAATTAATATCACATGAAATGTTATTATATCAGAGGCTCATTTATATATGTATTCTTTTGTTGTGCCACATAAGAATTGGAATGCCCAGTTGAAGAAGTGTCAGAGCTTTCACAAGGTTGAGACCATTTTAGGTTTTATGCATTTGTGCTTTGATAAGTGTTGCTAAGTTGATATATGGTATGTAATTTTAAAAGAATTGATGTAGTATCTCACCTATTCCTTGGCATGTAGATGTGATCGTTTGCAATACTAACCAGGTAAGCAGATACCTGATGTATAGCGTTGAAAGATGTTGTGAATACGAGCAGTTTCGCTTAGGAAACTGCCTTTTGAATGGAATCGTAAAGCGACCAAAATCTGAAAATGAAGTGAAATGTATTGAAAGCAATTGTAATTAACGATTTATTTTCTTACATTCCATAATTGGTGTAGGCTATTCTATAAAGCTTAGGGATAGTAAGGCTCCCGGGAGTAGGCCCAGTATCGTGTAACAGATATTTAAAAATATACCTATGCTAGTTGGTATTATCCCATCCTAATTTGTATTATCATTTCAATTCAAGTCATGTGGTGTGTGCGGCGACCAACAGATACAATTTGTGTTTCGAAATAATTTCAACTTGCCTAATTTTTTTTTGGTTATGCATAACCCAGTGACATATCGTAGAATAGGTTGCCCCAGTGGATGAAACAAGTTTCAGACACTGATTGCCCCTTGCAAAATTGTGGGACATTTCCTTGGATGGGCATATCTAAAACTTGACTTTGAATAATCAGGTCCAAAATGTTGTGTTTAGAATTAGAACATTCCATTTACCTGCCCGCATGCTCAGCTCATTTTCCGCACAGTCTTTAAAAAGTTATGGACACATGGCTGAAACACTCACTCGCATTAAAAAGTTATGGACATTTTTCGGACCTTAGGGTTGAGATCACTATTAGTGTAGAAAACATTTACTTAGGCCTATCATTTACCCTTGGAACGCTAGAAATATCGAGAATATGGCTGAGGGTGAAAACAGACGCGACATTTTGTAAGAATTTGACCCTTTGTGCACCATGGTATGTATAGTAGCATCCTTATTTGCTTTTTAGGTCGTTGTGCTAATAGCTGATATTATGAGAAGGTAATCATGACTTTAACACCGCGCCACGAAGAAAATATTATGTAATATATAACAAAACCGAACAAATGAAGCCTTCATCTCTATTACTAACGAGAGGTTGGCCAATATATCGTCCCCTTGGAGTTAGAAGGTGCTCAACTGCCACTTTACAAAGTGGCAGTTTAGCACCTTCTAACTCCAAGGAGACGATATTATTGCAACCCTGTCAGATTCTTTCTTGGATCCGACCCTGAAGGGAAGAAATGTTGTCAAAGTGATCAAAATAGTGAAATCATATTAAAAACCGTTATTTCCTAGATACATTTCCATGAAAAAACCCCCATCATTTATCATATACCGTTCGAAAATTTTTAATCTAGAATTATGGCTAGGGGGGATAACAAGAACGGGAATTTGGACCAATTCGGCAATTTAACCCTTTTTGAACCGACATCACATATTTCGTGTATTTATATTTAAAATTATGTTCATGGCTTTTATACTTCAAATGATATGCAGGCAACCGTCACGTATCACATATATTTAACCTACCATGACTAAATAAACAAAGATTTGAATATTTTCATTACTCTTTCATTGCCAGAACACACTAGAAAACAATTATTGTACTTAAAATCGTGTGTATTTTGTTTTTTTGAAGGTTGTAAATCATTAGTATGCAGTAAAATAAAATTATTTACCGTAATGTTCCTACATCCATTTGACGACATTTGTCTGTGAACATACGTTCATAGGCAGATATTTTTATAGACCTAGTATGCCTGAAAAGCAGTGTGCGATGGGTAAACAGATGTGCTTGAAGGCCTATATATTTTTAGAAGAATGTTGCGAAATACAAAACTGAAATACCCATAATATCTTTTATGGTTTTGAGAACAAATAGACTTAAATTTTAGACATATAGGTGAAATAATTATGCGAAACGCAACCTGACCCATGTCGGTATAAATGTATTGATAGTGTATATAACTTAGCAATGCTTGTTTTAAATAATTAATTAACCATAGCGCGATATCATTCTATCTGTGCGCCGCACTTTACGCAATGTTTCTGCTTACTAGTCAATTTTAGTGGCGCATATGATTTGTGGAAGATATTTTTAGACCCCGCTAAATAATCACAGATGGCCTGCTGAATTAATCATAAGAAATATATAGGGCCTACAACATAATTATTTCTGTGAAATTAACTCCCAAGTCATTACCAGTGAATCTGTTTAGATTCCAGTTCCCACTGTAAGAGGCCTATTTTTCTAAGCAGGAAAAATATTATTTATATGGTGGTGTCTTCTGCCGGTGTTTAATGTGGGTTTCCCAGGAAACACGAAGCATTCACCCAATGCTGTTTTAATGTTGGCACACCGTCTTCGACGCTGGCCCAACATTGAAACGGCATTGGGTGAAAGCCTCGTGTTTGCTGGGTTAACCTTTGGTGCCGCAAATATATATATTATAAAGTGATCTCACAGGTGTAAGCTACCACAAAAATCATAGGGAAATAAAGTATCACGCGATCTATAGAACCAAATATTGATCATCCCAAAAAAGTACTTTTCATGTAGAAAATGGACCTATAAGCTTATATATAAATGTCAAGGATGCCCAACAGCCATTAGCAATAGGGTGGAAAAAAAAAGTTTTGGTACCATTGACCAGATGGCGCAAAAATCGCAAATTTATTTCTGTGTCAAACAGGCCTGTCTCAAGGTGCCCCAGTCTCCCCTACCTGCCTAGATGTATCTAAAAACTCTCAATGACGTTCATCTCCGTAATTTCCTTCAGCTGCTTACAAAAAATTATGTGTCTGGGTGATTTTTACGATTCTGTATCCTTGCTGAAATTTACAACATTTTTGTACGTTTTATAGGTCTATTTTAGCTCAGATTTTATATCTAGAGCACAGGATTTTTCTTGCCGAGTGTAAACAGTGAAATGGAGTCATATATAGGCATATATGGCATGTCTGCAGTTTATACATAAAAAAGAGTCAGCATAATTTTATAGGGCAATTTTAAAATATTTGTGATGTAGGCTACCTAGTCCTAGGCCTACCAGCCTATATCTAGGCTATATTTTACAGATCGACCCTACATGCCCAGATTTCAGTGTGCCCAAAAAAGAGGGGCGGGACCGACCCCCCCCCCCCCGGCTACGCCTCTGTCGTAGGACTGGGAAACAATGCTTTTAAAATTTCATGAAAACTTATTTACATAAAAAAAAGACGGACAGACTGAGCTGAGATGAAACAGGTGGGCCTATCGTGTAGGCCTACAGTCCACTCATATCCCCAGTCTCCCCAACATTATTAATTTGGTGTGTGGAACCATAGTCTAGACATAGGAGTGGCTGGTCGGCAGATTCGTGAAGTGAGGCAATCGGCTCGGCACTCGGCACAATATAGACTATTGATAAAACAGCAAAGCCGGTTTTTCTCGTAAACATACGAGTTTTCTACATTCTCGTTGGAATTGCGAGCGAGAATGCGTTGATAAAACGGGGCCCTGGACACATACCTAGAACGCCACTCAGCCCGGTTGATGCGCCTGCATGCAGGGACGATTGGTCGGACCATCCCCTCCCACTTACCCCATCTCAAGTGGAGCCCCGGAAGGCATTCGCCGACAGCAAGGTTGTAGATCTAGGTAGGCCGCCCTGAGCTGAAGTAGGCTAGACCGGGGACGTCCTTATATTCCGAATGTTCGATAGTCCGAAGGTTTTTGCTTTCCAAAGTTTTGATGGTCCGAAGATTCGATGGCCCGAAGATTCGATAGTCCGATGGTTCGATAGTCCAAACAAGTACTTCTATTCTGAAGGTTCAGTGAATAGAAGGGTCGATGCCACCTATATAGTCTAACTAACAGGTTTTTTTATGATCGATAATATCATGATTCTACTAACGAATGGTCCGGCTCTTGGTACCAAGAGCCAAGCTTTTAAGCAATTTAGAGAAATTATAAAAAATCACATAAAATAATGATAGAAACGGGTCCAGGGGCCGTATTCTCGTGCAAGTGCAACTTTAAAATGCGGAACTCGGTAACTGCTGAATTCCGTAAATCGCTATTATTAAACTATTTGCGGAAATTTGTAGTTGCGGAGTTCTGATCGCAACTTTGATGCAAAACAGTAAATCGTTGAAGCGGATTAGTCAGCTGTCATCAATCTTTGCCATTTTCATGAAGCAGACGACAGTCGCCTGTCAGACGCATAGACGTCTCACCACACATAATACCCGTCCCATAGACTTACATGTATTATGACCCATACACTCAGACCTCCCAGCACTCCTTAAGTAGAAAAATGTAAATAAACCTATGTATTTTTTCAACCATCAGACTGTCCTCTTTTAATATCGAAAATAAAAAAGGGGTGTGAAAGTGATATAATTTTTTTTATTTGAGCTCATAATAACCTCTTGCCCCACTCTCCCCTGAGCGACCTCCGAAAAAATTGACCTTGTTTTTTAGAAGAGCCTTGTTACAGTCAGCGCAAGGACTTCCTGTTGGATCTATCTTCCATCATTTTGATGCTTTTGCTACCCTAAATCATCACAGAATCGATTCAAATTGGTAGAAAAATGATATATCTGTAATATTTACCACCGAGGCTGCTGCAAAGAGCCACATTTTTAAAAAAGAGACTAACTTTCTTATTCTTAAACTTTATAATGATATGCGCGAATGAATTTGTGTGGTGAGACCTAGAGTTAGTAGGAACACTAGAGCGGGCACGTCATTGGCTGACTGAGTCAGCCGGTGGCCGGTAGCGCCGCCATCTTGTGTGTGGTAAGACATGTGATCGGCGGAAGTAAACACATACATGAAACGGTGAAAACTGTATAAAAATATCGTACAAACCTGGCTTGTTATGACGAATAATCAATTATTTGAGCAAAATCGTTCTGTTAGAATACTATTTGGTACATCTTTAAACATATTATTTCACAAATATTAGCTGACATAAAGAAATAACGTTTATTTTAGCCAGATTAACTGCAGTGTTTCTGACTCTGAAAAAAGTTGGAGTCAGACAATATAAAGATTCTGACTCCAAACCAGGTGTTGGAGTCAGCACGCAGGCGCGGCTTCCGGCGAGAGGCTGCAGAAGGCAATCGCAACTCCAGGGGCATGCCCCACAGGGATTTTTTTTGTTTCGGAGAAGGCTTTAGGTGTCTTTTAGTGATATCTAAAGGTACATTTAAAGCTTTTAAAAAAATCATTTTTCCTTAATTTTGTTCCTGATATATCATTGTCGTCAGAATTGAATGATTTTTCGTCAGAGGGGGAAGTTTGTCGTCAATTCTGACGACATGACGACAGATCACAAACACTGAACTGATGAATGGAGGAGTCACGAGGTGAACCTGATGACGGGAATCACCACTGGCACTGTCACTGTCAGTACAGTGACACCACCGTGCACCAGTCACCACGATGTTATTTGTTTCGGATCCTACGAGTACGATTCGCACGCCTGCTCAGTCATGTCATTGTCAGTAGATCATATTTCAATAGCATCCTAATATCCCTGAAAATTTCGTAAAATTATATCGTATTTAAAAAATTAGACCATTTGACATGTACGTAAGCCTAATAAATTAAAATTATGACGTCCCTCTATAAAACTATTTAAACTCATTCTAGAATTATACTAATAGGGCCTACGTCATCAATACATGTCAAATAGTCTAACTTTTAAAATATTCAATATAATTTTGCGAAGTTTTTACCGCTGTTAGGATTTGAATAGAAAATGGCCTTTGCAAAATTTCAAGAAAATTGGTTCAGAATTGACGGTGAAATCGACAAAAATCATGCGATCCTGTTTTAATATGACTGCAGTCTGTCCGACGGTGGTGTTGGTCCAAAATGAGAACTTTTCGATAGCTAGACTAGACTACTCAGTCAATTCTCAAGCGATTGTCACAAAATTTTGTACCCTTTTAGTCAATTGGAAACAACATTCAAAATTTTATCCGTAATGGGGGGGGGGGGGGGGGGGTCCGGGCAAAATTTGATGTGCAGAGGAATCATTCATGTGGATAAAAAACTAACTATGCGACAGAGACAACACATTACCCTGCAAACAATTTGACGTTGTAATATCCTAATAACGTCCCCACAATGTACAGCATTCATTCTTAGGACATAACTCTGTGAACCCCAAATGACGTTATTGGGAAGTTCTGGGGATGTAACTAAATTACGTCCTTAGCACGTCCTCGTTACGTTCATCCATGACTGACGAAACCGGAACCTTAACAAACGTAGGTTACGTACAGTGTTTGCAGGGTAAGAACTACCAAAAGCCAATAACCCTAGGCCTAATCGGCAAAAAAAAATGTCCTACAATTTAACGTGAAGGTGACTTAGCTATATACCCAAAGTCACATTAAAACTGAATGACCAGGATCGTATTAATATTTTTCGCTGATAACTCGTAGTCTATTCTCAACAGATTTTCATGAAATTTTGCAAATCTGTTTTTTAAAAGAATCCCAACAGCCTAAAAATCTATAGCTCATTTCAAAATTTAGACCATTTGAGATATAGTAAATTGAAATTATAACGTTCCCCCTATAAACCCACGATTAAACTAATTATAGAATTTTATTACATGTCAAATGGTCCAATTTTTAAAATATTCAATAGATTTTTGCCAAATTTTACCGCTGTTAGTGTTAGGATTTGAACAGAACATGGCATAGAAAATGGCCTTTGCAAAATTTAAAAGAAAACGGTTTATAATTGACGGGAAAAATCGTGCGATCCTGATTAAAATGGTTAAAGGGGGACAATCAGGCTAAAATCATAAAAAATCAATATTTTTATTTTCGCTTTTTAATATGGCCATATGATGTGAACATGTCCATAGCATAGACTAATTGCGTAAGTTTTGAAATTTTTATGTTGCACATGCATGTCCAAAATAATTAGAAATACGTGAATTTCGTCTTTTATCTTGCTACATTGGTAAAAGCACAACACAATTTTTTTTAAAAACTTAGGAATTCTAGTCTATTGGACATTACATGTTCACATCATATGGTCATTCATATTAAAAAGCCAAAATAAAAATACTTATTTTTTTATCCTGATTGTGTTGCTTTAAGCATTTTTAATGTGACTGAGTACCGGTATATAAGCTAAAGCTCATCCAACATGAATGAAAGCTTACTTGAACAGCCTTTGCACGGACAGGTGCAGATCCAAAGTGGGGGGGGGGGGGGGGCGCACGCCCACCGCTTTTTGCACCAAATTCTTGAAAAAGTCCCATAAATTGGCCTAAATATGCCAACAAAATATAGGGGACGAGCCGCAACCCCCATGCCCCTCCTTTTTAAATTCCTGGATACGCCCCTGGCTATTGAATGAAAATTAAAGAAGTTTATATGGCTGTTTCAAATGTCAAAAAAGGCCCCAATTGCCCCAGAGTGATTGACATTAAGGATCTATTGGCAAATAGGCCTATATAATCTGTCCAACAGTGGAGGATGGTCCAAAATGAACGTTAGCTTTTCGCTTATTACTCAAGCATCAATTCTCAAGCGATTTCCAGTACCTTTTGCAAACAGTATTTTCTATAGTCATTTGACACATCATAAAAAATATTGTATAGTCTATTACAAAAGTTAGACCATTTGACATGTTGTAAGCCTACTAAATGTCTAATTATGAGGCCCCTTTATAAACCCATATATATTCCTGTTGATTCTCATAATATCATTTGAATTTATTGATAATGGACTGAGGAATTAGAGGATAACACTCAATGCCAGCTGACAGCAATATACACATATATGCCTATAGGCCTATAACAATGAAAATGTGTCATTTTAATTTACCAATTAGAATTAAACAAGAGCACACTTGACAATAGCCTGTCGCCTGTGCATCGAACTTAAAATTATTGCTCCCACAAGGTCTAATTATTGTTGTGAAAGCATGAAAATGCTAAAAATAACATTAAGACTACATAAGTCCAGGAGCTCTCGCTACGAATTAGAATTTGATTTAAGCAATTTTGTGTAGGGTTATTAATGTAGTCCTAGGCTAGGTCAAAAATCAAGACGCAAGACAACTAGGTCTTAGAAGCCCAGTCTAAGAGTAAGATAAGAACTAGACAGTCTGTCAAAGATTGCAAACCTCCATTGAAATTAATGATCCTAATCAGTATCCCAGTAATGGTCTACCTATCTGGCACGGTTTACCCGATATCAGCTAGCCAATCGAGGTAACTAATAGCTGATTTACGGTCATTTTGAATTCGATATAAACTAGTTAAAAACTTAGGGTGCATCCTCCCCCGAGACCTCAAATTTTGTTTCACAGTAATGGACTAACATCTAACACAGTTTGCAAAATAATAGGCATGTGAAAGTAAATAATGGCCGATAGGGGGCCATTTTGAATTTGAGCGAGTCAGAATTTTTCAAGATGCATCCTCAGCTGAAATCTCACATTTCATTCTATAGTAATCGTCTAGCTATCTAGCACGGTTTACCAAATATCGACCATGTGAAAGTGAATAATGGCCTAAAGGAGCCATTTTGAATTTGATCAAGTCGAAATTTTCCAAGATGCATCCTCAGCTGAAATCTCACATTTCTTTCTATAGTAATGGTCTAGCTATCTAGCACGGTTTACCAAATATCGCCCATGTAAAAGTGAATAATGGCCGATAAGGAGGCCATTTTGAATTTGATCAGGTCAAAATTTTTCAAGATGCATCCTCACCTGAAATCTCACATTTTGTTTTCTAGTAATGGTCTAGCCATCTAGTACGTTACCAAATAACGGCTATGTGAAAGTGAATAATGGCCGATAGGCGGCCATTTTGAATTTGATCGAGTCAATTTTTTTCAAGATGCATCTTCTCTTGTGATCTCACATTTTGTTTTATAGTGATGGACCAGCTATCTAGCACGGTCTACCAAATATCAGCAATGTGAAAGTAAATAGTGGCCGATAGGCGGCCATTTTGAATTCGATCGATTCGAAAGTTTTTAAAAGGCATCCTCTTCCGAAACGTCACATTTTGTTTTATAGTAATGATCTAGCTATCTAGAACGGTTTACCTGATATCAGGCCTATCGAGGTAAATAATGCTGATTGTCGGCCATTTTGAATTCGTAAGTTAAAAATTTTCAGGGTGCTTCCTCCCCCGAAAACTCACACTTTGTTTTATAGTAATCAGGTAATGGTCCAGCCATCTAGCACGGTTTACCAAATATCAGCCATGTGAAAATGAATAAAGGCCGAAAAGGCGGCCATTTTGAATTTGATCAAGTCAATTTTTTTCAAGATGCATCCTCATGTGAAATCTCACATTTCGTTTTATAGTAATGGTCTAGCCATCTAGCACGGTTGACCAAATATCGGCCATGTGAAAGTGAATAATGGCCTATAAGCGGCCATTTTGAATTTTATCGAGTCTAATTTTTTCAAGATGCATCCTCTCCTGAATTCACACATATTGTTTTATAGTAATGGTCTAGCCATCTAGCACGGTTTACCAAATAACAGCCATGTGGAAGTGAATAATGGCCGATTGGCGGCCATTTTGAACTTGGACGAGTTGAATTTTTTCAAAATGCATCCTCTCCTGAAACCTTACAATTTGTTTTATAGTAATGGTGTAGATATCTTGAGCGGTTTTCAAGATATTTCACAATATCAGGCCTGTCGAGGTGAATAATGGCTGATAGGCGGCCATTTTGAATTTTATCAACTTGAAATTTTTCAAGATGCATCCTCTCCTGAAACCTTACAATTTATTTGATATTAATGGTGTAGCTATCTTGAGCGGTTTTCATGATATTCCGCAATATTAGGCCTGTCGAGGTGAATAATGGCCGATAGGCGGCCATTTTTAATTTTATCGCCTTGCATCCTCTCCTGAAACCTGACAATTTGTTTTATAGTAATGGTGTAGCTATCTTGAGCGGTTTTCATGATATTCCGCAAAATCTTTCAGTCCGATTTACCGATGTTATAAATTAGGTCAAAATGCTGGGTCAACTTCAAGGTCAAGGTCCAAAAACCTGAAAAGGCACAACTAGGTACCTTAGAGAACATGTATGTGCAATATGACTGTCATCGACCCAGTACTTTTCGAGATCTGCTCCGGAAACGAAGTGCGTGTCAAAACGTCTAAATAGGTCATACTTCTGAACCAGAAGTAGGTCAAAGTTCAAATACCCCAAAAGGCACAACTAGACCCCCTAGGGGTGGTGTGTGTAAAATTTGAAGACAATCGGACAAGTACTTTCAGAGATATACTCCGGAAACGAATTGTTTACGGACGGCCCAACGCCGTAACATCATTAACCTGTCCATTATCCACCTGGAAGTAACCCACATACCAAAAATTGTTATCCTAGCTTATTTTCTTACAAAGTTATAGGCAAAAGAAGAGGCAAAAAAAACGGAGGCGGAATCCATAGCTCTCTCCGTCTCACCTACGGTGACGGCGGGAGCTAAAAATTAATCGCATATTTCATTTTTTTTCAGCCAATAATAAACTTGTGCCTGAACTGGTCATTTAATAGTAGCATGCATAACAAATTTGAGCAGGATATATAAAAAACTTTTTAAATTATCATGCCCACAAAATAAAATTATGGATATAAAATGTGAAAAATCGCAGTAGATTGGCATGCATTTTGAATTTTCTCCGAACCATTATTGAACTTGTCGGCGAGAACTGGTCATAGTAACGTGTAAAACAAATTTTAACAGGATACATGAAAAACTTTTATTGAGGTTATTGTGCCCACAAATAGATCTAAATGTTAATGCTGAACTTCAATTGCAATAGTCCGCCTTTCTACTTAACAATTAAAAGGTGGGCTAAAAAGTTGTTTTTTCTTACTGATTATCGCGTGGCATCAATCTGTTGTATAGTTTGATAAGAGGGAGAAATTATATGGTTCATAAAAATCCTTTTTTTAACTAGAGATGTGTTTTCGCTATGAGGGAAAAAAGAATGTATCCTCTGCATTATTTAACCTGATCAATATCACTGAAATGATCAACAAGGCCCGTTGGAACAGCCTCGAGCTCTAATCATCGTTTAAATGTAATATCATTTGAAAATAATTTTAACTATAACAAGAGCACACTCAACAATAGCCTGCCGGCATTATTGAACTTGTTTGAGAACAGGTTATTAGCAATATGCAGTACAAATTTGAGCAGAATACATGAAACGTGAAACATCGCAATAATTAATCAGCCATTTTGATTTTTTTAACCATTATTAAACTTGTCCGAGAACTGGTTATTAGTAAAATGCATGTATAACAAATTTGAGCAGCTAGGATAGGGCCTACATGTTACAATTCTGTTAAGGACCAATATTGAATATTCTGGTGGTCCGACATAATTTATGGGGGTTTTGGACCACAGTTAGTATGAAAACCCTGCTGCATTTAGCATGATGACAGTCAACCAAACAGATAACATAGTTCATACAAATGAAAGCTGATGGAATGCACAGCTTTTCAAGGTCTAATATCCCCAACAAATTTTAAGGTCCTATCACAAACACGACGTAGGACTGGAGTCATGACCAAAACCTTGGTTTAATGTTGGGCCACCTTCTGCGACACACCAATTGATATCTGATAAATAAAAGTATTAATATTACAATTGTTGCTAGTTTTATTTGTTGAAAACTCATTTTTTTGACCCAATTAGCTGATTGTGGTTAAATGCCTATATATTTAAATATCAATATCATGTTAAACCCTTAAATCATTAAACTTTTTATCCACTTGGAAGTTGTGTCTTGCTACAGCGGCTCACAACTTTAAGTGGATAAAATTACTCAGATTTGTTAGTTTGAGAGCAAACATTTGCAAATCTTGGATGTTTGAACACTCATTTTACTCCCAATACCAGTAATTTAATCCGGTTACTATTTCAGATTAGAAGATCATTATTGACCAAGTTTTATTATATCCAAATAATCAGTGATTAAGTTAATTTAATCATCTACCTAGAGCTATTTTATTAATTTGAGATGTCTATTATGGTTGAAAACCACTTAGGTCCCAACACGGAGTGTACACCAAACACATCTCAAGGGGTTAAAGGGGTTACAGGGTAATATCCCTCCAAATGACCCTTATGTCACCCCCATTTGATTGACAGAAATGGACCAAAATAGGGACATATTGTTATGTTTGGACCAATAACACGCACTTCTTTTAAACATGATGAAGCCCAACCCATATAGTACACAACTTGAAGAAAAGTTCAAACCTCGCAATGTGCGGCGACGTGAAAAGTCAAAACTAAATCAAATTTGCAAGCTGAAAAATGTCCAAAATGAATTAAAATCAGTCATTTCACAAAAAGACTAACAAATAAATGAGCAATTGTCCTGCACTACAATTGCCGAAGGAAGATATCTAAGAGCAAATGAAGAGTCAACCAATCTAAGGAAGCAAAAAATAAATTTGCAAAAAAGATTATCAAAAATGAAAAAGAAAATTGAAGACCTGAATTCTAAGTCCAAAGTAGCTGACCTGAAACAGTACATCAGTTTTTTGGAAAATGAACAATGCTCTCAACAAGACAAGTTTGAGGACTTCATGGAGAAAAATCCTAAAATTTGTACTTTTTAAGGTGGCGCGTATACAAATGAAATTCGTCACTTGTATATGGAGTTGTTATAAAAAAATGTGAGTATTAACAACTGTGAAAGTGTCATTCGATCCGTACTTCATCATTTGGCTGGTATAGACATTGGAAGACTCCCTCAGAAAACAACAGCTGCTTCTTTGATGGTAGAGTCAGAAACATTGGCAAAGATGCAAGGTAGAAGTAGTAAATCTTTGCTTTACGTC
Source organism: Flabesymbios commensalis (assembly GCA_964017125.1). Taxonomy (NCBI): domain Eukaryota; kingdom Metazoa; phylum Annelida; class Polychaeta; order Terebellida; family Flabelligeridae; genus Flabesymbios; species Flabesymbios commensalis. The sequence continues at coordinate 80,775,979 of OZ024913.1, forward strand.
ACTTTTCGGCACAAAAGGTCTTTTAGGTGACATTGTAATACGATAAAAACGTTGTAGTCAATTGATGAGATGAATGATGTACAAATGATGATGTGAAGGTGGGGGTGATAGGGCATGGTGGGCTACTGAGAGCGTTTTCCTTCGCTCTCCCGATAAGGGGTTCTGGGCATGTCTAGGGGATATACCCCCAGGCATGCCCAGACGGCCGGAGACTTGGGTTTCGCTGTACAATTTAATGATGAACTACCGTGGCATTTCGCGCAGCTCCGCTATCCTCGGGTCGGATATTCCCCAGAGTAACAATAGGAAGGATAACTCCATTCATCCCAAGTGAGCAACCTAATGTCAAACACGCTATTGCCAGTTATTTAAGGCTACCACGGCCTACATCAGCGCTAGCACTGATGCGGGTGCTGCATTGGCTCTGCTGTTGAGGGGAGGAACCAGGGTATGCCACTGGCAATCCGCCCGAAGATTATAGCCAGATACGAGGAGGCTGCAGCTGCCCTTGGATGATTGCTGTAGACTAGTGCTTCCGTACAATGCCGTACACAGCATCCAACAGACGAAACAGAGCCCTAATGACCCTCCCCAGATTGGGGCGAAAAGTACTACTACTAGCAATCAAGGTACTTGAAAAGCCTTCAATGAGTATGCCACTCATAATGTTACAACAGGAGATGGTCAATCTCTGTCTCTCGGTATTTCTGATATGTCCACAGGTGAAGCAAAATCATACTTTGACTGTACTAAAAATCTCATGTTTGAACTTGCCAACCTTTTGCTCCCTAACACAGCAAATGAAGGTCAGAAAGACACATTGGTAGGCAAATTGCTTCACAACATTAAAAACTCTATGTCTGATAGACATGTTGTGAACAAAGCTTACAATGAACAGTTAAAAGAGGTCCGAGTCAAGTTTTTACCACTTGTTATTGACATTTTTTTCAGAATTAGAAGCAGATGAAGTTTCTAGTATAATAAGCATAAACAACCTTTTTTGTGGTTTGCACGTTGTTGCAAATCTGGGGACAGTTGCTAAAGATGCACTAAAAGAATTTGAACAATTAGCTGCAGAGAATATTGTATCTCCGTCTCATTATAATACATCAAATGCACACTGCTTTGATGTACTATATCAGACAAGCAAGGCCTTTACACAAGGTCATGGATATCAGAAGGCTGGTGTTGTTCACTTCTGGGAACCTTTTTTAGGAACCTTAGAAGTTAGAAATCATTTTGTCAATTTTTCTGGTGAAAGGATCAATATTCTTTTCGTTGCTGGAGGAGCTGCATACTTTCATAGACAACATGTTTCCGCCTACATAAACAAACACCATCCTGGTGGGAGCAATCGTCTCCTTTTTTCTTTGAAAGACATTGATAAAACGCTCTAAATATATTGCTCAAGTGTGAAAAATATAACCCCCCTCTCACACATAGGCGAATATGCTAGCGAATGTGCTTATGAATGAAAATTTTTGATATTCGCACAAAATTTGCAACACGCGCCGAGTATTTGTGAGCGTTGGTAACAAATTCGGAACGTTCGCGAAAAAGATACATATTAGTTTAAATGTGTGGTATAGCCCTAGTCACGATACCACGAAAACATACTAGTATTGGACTATAATACTGTGAATAACATCACAGATTGGGCTTCCAAGGTCAAGTGATGATCATTTCAAAGGTGTGTGTTTTCATATCGATGTCAATGACACCTACAGGTCACCAGGGGTCAAATCTAGCTTACCTCCAGAATTTAAAACAAAGATCAGGATATGTGCTAAAATGGTAAAAGTTTCATGCTTTAATCATGACATGCACAATTGTTTCATTGTGGAAGCTTAAAAACTACACTATGACCCTAGTATTTTGCCAAACTTTCTGATAAAATTGATGCAGCCTAGAAATTAATTCTAGTATCCGGTATGAAAGTAAAAAATACATATTTTAATGATTTTTGACCTTGAAGTGTCCTTGATATGACCTTAACGTTTTTTACGACATACCCCAGTAAGACTTAATCGCAACCCATGTCAATCTTCATAGCCCATTTATATATCAATAGTTTGCCATGGGAACCCAAGCTGATGTTTAACAGCTGCTGCACACTGTAATTTTGCTCGTCCAATTAAACATTGAGGAAGGGGTGTGGTCGGGAGAATACTAAGGGTGTATTTCCCTCCCAAGTTAGATACTGCCCTCAATCTCCTGAAATGCGCGTGGAAAAGATATCTGACCAAAACTGTGTCAAAACCAATCCTTTGTAATAGATGACTGCACCACTAGTATTGTTTTAATTGATTAAAAGTGGATATTTTTGCTATTTCTTGCAATTTTGACCTCCAAATGACCCTAAAGTAACCTTGACATGACCTTGGTGGTATGTTTATGATTAACATCAGTCTCTTAGAGTATTTGGACACTTCTGGAATACAAAAAACATCTTATAGATAGTGTAATACACAATTGTCATCACTTTTTAGCTTCGCAATTGGATATTTTGACTTTTCGAGGTTAATGACCTCTAAGAGGTCACCAGGGGTCAAATCTAACTTACCTCCACATCTTAAAATAAAAACCCAGGATATGTAGGGTAGACCGGGGGAAAACGGCGCATGTAAGCAAATACTCTTATATTTTAAAAAATGTGCAAGCTATCAAGCAGAACTTATATTTCTCAGAAAAACTCCTGTCTGTCCTACAACTTTTAGCAAAATTATTTTGTGGGTAAACACCTTTTGGAACAAGTAATAGCAATGTAATATTATCAATATCCGCGCCATTTTACCCCGCCAATTTGGGGTAAGATGAAGTTATGTCAGGGGTAAGATGATCAGCTGCTATAAATTAGGCCCTGAATTAACCAATTTTATATTAAACGCATTTGCAATTCTATTTCAATGTTCCAGCAAGTTTCTTGTATTGAAATTATTTTATATTGCCATAATATTTGCGTTTTTATTATTTTATTGCAATGATATGCCTAGATCTCATATCTGTTGAAATTGCAGCAAGATGTACTTTTAAACGTAAATGGCCTATTCAAGGTCAATATAGATTACGTGTGAGTACATATTGGAAATGCAAAAAAATACAAACGAAATAAATGAATTGGATTTATTTTCATTGCAAAGCCATTATATAACACAGTAATAAGTAATAACCCAGCAGACATAATACCTGGAATCAATGTTGGTTTAACTTTGGTCCATCGTCTACTACGTTGAACCAACATTGAATCAACGTCTTGTGTCTGTTGAGGGGGGGGGGGGTAACTAAACATCACGAGTTAAAATGTTGATGTGCAATCATGCTCATATTATTGCAAATGGGATGGTGTAATAATTCCTTTTAATCTATTGATGCCGGATCCAAAGGGCAAATCCCCCCCCCCCCCAGCAATAGTGTTGAAAATTATCCGGTTTCACTAAAAATTATAAATACAAAATTTCTATAAAATAGATGTTAAACCAATTGGTTTTTACTCATTTAATGTACTCATGCTACTAATTACACAATTTACATACCTTTATATCAGTTATTCTGCAACATAGATTTAAAAAAAATATATATTCAAGTGTGAGTCATCTTCCCCATTGTGTGTGGGGTAAGATGACGCATTATTAATTACAATTGTCGATATAAATAACATCCTAGAAAGCCTCATAGACTTAGAGAGCGTATCATTGCTGTTATGCCATGGACCAATACTCCAAGTTAATATTACTGTATTCTGCACGGTGTATGTTGTGAATTTGTGACAGCTTTAGCAATAAGTCAAGAATTATTACTTGAAAAATATAATAATATATACTGAAAATTTGTTTTCGCAACATCACCCTTTCACACACCTTTCAAAATTCAACACAGGATTAAAATGTTTTAATTTCCTTCCAAACAAATTGTGTCGTAATAACCTGTGTCGAAAAATCTTATTAAGTAGTTATGATGACTTCACCAGGTGGGGTTATAGCTGGGAGTCATCTTCCCCCGTGCGTCATCTTACCCCGGTCTACCCTACTAATAATGGTGGAAGTTTCATGCTTTAATCATAAAATGCACAATGGTTTCATTATGGGAGCTTAACCACTACACTAGTATAACAAATGACTGTAATAATGAGAAAGGGAACCATATAATAACAAAGCATGTTTCCCTTTCATAAATCCATGCTGAAGAGTATATATTTGGTCACGTAATAATGGATATATTCTGTTCAAGATACAACGTTCGGCTACTTTACTTGCCACAGACAATAACGAAATTGGTCTATAGTTAGTTATGTCAGATTTGTCACCTGATATATAAATGGGACAAATATTTGCGTTGCGCCAGTTTGCAGGAAATTGACCTAATTCTAATGATTTGTTTAATAAAGCACCCAGTGATGGTGCAAGAGACTTTGCGCACTGACTTAGAATGATGGGTGGAGTTTCGCCTGGACCAGAAGATTTGTTTTTTTCCAAAGGTTTCAAAATAGTGTGTACTTCTTCAATTGTAATTTTGGAATTTCCTAAAGAGGGCAGCTTACATTTTTCGACGTCTGGACATTTGTTATATCTCTGGACTGGCAAAAGCTATTGAACATATTAACAATATCCTGGTTTGTCTCAGCAGTCGTACCATTAAAATGCATCATATCAGGAATGACATACATTTTTTGCGGTATTTTATGTATGACCTAAATCTTTTAGGACTTTTCTTCGTGAGTTCACCAAGATTATTGATGAAGTCTTTGTGTTTTCTACATAATGTATTTTTCGTTTTATTTCTAATTTTCAGTTTCAGTGTTCTATGTTGTCAGAATTTAGTGCTCTTTTCTTTAAACAATTTATTTTATTTCGTAGCGTTTATCCAACCTGATTTTGAATTATGAACTCTTACTTTAGGAACGTACTCTTCAATTGATTTACTTAAATTATTCATCCGACTTGACAGACGCCTACTTGACAGACTTTCGAACTATCGAACCTTCGGACTATCGAACCTCCGGAATACTGAACCTTCCGACTACTGAACCTTCAGACTAGGGATCCTTCGGACTATCGAACCTTCGGACTATCGAACCTCCGGAATACTGAACCTTCGGACTACTGAACCTTCAGACTAGTGAACCTTCGGACTATCGAACCTTCGGACTATCGAACCTTCGGACTAGTGAACCTTCGGACTATCGAACCTTCGGAATGTAGACATGTAACCGCTAGACCTTCTCAAGCTATTACTGTATTATAGTTTAGATCTAGAAGGCTAGACATAGTGCCAACTTCTCAAACTATTAGGGGGCCACCATTAGATTCCCAGGGGGGGGGGGGGGGGGGGGAGGAGTATTTTTTGAAATAAATAATATTGGGCTCAAATAATGTTAAATAAATAATTTGTTGTGGGGCATGGCTGAAATAAATAATTGATTCCAATATGACATTGAAATAAATAATTTAATCTTTGTAGACCACACGACATCCGTAGACGACTGGTTGAACTCGAACCCCATTTTTTCCCGCCTCGCTATGCTCGGCTCTATTCAACTTCTAATCATGGTTAAAACATACTGATTTCTTGTGTTTCCTATGCATGTTTTAAAATGTGTTTAATACTTGCTAGAAGTGATATCATGGGCCTGGTGTCTGATTCAAGTCGCAAAATCAGTATTTTGTTGTAAATATTTAGCTGTTCCTTTGTTTTGTTAAATCACACCTTTAGTTTGACCTCATTTGTTGTGTCCGAAATAAATAATTATGTAGATGGTGAAACAAGGTGAAATAAATATTTCATTTGACACATGGCTTGAAAAAAATTAGATTGGAATTGAAAAAAATATTTGTGTTTTTCCAAATACTCCTGCCCTCTAATGGATCTAATGGTGGCCCCCTTACCTGATCACCGCTTTGGGTCTACACTGCCCACCTTAGTCTCGGGACTATACACAGTGCTCTGTGTACCCTTGGGTCATGGTCCAGATCTAATCTGATTTATCCTGGGCTGTAGTCTGTGTAAAAGCATTCAGTACTAGAGTAACCGTAGGCCTAAACAAAGTAATTGTGTGTTTCTGACTGATCCTGTTTCGGAAAGAATTTTCTTGCAGTGAAAACAATTCTGAGCTAATAGCATCTCCATCAGAAATCAATATGCTGGATGCCTAAATCAGCAAATGAAGATAAAACATGAACGATAATTTCTATTTAGGTTTTTTAGACTACGAAACCTGATGTTTTCAGCTATATTTTGCTGTTATTCATTTAATATGAATGTGAAACAAACTTGTAATAATATTTAAAAAGAAACTACTAGAGTGTCTATAATTAAAGTATCACAATAACTAGGATTGAACGTTGGATGAAATGCTGGTGTAGTGTATGAGCCGGAGGGGGTCCTCACTACCACTTGGATGGGGGCAAATGCCCACTATATTTTTCTGAAAGCTATATATCTAGGGATACTATTTTTGTATGATAGCAGTTTAGAAATGGTAGCTTAACAATTTTATAAATGTATTAGTAGACCACCCATTCGTGATAAAACTGCACGTTCTGGTTACTTCGACGCGTTTTTATGAACGCGTTTTGCAGTTTAATATTGACTGATAATCTGATAATGACAGTAAACAAAGCAGACGACACGTGCAAAATGACAAAAAAATGCCTTCTACCGAAAGGTGTAATTATACTAAACACAAACATGTAGTATATTTAATAATATTTTATCGATATCCAAAATATTATGTTTTTAATCTTAAGCTACAGTGATAAGGATAGGATTTTGTGACCCGTACACCCGAGTTTTGGAGTGCCGGTTGAAAACCGTGGACCGGCGTTGTTGACAACTCGTATTCTACCAGACAATAATACTTTCGTATGCATGTATAGGACATCCCCTGACACATAATGTTTGCTTTATATATAAAAATATACAACTAAAGCAATAAGATGTCTCCATCATGAAATTATCCAAAGAAACAATCCTCTTTTGGTTGTGAATGCCAGACACAGGGTCAGAGCACACGACTGCGGTACTATACTGCAGTCATATACGTTAAATATTATCGCGTTGACAGGCATTGTGTTTTTGACTACATGTAGGAGTTGGTTAATTTCACAGTTTAACTGGTAAAATCCCCCCCCCCCATTTCAACATCTTATAGCCTACACAATTAAAGTTGGTGGGCTGTGCATTTGGCAGATTCCAATGAATGAACATATTCATAGGGCATACGTTCTGTTAATTATATAATCATGTTTCGTCGCCATACGTGAGCTAGGACGTCTAATAATCTGTAGACTCGTGTGCAGCGATAAAGCATGTTGATAAACCTATAAGGCATAGTCTTCACGGTAGAGGATCTACAGTAATTAGTAGACATCAGGCATACCGGACCTACATAATTGTATAATAATTTATTGCTTCTGTGCGTTACTTTTTCAACCAAATAGAAGGGGTCAAGATATCCACAAAAAAATATGTAGGCCTATACTCTATAGGGCCTAGGCCGCCTATAATATTTAGGGCCTAGGTCTGCATAAGATGCTAATTTTGGTTACTCATACCAAATTTTGGCAGCCCAATCAATCTGAGAAATTTTAACGACGAAAGACTCGTCCTGCTTGATAGGCTACTGTGCCCCCCCCCCTCCCCTAGTTACGGTCATTTATTCCCTAGGCCAAATATGCTGATGTTTGTTCTTAAAGTTAAACTCGAGAAGACTATCGCTACAAAAAAGGGTCGTATCTTTATAATTCAATGCGAAGCTGCTATTTTAGCGTAATTTACTCAGAATATATACGTTTGCTGTCTACGCCTAATATCACATAATGACATTTTGTCGGTATCCTACGAAAGTTAAGACATTTTTGTTTGTTGCTACTCAGTGAAAATAATGTTATATAAGATCCCCTCCCCCATACTTAATTGTATTAGCTAGCTCGGTGAAAACATTGGAGCTCAAGGCTATTGAGTTTCACATAACATGTAGGCTTACCTATGATGTTCCTTGTGGAGACAGGTACTGGGAATACATTATATTAATATTATATAATATTTACAGACCTACCGCTTCACACAAACCAATTTAAATTGCCATTTACAAATTACCTAGAACAAATTCAGACTAATTATAAGACATTTGTTGTGCTGACTGAATGTTTTCTACATATAGTTTTAAAAATGTGTTGAAACTAAAAACATTTACATTGGAGTTCACTTTAAATCAAATTTATTCTATGTATTCATAAATCTCCTGCTACCAAATATACCCACCCCAACCCCTCAGACCAGATTTTTTGTCATTAAAAAGAACCGTTGGAAATGAAAAAGGGCCACCAATCACAATTTAACTTTTTCATGACTCAACATTAAATTGAAATGGTGAAACTTCGGGATTTCAAAATGAGAAATGTCATGTCACTATATGATTTCTAAAGGCTAGTTCAGACATTTTGAAATTAGTATGGATATTTTAAAGTAATCTAAAAAAAATTCTTTTTTATTTGCCCTATTAAAGTTGTAGACCATTCTATGTGGGCCCCTAGGTTTTTTGTTTCCTTTATAAATACCTCAATGGAACTGTGTAGCTTTTGAACAAGTGACTGTGAGCTGGAATGAATATTTAGACTTCTTTCGCCATGATAATGACAACTATCAGCATTTTTGATGTCTTACGTTGAAATAGTAGGTGACATATTGTTGGGTGTGTTAAGAGCATCTAGAGAAGGAAATTGGCATCTGCACCTCTCAGCTAGATGTAAAATGATTCCATGGTGTTTTGCTTATGACAGGATCAGGGTGGTGACCACGACTAGAATTATCGCAATGAATTTGTGCCCCTAACAGTTAGCACTACTAATTCAGCCTACATGCCTAAGTGATATATGTCGGGCGATATGTACCATTGGAATACGCTGGCGATGTGTAATCGCTTAATAATAATATTCATTTTTAACTGAGTAAAACGCCGTCAAAATGTTATTTTTCCATAGTTTTATGTATATTTTCCCACTTCTGTGCATTAAGCGTGTTGTGGTAAGTGGCTATGGCAGGTACGAAGATATATATGAGCACCCAGGCACATTTTTGAGAAAAATGAAATTTGTTGAAAAATACCAGAATTTGACCTTTAGTGACCTCCAATGACCTTGTACGGGGTCAAGGAGGGGGTTGGGGGAGATCAACACTGAAATATAAAAAAAATTGTAACATTTCATGTTAAGGTGGCATTCCCAATGCAGTGCGTGCATACATGTCGGTCCAAATGTTCTGAAATACGCTGGCTGTGTGTAATATTGTTAATTAATAACATGCATTTTTTAAAGGGACCCCTTGGGATGAGACATTTTCAATATTGTCAATTTTGACAATTTAATTTATATGAAGCTATATAGCCTACTGGTCTTAACTAAAAATACGAAAAAGTCAAAAAACAATTTTAAAGCACCGAAAAAGAGTGAAATAGTTGTATTTTCAGGTCTTATATTGCCATGTAAACAAAACAAGTCAGCGATATTCAGCACTTTACATCACATATTCCCACGTATCAGACGGTAAGATCGAACCAGTCGCCGCTAATTGGTGTCTCATAGTCAGGACAAGGGAGGACACACCTGCAGCACTGATTGTCTACCCAACGCTGGGCCGATGCCATCAGCATGTGGCCCAATGCTGTGAGAACACTCAATCGTCCTTCAGGTATACAAATAGTTTGTTTGGGTTTCTTCTGGATTCATACAGAGGTTGATTAAAAATATTTGTAAAAAAAGGAAAATTCTGAAAAAAATAAAAACATGATCCGTGGGATACACTACTTCAGTACGGAATTAAAAACGAAAATTGATGTCATCCCAAGGGGCTGCTTTAACTGAGAAAAAAGTCGTCAAAATGTTGTTATTCCACAGTTCTATGTATAATTTTTTGTCACATTCATGCTATTTTCTAACAGCTAACTGTGCTATGATTTTTTATTAGGGCATGTACAAAATATATGTTCTGCCAGACATAATTTTGAAAAAAATGAAATTATTTTTTAAATGTTCCTGGTGATGACCTTTCGTAACCTTTGATGACCTCGCGAGGGGTCGAGTGAGGTAACCATCACCGTAAAATATCACAACGAGTGTATTTGAGATTATTGACGCAGCAGTTGTTTCTACTTTCTTGTGTGTACAGAACTAAATGAAGCTGATTTTGCTCTCTTTGTATATTAACTGAAAAACATTTTCAACAAATTGCGCCAAAAGGCATATTTATATATATAAATAGGGTCCACTATTATGACTGTAAAATCGAAAAGCTACCGAATCAAAATTGCTATCATGCGGAAATGACGTCCCAAGATATATAGCTTTCAGAAAAATATAGTGGGAATTTGCCCCCCCCCCCCCCAAGTAGTAGTAAAGGCCAAATTTTCAGGGTCTGGCTCATGCACTAGTGGATCTTTTTTAATTTCACAACTAGTTTTCTATACTTTTTATTGTGATCCCAATAATATTATAAGCAACATTTAATAGCATTTGGGACCGATACTGTATTCATTCTAACAATTTAATTAATAAGATCACCCCCTGATATCACATGGGGATGGGCGCTTAATAGAGTAGTTATTTAATTGTCATATAGTGTGCACGATTGTGTGATTAATTTTCAAATTAGGAGGGGGTGGATGTTTATTGGAATATGGGTGGTTATGAGAATAAACTCTGTAGTAGGATTACTAAAACTGGGTTTAGTGAACTAGCAGAAAATATATGTTTCCTTTATAATTACAGGATGCCGCTATCAAATGCTGAAAAGTGTCGTCGACACAGGCTTAAACACCTTGGAGATGTAAAAAAAAGATAAAGCAAGAAAAAAAAGTGTGAAGAAAACAATTGAAATCTGTTCCGGTAGTATATGAACTTTATAAGGCGATGGACAGAGAAAGAAAGAGATTGATCAGTACTTAGTTATTCTATCAAATACATTGCCTGTTCCAACTACTGGTAATATGGCCAAAGCAACCCTATGTCGCAGTGCAGAGCATCTAAGAAAAGTGCTACCAAATAGCCCCAAAAAGCAACGTGAAGTTTGGTGTCATGTTGTAGTAAATTGTTGGTTTGTGTCACTTTTCGGCACTAATCATTTAACCCTTTAACCGCCAAATTATTCAATCTGACGCGATCCACAACTTCAAGTGAGTGAAAATTATTCAGATTTGACAAAATGGAGGTCAACTGTTTTCAAATATTGCTGATTGATGTCACATTTTATCTTTAACATGTTTAAAAGGTGGTACTTAAGGTGCTAATAAAAACCCGAATATATGTGGCATCGGGGGTTAAAGGGTTAAGTGACATTGTAACAGTAATATTATAAAAACAGTGCAGTCCTATTATGAGATGAATGATCTACAGATGATTACGTGACGGTGAGATGATTGGTCATGGTAGGTTGTTGCTAGTGTTTCCCTTCACACACCCAATAAGGGGTTTTGGGCATGCGTAGGGGCTCGTTTTTTTGTTTGAAAGCGGCTCCACTATCCTTGGGTGGGATAGTCCCCAGAGTAACAATAGCTAAGGGTAACTCGGTTATGGCTCTATGTTTAGAAGATTCTATGTTCAGAAGGTCCTATGTTCAGAAACTACGGGTGACTATTTGCCAGCAAGAAAGACACCCCATTGCGCCAGGCGTTACCTCCAGGATTGAAGCTAGCAGTTACTCTCAGGTTCCTAGCAACAGGTGCCAGCTACCGATCATTGATGTATGGATTTCCAGTACCTCACAACACAATCTCGGGTTTTTTTCCCAGAAGTGTGTGAAGCCATCATTGCTGAGTCTGCTGATGAAGTCATCGACTGTCCCATCAACATGGAAAGCAGTCTAGGATAACTTCGAGAGAAGCTGGAACTTCCCTCGCTGCCTCGGTGCATTGGATGGCAAGCACGTCGACATACAGTGCCCTTACCGTAGGCTCTGTCTACTACAACTACAAGGGCTTCCACTCCATCATCCTATAAGTTCCTGTGGGTGGACGCTGGGTGCAATGGAGCTGCATGTGATGCTCAAATCTTTAACGGCAGTGAGATGAAGAAGAGCATCGAGAACGGTACAATAGGATTTCCCTGCCCTCAACCCCTACCTGGTGATGAGGGAGACCTTCCTTACTTCTTTATTGCCGATGATGCCTTTGCTCTGAGAACGTGGTTGATGAAGCCTTTCTCATAGCGTAACATGACAATACAGGAGAGGATATATAACTACCGTCTTTCCAGAGCACGACAGGTAGTTGAGAATGCGTTTGGGATTCTGGCACACAGTTCCGGTGTCTCTTGACCACTCTGCGATTCTCGCCACAGACTGCGACTACTATCATGCTAGCATATGTATGCTTGCACAACCTCATGCGAACGAGATATCTTGGGGCACAGGATGCTGCTTTGGATCAGGAGGACGGAGACTATAACTTAATTCCAGGAGCTTGGCGAGAGGTGCAGGCATTGGCGGATGCTCAGAATGTCACTGCCCTCCAGACACAGGATTCGAAATTCCAACCCTGGCGGTCTGGTGCCGAGCACACCACTTCTCGGTCACGAGGTTCCTCACGCTATTGAATCAATAGAAGTGAGCGGGTAAGAAACATTTAGTTTCTTTGAAACTTGAAGGCCAGAGTGGGGCTCGAGCCCCCGATCTCCCGACTCTCCAAGCAGGCAGCTGTAACCACTGCACCAGAGCTCCTGCCCTACAAGTTATGTGACTTCCACTGAAGTACTTAAGCCAATATAATATGTTACGCAAACGGTGTTCATTTGAGTGAGGTAGGCCTATGTTGATTTAATATTTGGCCAGCGCTGCAGACGGTGGACTAGCATTAACCCTACATAGGTCTACTGGCTCGTCATCATAGGCCCCTATTTTTATTTTTTTCTAGCCCAGCATTGGAATGGCGTTTGCTGTGAATCACCCATCTTCAGAACGGATCACGTGTAAACCCAGCATTGAGACGTTCACCATTGGTTTTAAGCTGGCCTAACATCACATTGTGATAACGTAAAAGTCTGCTGCACAAGGTTTGACCCTGCTATAAAACCTACCCATAATCGTTTAAAGGTTCAAAATGGTTCATATTATCCTGCCTCCGACATGCCAGAAAAAGCTTATTATATCTCACACGAACAGGCGGCGTGACGCCAATACTAATTTAATACTGGACCAGCGTCGTGGATAGTACCCAACATTAAAATAAGACGATTGTTTATGAGGACGTTGACATTACATCTACTTGTATATGCTCAGAAAGTTGCAGGTTCCATCTACAACGCTCAGGTGGGTGGAGGGGGGTTGGAGGGTAGATCTTTAAAATATTTTTATTCCGCCGTGAAACGAATCAATTACTGAACTGTTCATTTATGTTTAATTATGAAATTTTAACAAATTATGTTTTTTGAAATTCCTGGAACTTGACGTTCGTGAAACTTGGGAACTTGAAGTTCCGGGAACTTTTCTTGGAACCATGAAATATATTGGCCCGGAGAGCTGGTCACTTGTCAGATGGACCTGCTGCGCATAATCAAAGCTGTAGTGCATCTGCATCTGGTTGCAGAAAACATTTTGTGTGAACTGTCAGCTGGGGCTCCTGGCATGTTTGCCGAGCCTTCTGTACCATCTGGTTGTACAGCGACTGCTCCAAATGAACAATGCAAAGGTATATCTTGCTTTCCTGATTTCTTATTTTGGACAACCATGTCAAAAATATGAAATACGGGAATTGCGTCTCTATATCTGGTCTAACTGGTAAATGTGCAGCACGAACAATGCAGTTCTAGTCCATTGGACATCATATGGTCATATTAAGAAGCCTAATTCAAATCACCGATTTTTTTTATGATTTTAGCCTGGGTATGGGCCTTTAATGAGAATGACACTATATCTGAATTCATTCACAGCTAACACAAACCTCCTAAAACTTTACAAAAACATTTTATTTGTGGAGTTAAGAAAACACCATGAAAACATTTTCCGAAAACGTTTTAGAAATGTTTTTATTCCTTCTGGAAATATTTTTATTACATTTGAATAATTTTTTTAGAAACATTTCACAAGAACGTTTTAAAAATATTTGTAAAACACCACAAAAAACGTTCTTTTAAACAAAGGACTTTCTTAACATAGAGCTGTAACCCAAATTATTGTGATGATTTACAGGGCAAAGTTCTGAACCACCAGAAGGCATACACGTGGCATCCAAAATACTTCAAGCTTAACCTGCCAACAGAGCAAAGAATGATGTGTATGCACGAGTATTGGCGACATAAAAAAAACACTGAAGTAGATAACATGACTCTTCTGTTAAGTGAAAAAAAAACAGGTTGACGTTTATGAATACAATACAAATGTGGCACATAAAAATGAAAGAATAGACATACTTGTTATAGACACACTTGTTGGTTCAGGTGACGAATTAATTGCAACAGTTCTACATACAAATTGGCTTGTATTCTGGGGCAGAGAAAAATATCCCTTCTCTCATGAAGATGCGTTTGTTGAATTCGCACACGCTTACAGATCCTCATTCAGAAATATTTAAGCACATGGCACAAGGTAGAACATGCCAAGGTCTAAAATCATAAAAAAATCGGTGATTATTTTAGCTTAATAATATGACCATATGATGTAAACATGTTCATAGACTAGAACTGCAAAAGTTTTTTTTATTTTTTTTTGTGCTGCGCGCTTACCAGTTAGGCTAGATATAGAGACGAAATTCCCGTATTTCTTATTTTTGACATGGTTGTCAATAATAAGAAATCAGGAATTTCGTCTCAATGTGTTTGGGTAGACCGTTTGATTGTGGTGACAAGCAGGACAAGATGGAGAGAAGACGGGCGCTCACATATTATTATCTGGCAAGAAAGGTTTCGGAGCTGCTCAGTGTGAAGTGCATATGTAGAAAAGGACAGCGTCATACACAAGATGAAGTCATCTGTACCTCTTGAAGTGTGTACCTTATCCTCGGCATGAGGATAAGGTAAATTTCAACTTCATAAAATTCAAGATGGCCTACTTTCGGTCCTTATTTACTTGAACATGTATTATAACTGGTAAATCATGCTAGTTTGCCAGACCACTACTATGAAGCAAAATGTGAGGTTTCGGGGAGGGATATGCCCTGAAAAAATTCAACCTGATGAAATTCAAAATGGCTTTCTGTCATTAGTGGTACTAATATGCATAATATCTGACAAACCGTGGTGGTTATCTAGACCATTACTCTATTAAAACAGATTGTAGTGAATCTAGACCGACTTCTGGTTCCAACGGGAAGGTTATGTTTTGGTCGAGTTTGCTTGTTGTCTTTCTGTCATATTACTTAAAAAGTAACAAACGGATTTGCATGAGATTTTTACCTGAGGCGTGTCTCAAGCCAAGGAACAAGGGGTTAAATTGATCCGGATCTCGCAGATTTGCATAAAACTTTTATCAGAGGTGTGTCTCTGACCAATGACAAATCCATTAAATTGTGGGAATGATCCGGATTACGATCAGGATCTGGATTATTATCATTAATTTTGATGGAAGTTTGCAGACTAACTGTCTAGTACTTGATCTTACTCTTAGATTTAGCCTCTTAGACCTGATTGTCTTGTATCTTAATTTAGCCTAGGACTGATGTAATAACACTACACAAAATGGCTTAAATGAAATTCTAATTCGAGGCGGGAGGGCCTGGACTTCTGTAGTCTTTTTACACTTATTGACTGCGATGTTTTTCAAATAGAGTGGGTGAGGGGGGGGGGGGGTGGCTGTGAGGGGTGTTGGGAGGCCATATTTAGAACAATAAAATTCTATTTTAGTCCTATTATATGCTATTTTGTCCTATTTTTTCAAAGGCCCATATCCTATTTGTGGGGTCCTGCCCTCACTCGACGGCCTGGCATTACTAAGTGGTGATGTGCTGTGTCAATTTATACATTATACCAGATCTGGTATAATTAAGAGAAAATACCTGATATCATATTGGCCGACCGTTTATAAACGCCCGGGTGTTAATAAACACTCGCCGGAAGTGCTCACATGGGCGGCCATTGATAAACGGTTGGACGCCTACCTGATAGATAGCACAGTTTATATTTCAGCATATTATCCACATATGTGAAAACTTGTCCACAAATTCGTTGTGGGTGGGAACTGCGTAATAGTATCATCGGGAACACCAAAACCCAGGTGTGCTGCATTCTTCTTTTCAACTAATTGGTACAAAGCAGGGAGAAGCATGGTGATGATTTTTGAAACGTGATCATCAACAGCTAATGGGCGCATGACAATGTCATAATAGCAGTATTTCTTGACATGATGTGGAAATGCCACATAGCTCCCGTCCATTACGTCAGTGATCCTATCTGAAGCCTGTCTTGGGAATTGGTGCAAATCTTGATAGTGGCTGTTACTGTCAACAATATTTACATTTGGGGGGGGGGGGATTTATTTAGCTTTTAAATTAACGCAAGCACTTTCATGCCTGCCAAGTGAAAGGGAAAACCAAGGTCTGACGGTACTGCTGTAAGCAAACAGTACTTTTCTAAGGATCAATTGTTTGTAGAAATGACTTCATCTTTCTTTGAAGAACATTCTATATTCAGAAAAAAAACATTGTAGGTCTAGTCTACAGTGGACTGGCCCACGCCCCCAGCCCGGGCCATGCAACAGGGTTTTCAAACCCCTAACTGTAACTGTAGCATACTCTGCACTGTGTCTGTACGTGTAACGTTAGACAGTCACTTCAAGTGCAACAAAGACCACGAGGCAAGACCAAATCCCCCGGATTTTTATAAGACTAGACTGTCTAAGTCTTAACTTCTAAGTCTCTAACATCTAATTTAGAGTCTAGACTAGCTCACGTTAGGCCTAGTATTATGTAGTTACCTAAACAGGGTTAAACAGATAAATATAGGCAGATGGACATGAACAGATTCCATAAACAACAAACATGACAAAAGTTTGGCCAACTGATTGTAAACAATGATCTGTAGGCCCTATCCGATTCTATTTATAGACTATACTATTTTTATGCATATCATATTTTTATGCACATTTTTGTCAAAAGTTCGGCCAGATCAGTTTCCAGGTTGTTGGATGTCCTGAGGGATCGCCAGCGCTCAAATTGATCTCCTAAATACACGCGCGTACCTCCCCTGACCTTCTGCCTTTCTTCGCTTTTTCATTTTACCTCGCGAAGTTCTCTTCATCATCGCTTTTTCATCCGCCTTTGTGATCTGCTGGGTAAAAGTCGGTCACGCATGCACAAATTTTAGGAGGCAAAAAGTGTTTTGTTGAATCTGGTCTGCCTGGTGAACATTTCCCCAAAATTCAATCGATCACGACTCAGACCAAATAATGAAAACCAATGAACCTTTAAATTACTACGGTGGGTGGTTACTAACAGAAACACCGCTGATGGGCCCATAGCATACACCTGAAGATATTTCAACATGTTCATTCCATAATTAAGAGAAAATACCTGATATCATATTGGTCGACCGTTTATAAACGCCCGGGTGTTAATAAACACTCGCCGGAAGTGCTCACATGGGCGGCCATTGATAAACGGTTGGACGCCTACCTGATAGATAGCACAGTTTATATTTCAGCATATTATCCACATATGTGAAAACTTGTCCACAAATTCGTTGTGGGTGGGAACTGCGTAATAGTATCATCGGGAACACCAAAACCCAGGTGTGCTGCATTCTTCTTTTCAACTAATTGGTACAAAGCAGGGAGAAGCATGGTGATGATTTTTGAAACGTGATCATCAACAGCTAATGGGCGCATGACAATGTCATAATAGCAGTATTTCTTGACATGATGTGGAAATGCCACATAGCTCCCGTCCATTACGTCAGTGATCCTATCTGAAGCCTGTCTTGGGAATTGGTGCAAATCTTGATAGTGGCTGTTACTGTCAACAATATTTACATTTGGGGGGGGGGGGGGATTTATTTAGCTTTTAAATTAACGCAAGCACTTTCATGCCTGCCAAGTGAAAGGGAAAACCAAGGTCTGACGGTACTGCTGTAGGCAAACAGTACTTTTCTAAGGATCAATTGTTTGTAGAAATGACTTCATCTTTCTTTGTAGAACATTCTATATTCAGAAAAAAAACATTGTAGGTCTAGTCTACAGTGGACTGGCCCACGCCCCCAGCCCGGGCCATGCAACAGGGTTTTCAAACCCCTAACTGTAACTGTAGCATACTCTGCACTGTGTCTGTACGTGTAACGTTAGACAGTCACTTCAAGTGCAACAAAGACCACGAGGCAGGACCAAATCCCCGAATTTTTATAAGACTAGACTGTCTAAGTCTTAACTTCTAAGTCTCTAACATCTAATTTAGAGTCTAGACTAGCTCACGTTAGGCCTAGTATTACGTAGTTACCTAAACAGGGTTAAACAGATAATTATAGGCAGATGGACATGAACAGATTCCATAAACAACAAACATGACAAAAGTTTGGCCAACTGATTGTAAACAATGATCTGTAGGCCCTATCCGATTCTATTTATAGACTATACTATTTTTATGCATATCATATTTTTATGCATATTTTTGTCAAAAGTTCGGCCAGATCAGTTTCCAGGTTGTTGGATGTCCTGAGGGATCGCCAGCGCTCAAATTGATCTCCTAAATACACGCGCGTACCTCCCCTGACCTTCTGCCTTTCTTCGCTTTTTCATTTTACCTCGCGAAGTTCTCTTCATCATCGCTTTTTCATCCGCCTTTGTGATCTGCTGGGTAAAAGTCGGTCACGCATGCACAAATTTTAGGAGCAAAAAGTGTTTTGTTGAATCTGGTCTGCCTGGTGAACATTTCCCCAAAATTCAATCGATCACGACTCAGACCAAATAATGAAAACCAATGAACCTTTAAATTACTACGGTGGGTGGTTACTAACAGAAACACCGCTGATGGGCCCATAGCATACACCTGAAGATATTTCAACATGTTCATTCCATAATTGTCTCCACCTGGGCAGATCAACAGCCACTCATATTCCTTGGGTGATCTGCTAATAATCTTGGCGATCAGGGTGTAACGGAGCCCATCACAAAAAATAGTACCCATTCACGCCCTTCGTCATCTCTGTCACATATGCCTTTGATATCAGCTAGCTTTGATAAATGCTTCAGGACCAACCGTACTCTGTGGTAAGAGAAAAGTAGAACAGTTTTACTTCATCAGGGTTTATTCGCACAACCGGTTTCGGCTGTTATTCCTCCATCAGGCCCGGTTACGGCCCGAAAATCCTCCCAGGCCCCACCCCAGAGACGAGCGTAAAGCAAAGCTTGATCGGTCAGAGGGCGCCCTGGTATAAATATCCAAATAGTATCTTAAAGTTTTTTCAACATTGTCAGCAGGTGGGTCTTGAAATGTGGAGCTAAACTAGTTGTAAAGTTCGAATCAAGTCTGTATGAAATGCTACAGAGCTATACGCCATTAGGGCGACTCTCTGCACACACTATTAGATACATTTAGAGCTGTTTAGATAATCAACCAGAGAAGAGTGTCCTTGCGATTCTGAATTTAATGTAGAATAAAGTCTAACTTCTGGAACAGTTAATCTTACGGGAAATTCCTGATAATTAGTTATGGGTCTCTGTCTCCTGGTCTTTTTTGATTGAAGATATCCCGGATACATGTGGCTGTGATCGATTCTACTGCAGTGTCTATATAATAAAACACCGAGAAAGCAAGGTCATTGCATCTGAATTCTATGTCCATGGCAAGGTCCGGGGCTGGGACGGTGCCGAGGTATAGGGGTACCTCATCATTATCACTACCGCTCGGCAGGGCGGATGACTTGATCCCTAGGCCTATCAGGCGGGAGGTCTGAGGTGGCGTGTCAATCCGCTGAGTATTATCCGTTGAAGAGATGGGACTGAGGTGTGGGGTTACTTCCACCAAGGGCATCCCAGGAGGCGGGACGGTTCCGATTCGCATCCGGGGAGGCTTTGGATTTTCAAAACAAGGTTCACCCGCTAAGAAATTTGGTGCATGTACATGGCTGGATGGAATAGACCCATAAAGGTCGGGGACCGCTCGCTTTTCCGAAGGTCCATTGTTCCGAAGGTCCGTTGTTCCGAAGGTTCGATGTTCCGAAGGTCCGTTGTTCCGAAGGTTCGATGTTCCGAAGGTCCGTTGTTCCGAAGGTTCGATGTTCCGAAGGTTCATTGTTCCGAAGGTTCGTTACTCCGAAATTAAGGTTCATTGTTCCGAAAACAAGGTTCAATATTCCGAAAAAGAATGAATTTACTTGGAAAATAATAGTTTTTTTGTGGTTTTAAATCTGCTAAATTCTTTAATGTTTTTAGATCTGCATGAAGGTCGTGGGCGGATCTAAGATACAATTTTATAGTGGGAGCAGTGGCAATTATCATGATGTAGATCTATAGCGCCAAGAATTTACTGTATTATAATTATATTCTTGATAGCGCTCATTAGTTCTTCCTATGACCAAAATGTGTGCATTTTCTCGTACATTCAGATGTCGATATTTTTGTTATTATATAACACCACGTCTTCTTTAAAAACATGAATTTTTCTCGCTTTGTTGATGCACATGTGATCACTCCCCAAGATTTATATTTTTGTGATACGTTGTTTCTAGAACGAAAAATCTTCCAACAAATGAAGAAATTGGTATTTAGATGATATATCTGTAATATTTACCTCCGAGGCTGCTTTAATTAGACACAATGACTAAAAATATACAGGCACTCTTAACAGACAAATTTTATAATGAGATGTGCGATGTGAGATGAGAATTTGTGTGGTGAGAACCGGAGGGAGTTTGACAAATTAAAAAATAACATGTTGCCGCCGTCATTCACTGGGAGACAATAAATTAGATAGTAGATTTTATTTGTAAAAAAGGACAATCATGTGTATAGCAACATGAACAATACATTAAAGGGGCTGGTAACTCGTGCCGCTCACCACGACAGTAACGTTAGTCGCACTATAAGTCAAATGACATGAGTAAATACACGTCGTAGCAATGCTTAGCCCTGAATACAAGGCTATTCCGCCCGAGTATATAGCTCGGGCGGAAGAGTTTTGTATTCAGGGCTAAGCAATGCTCGTCGGATAAATGATCATCGGAGCGACGAGACAGTACCATTACATGTCAAACGAGCCTAGTTGATGATAATAACTAAAATCAATAAATAGGCCCACATTAAAATACAAGTTGTGTGTGGACAAACCAGCTTTAATCGTTAAAATGACAGGTTTAGAAATAAGCATAGGTCCTATTATCGCAATGCAAAATTAAAACATAAGCAATTTGCAAAGAAAACATTAAACAGATATGCAGGCAAACTTGGTACCCTCTTCGACGCATGTGTCGAAGAAAAACAAACAATATTGTAACAGTATATTAGCTGATCAGTAAACATGCGGATGACATCGCCAGGCATGATATTGTGAGAGAGAGAGCCTACATTTTAAAATGTATTGTGTACCATATTTAAAGGCTTTTGACAGGGAAATAAGTTGAGCTAGCATCTCATCTGCTCAGATGTCCAAGTGAAGCTTATACTGTCCCACGGATAAGCAGTGAAAATGGCAGAGGTCTTGGCTCAGCCGACAGTTTATATTAGGGGCGAGCAATTTAATACCGAGGGGGGGGGGGGGGTGTTTTTTTTGAGAGAATAGTTTGCTTCCCAAATTTGGGCAAAAAAATAGTTTCTTAGAAAAAATGTTTTTGATCTAGAAGGAAAAAAGGTTATGTTTTTGTTAGAAAGAAAAAAATTTGCTTATGAAGATAAACCATACCGCCTCCCCCACCTTGGTGGGGGGGGGGGGGGGAATGGTTCGTCCGCCCCTTATCGTCCATGATAAATTAGGAAAACACCTGCCACGGAACAGCTTCCATTTTGTTAACGTTCTGTTATTTGATGTTTAACACTGTGAACGTTATGTTAATTGGATATTTTCACTGTGAACGTTATGTTTTGTGGATGTTTTTGACTGTGGACGTTATGCTATTTAGATTTTTTCACTGTTAGGGTTACAAAAAAGATTTAGGCATATTGGTGATATTCTACTTCATAAACATGATTAAATTAAAGTAGTTTGTATTTATATCAGGGGCGCACCAGCAGACATTCCAGCTACGAATTAGAGAGCACTTGAACTTTTAACACACAATTGTTCTGAAACAATATATATGCATGTTAATTGCAGAAAGGCCAATCTCTTTATATAAGCGAAAAGTTTATCATTTTTTTGTATTTATGAAAAAAACCGTTCAAACGAAAAGTAACAAAATTGATCAATAGCCATACCCAGAACAAACTGTTTTAGGGAAGTGTGGGACGTGATGCAATGGATAAAGCGTAGAACTTTACAATAAGCCGCTGCATGCCTGCCTTGTGAGTTAAAGGCTCGCTTGGTGCAAAATTTTCGGAGAAATATCATATTTCTCCTCTCTCCACGCTGGGACATTTATGTGTCAATGTTGTGCCCCCCACGGGCTTCATTTCACTCAGGTGTAAATGAGTAGGCTTACCTGGCGGGATAGAGATGGAAATTATATACGATTATAAAATCACTAGCGCAAATCGTTTGCAGTGATGTATGCTCCCCGGGGAGTAGAAATGGTACATTAATTAGGTCTAACAGGTCCAATCACCAGGGATACTATGAAGTATGTCGCCATGTAGCCTGTAGACATATGATGAGCTGGATATGTAAGCCATGTAAATATATCATATTATTATTAGACCCTATTATGTGAAGACAGCTTGAAACGTCACGTTTGCATTTTGTTTTTTTGCTAAATAAACATTAAACAAAAAAATATTAAGAAAAATAAAGGTAATAATATGATAATTTGTATGTGAATTGCATGTATCGGTGACACGTGAATTATTTGTGATTGACTGTTATTAAAACAACAAACTTTATCTCTATTTCCAATTGCAAAACTGCACGAGTAAATGTATTTTTACCATTATAAAATTCACGAATTATATCAAATTTATCAAAAACATGTTGTTTGCTATTCTATTTTTAAGTCCACTCGGTAGGTTGGTGGTACACATGCATTATCATGGAACCTGCCATATATCACTACCATCACACAGGATGAGTTTGAATATTGTCATGGACACGAATATTTACTTGTTGACTAACTAAGTTTAAAGGGGATAATCATAATATCTACACTTATATTGACCCCCCCCCCCCCCCCTCCATAGAGGTTTCTCAATGCAGGAGGCTAAACGGCTATCATAATATTTTTATTGTCATAGCAACATGTTTTTCTCCATCCATTCGTAAAACTAAATATTGGGGGAAACCTCCGTGACCGAGAGGTAGCGTGCTCGACCTCAAGACTGCCAGGGTGCGAATCCTGTGTCTGGAGAACAGTGTCTTCTGATTCTTCTCGTGAACCATCTCCTGGCCCAGTTTAGCCTGTATGTGCACAACAGTGGCCCGGCCGAAAATCCTAATCATTTCATATTTGTCATAGCAAATTAACATTTTCCTGTTTGAGAGATGTGAGATTTCGGAATACTGAACCTTCGGAATAATAAGCCTTCGGAGCAATGAACCCCTATTTCGGATGAATGACCGATCGGAACAATGAACCTCTATTTCGGAACAATGAACCTTCGGAACAATGAACCTTCGGAGCAATGAACCCCTATTTCGGATAAATGACCCTTCGGACCAATAAACCTTCGGCACAATAAACCTTTTTTTCGGAACAATGAACCTTCGGAACAATGAACCTTCGGAACAATGAACCTTCGGAAAAATGGACCTTCGGAAAAGCGGACTGTAACCTAATAGTCATGGGTACTGTCGTTGAAACTTTGATCTGGCTTCCCCTTAGTATGAATACACCGTGTTGTCTGTTCACAGCATCAAGTCGGCCTTTCAAGTATTTCCCAGCTTGTTTTCACGAGTCCCTTGGAGGGTGCTATAGGGATCCACACCAATGTGCAGCACAGAGGTAATAACACTCACATAAACTCGGGGATGGTATCCTGTAATTTTGTTGTGGATGTGTTCATTGCTAAAAGCGATCACTAGTTCCCCCATTGGTGCTTTCGGTGGTTTAGATGACTGTTCATCAAGCCATTTCCTCACAGTTGAGTAACTCCCAGATGGAGTTGACAACCCTAATGATGCCACTGTGGTTTTGCTGCCAGATGTAGTATAAATGCTGAGAGACTCTGCAAAGTTCACAGGGCTCACATAGTTGAAGCTTTTTCAAAGCAAATCTGATCCAGAGTTTTCAGTTCAGCCAAGGTTTGCTTAGCTGAAATTACATTGCGCTGTTTAAAATCCGTTATCACCGAGAGGAATGACCTGGCCACATCGTTGTGTTCTTTACTTCAGTCAGCATGGTCAAGCTGAGCCAAGACTGCTGCATCTTTGTATTTGTCTTTGTGTTTTATATCAAACTGATGTAGCTGGAGGTCTGAATCACAGATTTTTTTTCACGAATTAATGATATTACTCCTTCCAAGTAACTGTGATAATCCTATTCTCCCTTTGACTAGTTATGTTCAGTTAACTTGTGTAGCTCGTCTGCATTCCCTACAACCTGTCAAGTTAAGGATTTATCTACATTATCCAGAGATTCAGAAGGCTCTATGTTCAGAAGAAAGAACTTACATCTTTCAGTTTCAGGTAAACTACAATGCAAGATAACAAATCAAAACCTCTAATTTTAGCTCATTCGGTCCAAGATCAGATAAGCTTTTGTCATGGCTCGTTGTCCGTCGTTCGGCCGTCCACAATTTGCCAAAATCGTTATTGCTCCTAGAGTTTTGAGTATATTTCATTCAAACTTGTATACGATGTTCAACATCCAGTAAACTCTGCCGTCACTGATCCTTACACTTATAGAACCATACTTTTTCCCGTGGGACATTACTTACAGTAAAAACATCCTCAAACTAGGAGTGATCACAGGAGGATAGTCCCCGCTATTCAAGAATATGACACTATATCTGAATATGCAAATCCACCTAAATCCGGTGCTAGTTTTCGAACTTGTCCCATAGACATGTAGAAAGTTCAAACCAAAGCACAGGTCTGCAATTACAAAGATGAGCTTCTGTGATATTGACACTTTCATTTATTTTTTTCTTCATATTAGGGGGGTTCTGAGTGGAGTTACCCTCTGCTATTGTTACTCTGGGGACTATCTGCCTCGAGGATAGCGGAGCTGTGTGAAAGGCAACGGTGTTTCAACATTGAATTGCATACCAAAACCCAAGTCTTCGAACGTCCGGGTATGTCTGGGGGTATATCCTCTAGATATGCCAGAACCCTTTATTGTGCGAGTGATGGAAAAAACACTCAATAGCCCACCATATACCCTATCACCCCACCCTTACATCATCATCTTGAATAGATTTATAGTGACATAAAAAAAATGGACAATGGCAAAATTCCTATGGTAACTGTTCTAGACTTTTCTAAAGCATTCGATAGCCTATGCAGACTGGACAGCTCGTCTTTTTATCCTTGTTTGTCGGCACAGCTTTTCTTTCAACCTTCTTCTCCTTCCCCTTTTTTTCATCTTAATTTTTTCCCCTTAGTGTTCGCTGTCTTCACTTCTTCAGTCCACATACTCAAAATGTTTCGAAGACGTTAAATTAAACGACGTAGGCTTACTACCCTTGTGCGTGGAGGGCTCCCGTTCAGGGAAATGCAC
The DNA here is from genome assembly GCA_964017125.1 of Flabesymbios commensalis. NCBI lineage: Eukaryota > Metazoa > Annelida > Polychaeta > Terebellida > Flabelligeridae > Flabesymbios > Flabesymbios commensalis. The sequence continues at coordinate 80,801,685 of OZ024913.1, forward strand.
CAGATCAGCAAATGATTTCGCAGTAGATGGGCGGGAGGAGTGAGATCAGAGTGAGGGGCGGGATTGTAGTGAGGGACGTGAGTGGAGTGAGGGGCGGGAGAGTGAGTGCGGCAGTAGAGTGAGGGGCGGGAAGGAGTGAGGGGCGGGAGTAGAATGAGGGGCGGGAGTAGACTGAGGGGCAAAAGTAGAGTGAGAGGCTTCTTATTTTGAAATTGGCCGCAGCGTATCACATTATTATATAAGACTGGAAATGACAATTTTACAACTTTGCCTGTTTTGGCTGCGGCTAATTTGAGAATGGCCGCCTACAGAATTATGCCCGCACTTGTCCGAGGTGGGCCCGGCCAAATTTTTAGCTTATCATTTACCTTGGTTCCCTTTCCACTGTCATGAAAATGAAAATTTTTATCGACTAACTGGTTGATTTAACAGGGAATGACCGAAATGCTGAATAAAAATAGTATTAGATCTGGGAGTTTACTATTTAATGATCCTATGGACCTCTTATGGCATTTATTTTGATCTCCCAGTAGGCTTTCTGGAATTCTAGAACCTCAATTTCTCATTCGACTTTACGATTTGTGTTTTCCAAAGTGGTGACCTTCTCTTTCTTTCTTTTCTGTCTCTTGCTGACGTTGATCACTGGAACTGAAGTATAACTTTTATACAATTAAATTACATATTAGTATCACACATCATGATTACAATTTACCCCGCAGAAAAAACAGCATGTAACATTTCTACCAGTAGTGGAACATTTTTCTGAGACTTCCGTTTATTTTCTGTAATTTGCATTGCTTGGAATGCCTTCTGATATTGCTTTTGAATGAAACTTTTGAAAATCTATACCACGAAAATGGGAAACAGTACATCTGACAGTAACAGTTGGGTGCAATCATATATATGAGAAAATCATCTGAAAATGTCACACTTACCATTTATTTCTCATTTTCTAATACCTGGTTAATATGTAGGTATAATATACTGAAATAGAACAGGCTCTAGACTCAATATCAGTGTGACTACGCCACAGTGTGGTTAGAAAATTCGTAATTCAAAAGGAAATTAATAACTTTATAATACAGGTGTGTTTCATATAGTAATAATTCTCACAATAACGACAGTGAGACCTTTGAATATACTGGACATTCATACCTGCTGTAGTTATAAACTGTATTCAGATGACCTGCTGATGAAATAAATTTACTATGTCAAATTTATTAAAGTTTCTATCAGATGACACGGATCTATAAAATGTTAAAATATATTTGTAAACTGAAGAGTGCTAATGTTTTAACTGTGTATATATATATGTATTTATTGTTTTTCATTCATTTTTTGTTAAATACTGTATCAAACAATCTCAGGCCTTTCAGCCAATTTTACATACACTGTATTTGTTATGAACTTGACATGACCTAAGAATCTAGCTTTTAAGTAAGGATGACCTTTATTCTAGGTTATATGACATTTTATTACACCTTAATAATATGTATTTTTAACTTACTTAATAGAGTGCGTTTTGAAGGTAAAAATTGTCTTGGCTCGGCAAGATTTGAAAATAATTAGTTCCATTTTGACAAATCTATATAATTTTCTCTCACTTAAAGCTGTGGATCGCATCATCGAGACACAACTTAAAGTTGGTGAATATTGCAATTGAATAACTTATCCCGCAAACATGAGACGTTGGCCCAACATTGGTTTTCTGTTGGGCCAACGGTGTGAGACCAATGCTGGGCCAACGTCTCATGTCTGCTGGGTAGCGCTCTAAAGGGTTAAATAAGATGGTGTAGACTTCAAAGCCACAAATTGTTGCAATCGAAGTGCTGATTTAAATTAACCCAAGTTATTTTACTACAACACCAGATCCGTATAAATATCAGCAACAAACTGTGTCCTGACCATATCATAGTCAACAGCACCCTCTGTACTACTCCCTGTCTCGACATATCCGATCACAAAAGTGACCCTTTTTCTCTTCTTTCAATAAAGATTCCAGAAGAAAACAGTATCACTTTTGTTCCCTCACATAACCAGGTGTGTAAAATAGATCTGTATATCACCCCCCCCCTCTGTCTATCACCCCCCCCCCTAGGCTTGTTAGGGACGCACCATTTGATATCTGGGGGGGGGGGCTAGAGTTTTTGTTGCTTGCAAACTTTTTTTTTACCTCCGAGAGAAAACAATCAATTTTTTGGGATCAACGTCTGACAATGTTTCGTCGAAGAAATTTTTTGTCGTATGCTTTCCCTATTATGTACGTTAACAAACTTTTTTTTCTGACTTTTGTGGCGACAAACTATTTATTGCAATTTTTTTCTGTCAGCCTTTAACCGACTCAAGCCATCCACCAGGAACGTACACTGCTCACCCTAGACACTGCTACTTCGCATGTTAAAATTTGCAGATGGTTGACGTCATATGTCCCCCGCTCTCAATTTCAAGTATTGTAGTGGGCTTGTGATTGTTCGGCTGTCTTGGTAAAAGTACCCTGATCGGCTGGCGAGAATATCATGGTGGGGGAGGGGTGGGTGTAGACAGACACCTGTGTGGAGCCCAGCAAACGTGAGGATTTGACCCAATTTTGTTTCAATATTGGCTCACCGTCTGTGTCTGGTTGGAAGAGGCTGCACAGTGCTCTGTGTACCAGGAACGGTGTAAACTCTTTATCGCACGCTAGCGAGTACAGGATATTCTGTCTCCAGCTCTCGTAGCTGTTGACAGTTTCATTCTTGGTGAGACACCATTGTTTTGGTGCTCTGTGGGTAGCAGCCATGATTGAGTCTAATTGTAGTTGGGTCTACTAGGATCACCAAACAAGTAAAATGGCGCCTGTCATTGACACGACGGTCTAGTGAAGTAACACTCAGTTATACAGTTTAATAACGTTATAGTTTTATACCATACTTTGTCTTTTCCTTGAATTATCAGACGTGGGTAAGTATAGCTGCCACCACGCCAATAAGTTAAAAGGAAACGTTATTTATCACCAACACTTTTAATAACAGAAGTTGACAAAACGAAGACAGAATCAAATTGGAAGAATGAATGCCAGCTAACCGGAAACGAGGCAGCCGCAAAGGCCGATGCCTCCCTATAACTTAATGTCACTATGGTATTCATAGTTAATGATGTCTGGGGATAAAGTTACCTGACAGACCTGTCAACAGATAAAGGAAATAAGATAATGTAAATAACCCTCCATGCCCAGTTAACCTGGGCAGCATAAAGGCTGATTGTAAAACACTTATTTGCCATTTGACTTTCATAAATTACAGTTTTTATATATTTACAAACTAACTCCCAGCTAAAAAGTGATGTTAATTTAGCACTATATATACTAGTACAGTTCAGATATGGTTATGGCATGACAAATTACTGCTATTATTATTCATCTTATACTTATATATATTGATATATTCACTTTTTTTGTATGCCAGCCCCTCAAAATGTACATGTACGTCCAACGCCAAGTGAGTGTACGTCCGACAAGATATCCAATAATTTCTAGTACAATTAAAATGAGAAAAAAATTATGTGTAATAATGAGACAACAATATCCTTTATCAGTATCAGGCCACATATTTATGCTGTCAGCCGAGGATTCAGACAGATACGGTACTGAAGACTTTTTTTTTACAAAATATCAATTTGTCTGCATACGTCCGACACCATCCTTAATTTAGCTCATAACCGATAAGTGTGAATTACACAATATTCAAATGTCCCACATGATACAGTAAGGTGGTGTATATGAGATAGCAACAACTTGATATAAATCTTATTTCCAGTTAGGGGACCAGGCATAAAATAAGTGTCCCAAATGACGTCAGACACCGTGGAATTGCCCGAATACTTTTTTTACTACATATGATAACAATTCGCTGTAACCTACACGATATATCAGCTGGTTATATCAGTATAATTTAACACAGCGGTAAGAGCGCATATTGCAGAAAATCGATGTCTAAATTATAATGATGTAACAAAAAATGACAGTAAGAGTTTGTGACATCATTATAATTTAACACTTCAGTAAGTGTGCATAGTGCAGCACACAGAGGCCTAAATTATAATGTTGTAACAAAAAATGACAATAATAGTTTGTGACATCATTACAATTTAACACATCAGTAAGTGCGCATAGTGCAGCACACTCAGGCGTAAATTATAATGATGTAACAAAAAGTGACATTAGGAGTTTGTGACATCATTATAATTTAACACATCAGTAAGTGCGCATAGTGCAGAACATGGAGGCGTAAATTATAATGATGTCCCAAAAAATGACATGAGTTTGTGACATCATTATAGATTACCACATCAGTACGTGCGCATAGTGCAGCACACCGAGGCGTAAATTATAATGATGTAAAAAAAATGACAGTAAGAGTTTGTGCCATCATTATAATTGAACACATCAGTAAGTGCGCATAGTGCAGAACACGGAGGCGTAAACTATAATGATGTAACAAAAAATGACATGAGTTTGTGACATCATTATAATTTACCACATCAGTAAGCGCAGCACACAGAGGCGTAGATTATAATGATGTAACAAAAAATGACATGAGTTTGTGACATCATAATAATTTCACAAATCAGTATGTGCGTATGGTGTAGCACACAGAGGCCTAAATTATAATGATGTAACAAAAAGTGACATTAAGAGTTTGTGACATCATTATAATTTAACACATCAGTACGTGCGCATCGAGGCGTAAATTAGATGTAACAAAAAGTGACATTAGGAGTTTGTGACATTATAATTTACCACATCAGTAAGTGCGCATGGTGCAGCACACCGAGGCATAAATTATAATGATGTAACAATAAATACATAGTATCACATAGTAAAACTAGAGAAAAAATGTTAAACATGAATATGGTGAAATAACAACAAGAAACCCGAGGCTGTGTTCAACATAGTCCACGGTGGAAGATGGTTATTTCTCTGAATGTTAAACCTGCATAGCGAACATAACGCTAAACAAATGTCCTGGCTATAAAAACAGCAATATCCAACTTCCAATAAAATAATAAAAATTGTATGAAGCCCGAGGCTGTGCTCAACATAGTCCACGGTGGAAGATGAATATTTCTCTGAATGGTAAACCCGCATAGCCAACACAACGCCAAACAAATGTCCCAGCTATCAAACAAAGTAGTAGTCAACTTCCTTGCAAATAATAAAAATGTCATGAAACCTAAGACTTAAGTGTTCATGTATATTTTAAGGCAATGGCTACTGCCACAGTACTGTGGTACTAAAGGTCCCATTGGCTATTTTCACCGAACCAATCAGAATTAAGGATTTCAGACTGTGGCAGCAACTTTGGAAATGCTATTACCACCAAACCAATCAGCATCAGTGTAACAAAGATACTGACCAATCACAGCAAATAACTTTATTACCACAGTCTTGTGTCAATAAGATTCATTTCTGCTCAAATATCTAAACGGATGAGGTCATGCTACCACATTAGTGTAACAATAAGGTATCTTACAGTCCGTGTACATGTGCAAGTGATTGCTGCCACAAGATTGTGTTAATAAGGGTTTGTCATTCCTTGCTACTGAATTGATGTGTCTATAAGCTTCTCGTTATTGCTAATCTTCACGGCAGCAGCTCTGTGTAACTGTTTATAATGTTAGCCACAGTGCTGTGTCAATAAGGTTTCTTACTCTTTCACTAAACCTATAAGTCATTGCTACCACAGTGATGTGGCAATAACGTTCTTTACTGTATCTATACATTTAAAATCTGTGCTGCCACAGTACTGTGTCAATAAAGTATCTTATTCTTTCTTAAGAAGTATCTTATTCTTTTCTCCTTGCTATCACAGTGATGTGGCAATAACGTTTCTTATTGTATCTATACAGTTAAAATCTGTGCTGCCACATTACTTCGTCAATAAGGTATCCTACTCTATCTCTACGCATAGAAGTCTTTGCTACCACAGTGCTGTGGCAATAACGTTTCTTACAGTTTCTATACATTTAAATCTTTGCTGCCACATTGCTGTGGCAATAAGGTATCTTACTCTTTTTCTACACATGTACGTCATTGCTACAACAGTGCTGTGGGAATAACCCTTCTTACTGTCTCTATACACCTAAAATATGTGCTCCCACAGTACTTCGTCAATGATGTATCTTACTCTTTCTCTATGCATAGAAGTCCTTGCTACCACAGTGCTGTGGCAATAACGTTTCTTACATTTTCTGTGCATTTAAAATCTTTGCTGCCACAGTGCTGTGTCAATAAGGTGTCCTACTCTTTCTTTACACATAGCAGCCCTTGCTACCACAGTGATATGGCACCAACGTTTCTTACTCTCTCTATACACTTAAAATCTGTGCTGCCACAGTGCTGTGTCAATAAGGTATCTTCCCTTTCTCTACACATAGAAGACTTTGCTACCACAGAGATGTGGCAATAACGGATCTTATGGTCTCTATTCACTTAAAATCTGTGCTGCCAATGTGCCGTGTCAATAAGGTATCTTACTCTTTTCCTATACATATAAGTCCTTGCTACCACAGTGCTGTGGCAATAACGTTTCTTACTGTATCTATACACTTAAAATATGTGCTGCCACAGTACTTTGTCAATAAGGTATCTTACTCTTTCTCTACGCATAAAAGTGGCAATAACGTTTCTTATGCTACGTTTACACTAGTTTCCCGGCGGCCACGTTTCAGGCCACCGTGGAGAAAACGGGATGGACGTGGGGCAACGCAGGGCGGCGGGATGGACAAACTTGGGAGGCCGTGATTGCCGTGCCAGATTTTAAAACTGTCAAAAAATTTGCCACGGCAGTCACGGTACGGATCAGAAACCTAGCAGGCCGTAGTAAAACGGCGTTAACCCAACAAAACGTGACAGTGCGTAATAAGCGGCAACAGAACTTTGTAACGGTCCGTAGTGGGACTTGAATCATGTTTCTGGGACTTTTCTGTGATTTTGATGGGGGCCATTTTGAAAATCGGTCTTTGGTCATTTATTCTCTATCGATTAAATATTAACAGCCTGATTCTGACTCGTGATAGGTCCCTGAACAACATGATACCACTTAATAAGAGTCCTGGGGATATTTTCAATCACAAATCATAACTTCAAAAGTGCATATAGTTAAAATATGTATTTTTTGTCATTTTTTTGGATGTCATCTTTAATTACACAAAAAATATTGTAATTTAGCAATTGAAAACAGTTTTAACATATGTCTTGACCTATTAAATGTAATATTAGTCACCAAAATCTTCTTTCAAATTGAATAAGAGGCAAGATATATTCAAACGCGCTCCAAAGCTGTCCGGTGTCCACGTTTCATCTGCAGAGAGTCTTGAGAGAACGTGAAAGTCGTGTCAGTCCTTGGTTAGAACGTGAGAAACGAGAGGAGCCCCATCAGACCGTGACGGCCCGGGAGGCAACGTGCTGGCATTCGTTATAGATCGGGAGCCGAACGGGCCGAACCGTACCACGCCTTCGAGCATCCGGACTAGACCACCTGCGACCCTTCACGGTCCGTCTCGCATACCGTGAGAGATCAATAGAAAACGTAGCAAGACCTAATAAAATTTGAAAAAGGGCCAAAATCCCATGGTGCACTACGTTTCGGGCAAACGTGGCCGCCGTGGCCACCGGGAACATAATGTAAACCTAGCATTACAGTTTCTATACATTTGAAATCTTTGCTGCCACATTGCTGTGACAATAAGGTATCTTACTCTTTTCCTATACATATAGATCCTTGCTACCACAGTGCTGTAGCAATAACGTTCCTACTGTTTCTATACACTTACAATCTTTGCTGTCACATTGCTGTGGCAATAACGTTTCTTATTGTCTCTATACACCTAAAAATCTCTTTGCTGCCTCAGCTCCGTTTTAATAATGTATCTTATTCTTTCTCCATACATAGAAATTCTTGCTACCACAGAGCTGTGGCAATAGCGTTCCTTACCAATATACACATGATACAAATCCTTGCTACCACAGTGTAAAAAAGGTTTCTCAGCGCCCATTGCCACCTAAAAGTACTTTTTACCACTCATTTTTGTACACCTTAAAGTCTTTCATACCACACTGATGCTGTCTACACATACCAGAGTCCTTACTAGCACAGTGCTCTGTCAATGAAATTTCTTACTGTCTCAATACATTTAAAAATATTTGCTGCTAGAGTGCTGTGTGAATACGGTCTCCTATTTTTCTGAACTTAGAAGTACTTGCTACCATAGTGCCGTTGCAATAATGTTTTTATTGTCTCTACACACTCAAATATTTGCTGCCACGGTGTTGTTTTAATATGGTTTGTGACTGCCCATGTAGGCCTACATCTGCAAGTCAAGTCTACATCTACATTCATATGTCAATGAGATTTATTACTGTATCTATGCACTTACAAGTCATTGGTGCCACAGTACTGTGTCAATCAGATTTTTTGTCCTTGCTATCACAGTCATGTGTCAATAAGGTTGATTACTGTCTCTATGTACTTGCAAATCATCGCTGACACAGTTCTGTCACTGCTACCATGAAATTGGCGAATATATGGCTACAAAAAAAATTATTTGGCGATGTTGACAAATTTGCAAAATTCTTGAAATCTTTACCAAACATTCACCAAATTTCCCCAAACGTTTTCTTCTTTCGCCAAACCTTCTTTATTCACTTTGCTATCACAATACAGTGGCAATGATGTTTATTGTACTTTCTTTACACTTACAACTCATTTCCACCACAATGTTGTTTAAGCAAGCCTATGGCTTCTTACTATCTATACACTTACAAGTCCCTGTTACCACTGTGCGGTGTCTCTCAAAACTTACAAGACATATTCTGCCACAGTTCTGTGTCAATAAGGTTAACGTTTCGTATGGTATATTTACACTTACCAATCCTCTATGCCACTGTCATGTCACTAATTTTTCTTACCACCCCTTGACACCCAGACGTTCTATGCTATCACAGTACAGCTTCAGTGTCTTTACCGTTTGAATTCCTTGTTATCATAGTGCTCTGCCCTACCATGTCCCAACTTAAAGTCGTAGCAACATTTATTAATTTTATGGAAAAGGAAAAAAACAGTTTCATTAAAAAATATATTTATTCATTGGTTGTTAAGACACTATAATATGCCTACGCCGTTAAACTGAGCTGCCCCAACTATCATAGTCTGAAGTGGCTGGTGATTATTTCAGCATTCTGAAAAGACATAGAAACAAAATTGCACATATTTAAAGGGACTGGCCCAGGCTAAAATCTTAAAAAAATCGGTGATTTTATTTCGGGTTCCTAATATGACCATATGATGTAAACATGTACATAGACTAGAACTGCAAATTTTTATAATTTTTGTGCTGCGCATTCACCAGTTAGGCTAGATATAGAGACGAAATTCCTGATTTCTAATTATTGACAACCATGTCAAAAATAGGAAATGCGGTAATTTCGTCTCTATATCTAGCCTAACTGGTGAATGCGCAGCACAAAAATTATAAAAATTTGCAGTTCTAGTCTATGTACATGCTTACATCATATGGTCATATTAAGAACCCGAAATAAAATCACCGATTTTTCTATGATTTTAGCCTGGGCCAGTCCCTTTAAATATTAGTGAATAAAAATGTAAAAATAAAAAATTGGCAAGTTATTGTGTCTACAAACAAGCAAAAATTGGCCATTTTATGTGATAAATCATTCAGCCATTTTTATTTTTCTCAACCATTATTTTACAACTTGTCAGTTAACTGAATGGGTATTAGCAACACATAGAACAAATTTGGCTAAGGAAATGTTAACGCCGATGTCGACGCCGCCCCCGACAATGACGCCGAACTTCAGTGGCAAAAGTCCACATTAAAAAAGGGCGGGCTAAGTGATCCTAGCCTGAACTGGCTGGTGTATATTTTAACATTCGGAAAATATATTTATGAACACATGTATATGTATATTAAATAGTAATTTTATTTTGAAAAGACATGTATTTGTATTTCAACATTGTGTATTGAAAATTTATACAAAATGAAATTTGATGGTATAGTTATGACTGTACATTTAATTCCCAATACTATAACCTGGAAAATGTCATACCATCAAAACAAAACACCACAGCTTGAACTTTTTTCTTGTTGACAGCTGAGTTTTTGTGCTCCATTTATATGACTTGGTCTCTGTTCTTGCTTTTTGACTGGCTAAAACATAACCACATACATGTATTGTGTTTGAATTGTAACAATTCTACTATTGGTTGATTTGTTCAGCCAGATTCAGACCTATTTCATTAGTAAAAAACAATTTCGGCTATTAAAATTGAAGTATACTTAGGAATGTAAATATACTTAGGAATGTAAAAGTAGCGCTAGTAAATTCCACGATGACATTTAATTGTTTAGCTAAAATGAATACAGAGTATACAACTGTATAACCTATATGCATTTGCTTTCACAACCTCGCATTTATTTTACACACCTTCGTTTAGTAACAATTTGTATTTCTTTTTCCTTTCCCCCTCTCATGAAATCATTGACTCCTATCGTGGTGATCTGTTTGGTAGGCTATCAGCCACCAGTAGCACACACGGGCTACCAATTGGAACGTGTTTCATAAAATGTTTGTCGCTGATGCCACATCAGGATGAAATCATACTGAGCAAACACAACCTGAAAAAAAACATAATACTTTAGGTTAACGGATCATAAAACACAAATGTATGTACATTCTGTCTATGGCGCCACGCAATTCAGCAAGTGTCTTTTAGTATGTGGACAAAATGAAAAGTAGGTAGTAATTGTTTTTGACACAGCAATGTGGCAGTAAGGACTTGTACATGTAGAGGGGTAGTAATAACCTTTATTGACACAGCACTGTGACAGCAAGGACTTGTACATGTAGAGGGGTAGTCGGAACCCTTATTGACACAGCATTGTGGCCGTAAGGACTTGTACAAGTAGAGGGGTAGTAATAACCCTTATTGACACAGCACTGTGGCAGCAAGGACTTGTACATGTAAAGGGGTAGTAAAAAACCTTATTGACACAGCACTGGCAGTAAGGACTTGTACATGTAGAGGGGTAGTGAAAAACCTTATTGACACAGCACTGTGGTAGTAAGGACTTGTACATGTAGAAATAAAAAATGAAATGAATCGGGCTTTAGGCCACCTTTGTGCACATATAGGCTAAACTGGGCCAGGAGAACCTCCTGAGGATGGTGAGATGATTGAGATGACACTGTCCTCCAGACACAGGATTCGAAATTTGAGCCCTGGCGGTCTGAGGCCGAGCACGCTACCTCTCGGTCACGGAGGCTCCCCGCAATACTGACTTTCACACGTGGATGGGGAAGAAACATTTTTGTTTCTTTCAAACCGCCGAGTCCGGGAACCGAACCCCGAACTCTGGCGTGAAAGGCAGCGGTGCTAACCACTACCCTAGGGCCCCCGCCCTGTACATGTAGAGGGGTAGTCGGAACCCTTATTGACACAGCACTGTGGCAGTAAGGACTTGTACATGTAGAGGGGTAGTAATAACCCTTATTGACAAAGCACTGTGGCAGAAAAGACTTGTACACGTAGAGGAGTTATAAAAACAGTATTGACACAGCACTGTGGCAGCAAGGACTTGTATATTTAAAGGGGTAGTAAAAAACCTTATTGACACAGCACTTTGGCAGTAAGGACTTGTACATGTAGAGGGGTAGTAAAAAACCATTATTGACACAGCACCGTGGCAGTAAGGACTTGTACATGTAGAGGGGTAGTCGGAACCTTTATTGACAAAGCACTGTGGCAGTAAGGACCTGTACATGTAGAGGGGTAGTAATAACCCTTATTGACACAGCACTGTGGCATAAAAGACTTGTACATGTAAAGGAGTAGTAAAAACCATTATTGACACAGCACTGTGGCAGCAAGGACTTGTACATGTAAAGGGGTAGTAAAAAACATTATTGACACAGCACTGTGACAGTAAGGACTTGTACATGTAGAGGGGTGGTAAAAAACCTTATTGACACAGCACTGTGGCAGTAAGGACTTGTACATGTAGAGGGGTAGTAAAAAACCTTATTGACACAGCACTGTGGCAGTAAGGACTTGTACGTGTAGAGGAGTTGTCGGAACCTTGTTGACACAGCACTATGGCAGTAAGGACTTGTACATGCAGAGGGGTAGTAATAACCCTTATTGACACAGCACTGTGGCAGCAAGGACCTGTACATGTAGAGGGGTAGTCGGAACCCTTATTGACACAGCACTGTGCAGTGAGGATTTGTACATGTAGAGGGGTAGTAATAAGCCTTATTGACACAGCACTGTGGCAGCAAGGACTTGTACATGTAGAGGGGTTGCCGAAACTCTTATTGAGATAGCACTGTGGCAGTAAGGACTTGTACATGTAGAGGAGTAGTAAACACCATTATTGACACAGCACTGTGGCAGCAAGGACTTGTACATGTAAAGGGGTAGTAAAAAACCTTATTGACACAGAGCTGTGGCACTAAGGACTTGTACATGTAGAGGGGTAGTAGAAAACCTTATTGACACAGCACTGTGACAATAAAATGTATACATGTAGAGGGGTGGAAGGAACCCTTATTGACACAGCACTGTGCCAGCAAGGACTTTTACATGTAGAGGGGTAGTACAAAACCGTATTGACACAGCACTGTGGCCTTGGATAAACATAGTCAAGTCTAACGCGACTTGGGTTTTCAAGAGCAGTTCATAGTCACACATTATGGCAGAATGTGTACACATAGGGCCTAGGCCTGCAATATAAGACATGATTGACTAAAAGTATCACATTACTTACTTGATGGTGTCACCGATTTACACAAACTCATGCTTCTTCCCATAATTCCATATTGTCTCGCTCGATAATGTCCAAGATAGAACATTTGCGGCAGCCGAAAATTCACTTGAGGCCGTTTTAAATGCTTCCCAATTGACGGACGTCTTTCCGATCAACATGGCGGTGTAGTGGCGGCAATCCACTCAGCCCTGCCACTCCACATGCGAAAATGTATGATGGCCTCTGATTGGTTTGGTGAAAATAGCGATTCGCTCTGTTATTGCCACAGTACTGTGGCAATAGACATTTCCATATTTTAATGGTGAAATTCAAATTTAATGACCCCTTGAATGTAATCAAATGGTCTCACTTGAAGCGACACAATCAGGCTAAAATCAACAAATAATCCGTATTTTTATTTTGTCTTCTTAAAAGGACTGGCCCAGGCTTAAATCATAAAAAATCGGTGATTTTATTTTGGCTTCTCAATATCACCATATGATGTAAAAATATCCATAGACTAGAGTTGCAAGTTTTTAATTTTTTCTGCTGCGAATTCACCAGTTAGACTAGATATAGAGACGAAATTCCCGTCAAAATTACAAATCAGGAATTTCGTCTTTATATCTAGTCTAACTGGTGAATGCGCAGCAGAAAAATTAAAAAACTTTTGCAGTTCTAGTCTATGGACATGTTTACATCATATGAAGAAGCCAAAATAAAATCAACGATTTTGTGATGATTTTAGCCTGGGCCAGTCCCTTTAATATGAGCATATGATTTTAAACATGTCCATAGACCAGAGCTGCGTAATTTTTTTATTGTTGTGTTGCGTATTTATTAGTTACGCGAGATGTAAAGACAAAATTCCTGTATATGTCTGAAATAAGAAAGCGAGAAATCCGCCTTTATATCTCACTTAACTGGTAAATGCACAACACGAAAATTAAAAAAATTACGCAGTTCTAGTTTATGGACATGTTAACATCTTAGGAAGCCAAAATAAAAATATTGATTTTTTGCTGATTTTAGCCTAAATGTGTCGATTTACCCTTCTAAAATATTGGAACCACCCTTGATTGCTTCATCACTGTCCCTTGAATATAATTGTTTTTGTGTACATGTGACGAACATTTCTTCCCTTCACTTTGATGTTGTGCATTTTTACAATATGATGAACCCTAACATTAAAATAATTTCTTCTCTTCACTTTGATGTTGTGCATTTTTACAATATGATGAACCCTAACATTAAAATAAATTTTGATAACCTCTCTAATCAGAGAAAAGTAATGGTTGTCGATGCCATCTTGGGTGGCCACCTGATGCTCCTCCTCTCTAAAGATATTAACAGATGAGAGGTCAATTAATACATTCCTCTGCAATCGGAGCAGAGACAGGCTGTTCTTGTTCAGGGATGTCACACAAGCCATCCGCCGCAGGTGTTTTTCGGTCGATGTTATGAGTTGTATGGCACCATCTGAGGATGTGACAAGCCCGCCTGCTTGCTTTAGTTGCAACAGATGACAGCTATTCGAAAACTTTGTGGATGGGTTCTCATTGATCAGCATCTCTACATGTGTGGCATGTTGATGCAGCCAACATCTTCCTGATAACCCAGCCTTCAAATATATAAAGTAATACACATTTATATTGACTAAACATGGCATTAACCCTTTAAACAAGTTCAATACGGAGAGCGACTAAATATCTCACTGCACTAAAAGAGTGAAAATGTTATTAGACTGTGTAGACTAATATAACAAGGTATTCAAATAAAAACGGAAAGAGCTGACTTATCATTTATCATTATTTGAAATTGAAAAAAACCTTTGGTCTCTAATGTTTGTGTGAAAATATTTCTGCTCTTTAATGGTTAAACCACATCTAGGTTTCATGTATGACTTCAGGTGACCGAATTCAGGCAGGCATCAAAACAGGTTACAACAAAATTATGAATATGGTGTGCCAACATTAAAACAGCATGTGTACCCGGTATGTGTAAACATATGTGTAAACTGAGGATATCTCGAAAACCCCCTCGACCACCTCACCCCACGACCCTCGACTTTTTTTTTTAAATGTTGTTTTTTAATTCGTGAATCAATGTCAGGTCAATGTTGGCTCACCGACTGCGTCTACGTCTGGTGCATATATATATAGGCTTGTAGCAACAAGATACGCATTGGAGCACTTGCCCACCAAACACTGGGCATTGACACAATGCTGTTTCAATGTTGGGCCAGCGTCGCGGACGGTGGGCCAACAACTTTGAAACAGCAATGGGTGAATGACTCATGGTTGCTAGAGCCTGGATGTAGGCCTATATTAATGTCAACTTCTTTCTATAAACATTTCTAATGTTGGTTTAATGCTGGAACACTACGACGCTGGCCCAGCATTAAATTAACACGACTATTGTACATTTAATAGCATTGGCCATGTGCAACTGACCACTACGGCCTACGTTGACACGATGTTGATCTGATGTTTGGCCAACATCGCTACGGTGGGCCAACTAAAAACCAATGTTGAGTCAACTATCAATGCTGGTTCACAAGTGATAGGTCAGGCACATGACAAAGTACGTCATTCCAATGCTGGGCCAGCATCCCAGATAAAACAAATCCACTGTCTGCTCTTGTTTTGTGGGCAAGTGCTCACAATAGGTATATTGTTGCTCCCGCTACAAGCCTATATACATTATGTACCAGACGTTCAACAGCGCAGAAGGTGAGCCAACATTGACCCGACATTGATTCACCAATCAAAAAAACAAATTCAATTTTTTTTTTGATTTTAAGTCGAGGGTCGAGGGGGTTTTCGAGATACCCGTAAACTGAAACCATATGTCCAGCCATCTGCCAATTTGGTTGAAGGTTATTGCCGTCTCCATGACATCCCTGCATTTCCCTGTAAGTCATGCTACTAATGAAGTACAGATACTAATGTGGTATCACATTATGTATTTGTTCCATTCACTCATCTACTCTAGATTTTTTAATGGGCTTACATACGTTTTTTTCTTACAAGCCATGTACACTACAGTGTTTTCCACCAAAGGTCACGTGACCCGGTCATACCTCACCATTCTTAATAAAATATCAGTAGGTCCTACATGTCCTACTATTTCCACTTGCAAGATTTTACATTCCCATCATAGGGCCTATTTGCGCCCCTGTAACTTCTGTGATCTATGAGCCAGGGCCCCGTTTTATAAAGGTGAAAAGATACGAGCTCTCGTTAATTCTCGTGACCTTGGCCTGCCACTTACGAGAATATAGAACCTCGTTGATTTTCCTCGTATGTCTCCCTCTTCAACATGTATAGGGAGGATACGAGCACTCTGACCCACTCGTTAAATCTTAACGATCCTCATATGCAAATGAGCTATTAATACGAACTTGTATCTTTTCAGCTTGATAAAACGGGGCCCTGAACACAGATCATGATGATGTCATGTATGTTGCAGGGAAATGCATGACTCAATTTAGCTGTATAGACCATGCGTGTGTTACTGTAACTGTTCCAATGATGTAATGCCGTGTCTGGATCACCTGTCGTCCTACGGCACACAGTCTTAGCCAAAAGTAGGGGAAGGATGGACAAGACGACACAGAGGAAAGGCCGCCATTGACGTTATAACTATTGAATGTGAACGATATTGCGTCATAATACATAGGGGAGAGGTGGGTATAGTGTGACATAAAGTTAAATTTGTCGTCCCCTACATATCTAGTCAAGGTTGAAAAGTATAATATGCATTCAGCCAACGGAACACATTGCTCAACTCAATTAATTTAACAGCATTCTGAAACTATTATTACTATGACTACAGGTCAATAGTTTACACTATGTTTGTCAAAATCGCATTATCGTCAGTTAAAAAATATAATTAGCTTATGAAAGTATTTTTTACACAAAATAGTTATTATTTAGCATTGAAACTTTTTCTAATGTGATTTTTTTATTCAGATATACCTCAAATTTAATGGCTCTAAAGACCACCACTCCCTTGAAAAATAACCTTAACAATAAACACAAACCACAATTATCTTGCTAAATTTGACATAAAAAATGGGTAGGCTTATATTGGACACACTGTTAAGCTTGGTGAATTGGCCATACATCCGATTCATCATATTACATGTTTGTTATCACCTAAGATTTTAGCTATATATATTTTGAAAACTCATCATTAGAGTAAATAGCACGAAAACGCATATTTGAGGCCAGAGTTCAAAACCCCCTCGTTTTTCCACCTCTTTTTTACTGATTTATCATAAATGTTAATAGACTCCCTTATAGCGTTTTTACATCACCCATATTGCGTCATAATACATATATCTATAAAAGGTATATAAATGTCTAATTGAGCAACATTTGAAAAGCAGTGCTGATCTATAGAGTTGTTGGCTCAAATTAACAAGGTGTCTTCCAGAATGACCCATCATCAAGGATCCTATCAAATGGATTGACCGTTTTTACACGTTCATTACATCATGACCATTGATAGACATATTAGCAGGGGAGAATCCCATGAACATAATACACATAGGCCTACTTATTAGTGATTGATGATCAAGATGTATTGATATGAATAAATAGGCCAATAAGTTTGTTGTATTTGTATATCTCGTCAATCCGCATGATCCTTTAACAAAAAGTGTTAAAAATGCACGAGCTCTGCTTTGAAAAAATAAGTATATATGCTATTATGCACACGCACAAACACTAAGATTGGCGTCAATAGGGAAAATATACAAAAATGTCCAACTTATGTTAATATTGTATAGAATTATTGGACTAAACCCCTTATCTAAGGGGATCTAAAATACAATTTTACAAAACGTTCCTGTGGGGGGGGGGGGGGCATGCCCCTAGACCCCTTAATTGCACCGCGCTTTTAAGCACACTGTGACCCTGTCAAGCTATTTTCTGGATCCGCCCCTGGTTCCAGCTTTGTAGTGTCATAGCTGTGGTCAATAACAGCAAGTTCTTCTAGACTTTCCTTCACTGATTCTTCCTCTGGAGAACCACTGATTCTTCCTCTGGAGAATCAGTGAAGGGAGGCATAAAGTGTTGGTGCTGCACCTCACCAAGGTAGTGTCATCATCTGACATCCTGATACAGTTTCCATATTCAGACACCTGAAAGAAATTTGCAGTATATCTTGTTCATAAAGACAAGAATTTGGTTCGCAATTTTATATTTATAGCCCACGGCCCTGTGGCCTTATGGCAACATGGGCACGGGTCAAAGGTCAATTTTCCCACACAGTGTTCCGTGAGAAAAAAGTGTGTCAGAATTTAGTTCCTGTCACTTTCATACCCACTGCCCATGCGCAACAGTCCCTCGTTGCTAAGGTGTCCAAGTCAAGTGACAGGAGTATTCACCAGGGGGCAAACATTCAAGTTCTCAGGCACACATTATTTGTCTTGTCTCACATAAACTGAGAAAGGCAAAGTTAAAACAGGTTGACTGGCCTCAGTAGGCCTACGTTAGACTACATGGACTATCCTAGAGTGACTTTCTGTAGGCCTTTGGTTAGCCTATGTCTATGATAGTCTACTGATACTCATACTGTTAAAGGCTGAACTTCAATTTAAATTAATGCAGTGAAATGATTATAGGCCTACCTCGAGGCTTTGTCCCTGAACTGTGTGAAGTCAGTGAAGACATTTTCAGTGAATGGTCACTGACATAGACTCACAGTGAGTGACACTGTGTGTGTGAGTGTCAGTTCATTTCAGGCAATGGCAAAGTTGGAGGTCTTATTCAGCAATGCAAGCAGGACGATGCTTCAAAGAGAAAGTCTAGGCTAGGGATGTGCATAAAAAAATAAAATTGTTATTTTAAAAAAAATGATGTATTAGTTGTGTATGTGGCATCATTATTAAGGAAGTTATGGCTAAATATGTCCTAATTGTTTTCTGTCAATAAACCCTCTATTTCTCATTAGCCATTTTTGTGATTGACAATGTATTAATATTGGAGCTTAAACTACATGTATTACAGTGATTTAATTGGGAGTATTCTGAGCGGATTATAACATAATGTCATATTTCAAATGATTGTAACTATGAGAGTTTTGAAGATATCATGCTCAAATTTGGCATTGTGGTACAGAAGGTTATGGTTTGCATAACAATCATCTTATCGGGGGCTTTCAAAGTAATGAACTTGACCTTGCCTATATGTCAAGGGCACCAATTTGCTCATTTAATACACTCTCATATGAGTGTATGTCCATAGATAGAGGCACATTATGGCACTCAGGTCAGGATTTTGTCTCAAATATGTAGGCCTTTGGTTAGCCTATGTCTATGATAGTCTACTGATACTCATACTGTTAAAGGCTGAACTTCAATTTAAATTAATGCAGTGAAATGATTATAGGCCTACCTCGAGGCTTTGTCCCTGAACTGTGTGAAGTCAGTGAAGACATTTTCAGTGAATGGTCACTGACATAGACTCACAGTGAGTGACACTGTGTGTGTGAGTGTCAGTTCATTTCAGGCAATGGCAAAGTTGGAGGTCTTATTCAGCAATGCAAGCAGGACGATGCTTCAAAGAGAAAGTCTAGGCTAGGGATGTGCATAAAAAAATAAAATTGTTATTTTAAAAAAAATGATGTATTAGTTGTGTATGTGGCATCATTATTAAGGAAGTTATGGCTAAATATGTCCTAATTGTTTTCTGTCAATAAACCCTCTATTTCTCATTAGCCATTTTTGTGATTGACAATGTATTAATATTGGAGCTTAAACTACATGTATTACAGTGATTTAATTGGGAGTATTCTGAGCGGATTATAACATAATGTCATATTTCAAATGATTGTAACTATGAGAGTTTTGAAGATATCATGCTCAAATTTGGCATTGTGGTACAGAAGGTTATGGTTTGCATAACAATCATCTTATCGGGGGCTTTCAAAGTAATGAACTTGACCTTGCCTATATGTCAAGGGCACCAATTTGCTCATTTAATACACTCTCATATGAGTGTATGTCCATAGATAGAGGCACATTATGGCACTCAGGTCAGGATTTTGTCTCAAATATACAAAACTAAAATTTGCACTCTTCGCATTGAGCATCATTTCCATTCAAGCCATAAGGTGACAAAGCCCAACCCAGGGTCTTGACAAGGTCATCTCAAGGTCACAAAAAGGTCAAATCAACTGACAGGAGGTGAAAATAACCTTTTTTTTTTTTCCAATTTTGCTTACTTAATGATATGTCTATAAGTACACTTACTGAAGTGGGTTGAAGTCAGGCTTAATAGAAGTGCTACCCCAAGGTCATGGCAAGGTCATCTCAAGGTCATGCCAAGGTCAAATTAGCTTGAAAGGCATAAAAATAGCCTAGTTTTGTTGATGTTGCTCCAATTGTGCTCAGAGGATGTTTAAACTATACACATGCTGACATGAATTGGGGCTGGGCCTAATAGGAGTGATACGCCAAGGTCATCTCAAGGTCATTTCAAGGTCATCTCAAGGTCACAGGAAGGTCAAATTAGCTTAAAGGTGTGAAAAAAACATATTTTTGTTGTTTTAATTATAATCAGCTCTATTGAAATGTTCCAACTAAACATTAGTGACATGAATTGGGGTTATGCTTAATTGGGGCTTTACCCCAAGGTCATGACGAGGTCGTCTCAAGGTCACTACGAGGTCAAATCAGCTCAAAGGGGTGAAAATAGCTTATTTTTGTTGTTTTCGCTCCAATTATGTTCACTTGAAATGTTTTAACTACACACACTGACATAGATTGGGGTTGGGCCTAATAGGGGTGATACTTCAAGGTCATCTCAAGGTCATTTCCAGGTCATCCCAAGGTCACAACAAGGTCAAATTAGCTCAAAAGGTGTGAAAAAAAATATTTTTGTTGTTTTTATTTTAATTCTGTTCTATTAAAATGTTTCAACTACACATTACTGACATGAATTGGTGTTGGGCTTAATTGGGGGGTTACCCCAAGGTCATGACAAGGTCATCTTAAGGTCAAAACAAGGTCAAATCAGCTGAAAGGGGTGAAAATAGTTTATTTTTGTCGCTTTTGCTCGAATTCTGTTCACTTGAGATGTTTAAACTACACACACTGACATGAATTGGGGTTGGATCTAATAGGGGTAATACTCCAAGGTCATTTCCAGGTCATCTCAAGGTCACAGCAAGGTCAAATTAGCTCAAAGGTGTGAAAAAAACATATTTTTGTTGTTTTTATTCCAATTCTGTTCTATTAATATGTTTCAACTACACATCAGTGACATGAATTGGGGTTGGGCTCAATTGGGGTGTTACCCCAAGGTCATGACAAGGTCATCTCAAAATCACAACAAGGTCAAATCAGCTCAATGGGATGGGAATAATTTATTTTTGTTCTTTTTTGCTCCAATTATGTTTACTTAAGTGTCTTCAGTACATATACATGTACTGACATTATTCACGGTTTGGCTTATCAAAGATGTACCCAAGGTCATGACAATGTCATATCAAGGTCAAAATCAAGTCAAAACAGCTCGAAGGGGTGAAAATACATGTAGCTATTTTGTTTTTGTTTTTGCTCCTATTCTGTTCAATTGAGATGTTTAACCTACAAATGGTGACATAAATTGGTGCTGGGCTTACATGAAAAATTCTACCTAAAGGTCATGACAGGTCATCTGAAGGTTTAAACGGTGTCAAATCTTATGAAAGCTGGTGAACGTAACTTTTTTGTTTGGTTTTGTTGCAATTCTGTTCACTCGAGATGTTTAAATGATGTAGGGACATAGCTTGAGGTTGGCCTTACATGCAATAGCGGGGCTAACCCTAGGTCATGCCAAGGGCAAGGTCACAGCAAGGTCAAATCAGCCCAAAAGGGGTTAAAATGGCTAATTCAAATGATGTTTTTGCTGACCATTTTTGTTCACTTGAGATGTCTAAGAGCTCTAGGCTTCTATACACATACTTGTGCAGCAGACATTCGAGTAAATATTTACCCCAGTACAAATATTACAGCATTCTGTTTCCAATTCCATACTGTGGGTAATCATAATATCCTCTTCAAATTGTATGTGCCACGAGAGTCACATACAAGTATATTGTCGCTAGGACACAATAGATATATGGCATACTTGTCAGAAATCAACCAAAAAAATTAGTGTAAAAATTGTAATCAAATGTTTAAATATTTATAAACAACACAAATTGATCAGATGTTTTTTTTAATAAACAGTCATCTTCCAACATATAAATTATAATAAATTAGAAATACTTCTTAATACAATTGCATAATAAATATTCACTGTACATGCTGTAGGGCCTACGTATATTTGCATTACGACTCATGCAGTCATAAAACGTAAATTGATAATAATATATTTTTCACTAAACAGTCAACTTTCAGCATATAATACATAATAATAAATTAGAAATACTTTTTAAAACATTTGCAGTTATTATGATACTCACTGTACATATATATATTGCTAGTATGACTTGGTCATAAAACAAGGAACTAAGTTTGATTCTGTATCAGATCCATCATTAAATCAGTATATATCACATCAAATGGCTTCATATTTGTTTTGTGGACATTTTGATATGAAGCTGATTATCTATTCACAAAGTTATATTAATACCTGAATATTTTTGAATACCTTAAAAGAAATTAACAGCATATAGATTAGTTATTATTAGGGGAGCTTTTAAATCTGCAAAAGTTGTCAAATCGCTCACTTTGTTTTAAACCTCCAAATATTTTGTCTTATGTTAAACATTTTCAGATTCTGCCGCCAGATAAGATAAAGGGCTTAAAATATAAAGGAATGTTGAACTTTTAAAAACATAGTACACTAATCATGTCAAGAAAATTGCTTAATTTCATAATAATGACTCCACAGTTGTATATATAGCTTATTACAATATTTTTTTATACTGAAGCATAAAGTTCAGTTGAGAACCCTAAGGAAAAAGGTTGAAAGATAAAATATATGTTTTGCAAACACTGTCACTCAATATACAATTTTATATTCGGTGACAGCTGGAAATCACTAAGTTGTATGTAATACTATGTGTTATGTATTCTTGATACAAGTCTGTAATTTCTAGCTTAAAGATTCACAAGCTTTTTCTTAATCAAATTGAATTGATATACTGAGCACTACTAAGATAAAATAAATAGCCTGAATTGGTATTTGCGCTTGACTTGAATAGATCTTTTGTCATGCTGTGAAATACTACTTAAACCCTTCCGGGGCTGCAGCCAACTAAATACAGCTAAATACTAAATAGAATATGTGATACAGGGTCGTAAAGCACTAAATTTAATTTTATTCTGCAGCACTTCAGTATTTTAATCTGCCTATCATAACATTAATTGTATTTGCTCGAAAAACAATTATTATAAATACATGCAACATAGTAAAGTGGTATGATAACATTATTTTTATCATGTTTCATATTTATCTATGTCATATAATACATGATTTCGACATATGATTTGATGTGTTAAGATGACACATAAAGGAAAAACCAACAGCTAATAACTATGGAATGATTCTTATAAATTCAGTATGATAAGAGAACAATTAGAAAATAAATTATTAATAAACCAACTTGTAAAATTGATGTGCAACACTCGACAAGAGGCGTGCAATGAAAAACATCAAAATTGTGATAAATACAAGATTTCTGAAATTATGAATCCAATGAATTCATAACCAAATTGATATTTATGAAAAAAGCAACAGAGAATGTCTTTGATGTGATGTACAAATTTGAAAAATATGATTATGTGATTATATATATATAACATTGTAGTAACTAGACAATTTGAAGTAAGTGCCAGGCAAAAATTGGGCCTGGTTTGTCACCATATATGCTGAGTTATTTATTATTGAAGAGATACTACAAAATGACAACTCAAAGTTTTGTCAGAATCCAAATAGTATACAAAATGTATGCGACATAGTCAATTGTATCAATCATAGCAATAACATTAATATTATCAGAACTTTTTATCAACTGTAACAAGAAAATTGTTATCATGCTAAAAAATCAAGGCAAATACATATTCCTTTGATCCATATTTTTCTTGTAGTGTATGTGATACTTAACTTTAACAGTTAGAGAAAATGACGCCCACTGGTAAATATTTTATTGACTGCACAAATATGCATACTATACTTGAGTATGATCATAGTTGCACATAAGTCAAGTGATATTATCAGGTACAACTTTTTTATCACTTTCTACTAGAAATATTTACCTCATTCAGGTAGTGCAATTTTTACTCTTCAAAGTAAAAAAAAATCTCGAATAAAATCGGTTTTAAGTGTAAAAATGACATCCATATGAAAAATTGTGGTCTTTTCTCAATACACCGCCATAAGGTTTTAAAATATGTGATAAAAATATGCAACCCATACTTGGTTATGATCATAGTTGTACCTAAGTGATCATATGAAGATCATATCAGGTACAACATTTGTTATAACTTCCTACTAAAAATATTGACCTTAATTGTCAGGTAATGCAATTTCTACTCTTCAAAGCAAAAACTTTCTCATATGAAATAAGTTCTAAGATTCAAATTGACATCCATATGGAAAATTTAGTCTGCTTTTACTGCATGGTCATTAGGTTTTGAAATATGTGATAAAAATATGCATACTATACTAGATTATGATCATTGTTGGAAATAAGCGATCATATCAGGTACAACGTTTGCTAGTATATATAACTACTACTAAAAATATTTACCTTGTCAGGTAATTCAATTTTTACTATCCAAAGTAAACACTTTCTCGCATTAAATCGGCTCTAAGAGTAAAATTGACATCTATATGGTCACTTTTAGTCTGTTTTCAATGCAGTGTCATAAGGTTTTGAAATATATGATAAAAATATGCATACTATACTTGATTATGATCATAGTTGCACATAAGTGATCATATGAGGTACAACTTTATTTATCACTTCCTACTACAAATATTTACTTCGTCAGGTACACCGGTAATTCAAACTTTTCTAGAAGTACAGTAGAACCTGCTATGAACAGCCACCCTTGCGACACTAGAACAGTGGCCTGTCAAAACAGATGGCTGCTCATAGGAGGTTGTATACAATGACCAAGTGGCCTGCCATAGGAGGTTGGCTGCTCATAAAAGCGCTGCTCATAGCAGGTTGTACTGTAAACACTTACTCAAAAAAATCGGCTCTAACAGTAAAATTGACATCTATATGATCAATTTTAGTCTGTTGTCAATGCACTGTCATAAGGTTTTGAAATATGTGATAAAAATATGCATTCTATACTTGATTTTGATCTTAGATGGTCATAAGTGATAATATCAGCTTCAACTTTTTTTTTATCACTTCCTACTAAAAATATTTACCTCATCAGATAATTAAATGCAATTTTTAGTCTTCAATGTAAACATTTTCTCATATGAAATTGTTTGTAAGAGTAAAATTGACTTCTATATTATGGTAAGTTTTAGTCCGTTCTCAATGCACTGTGACAAGGTTTTGAAATATGTGATATAAATATGCAACATATACTTGGCAATGATGATAGTTGCACATAAGTAATCATATTAGGTACAACTGTTTTTATCAATTCCTACTGCACATATTTACCACGGCAGGTAATTAAAATGTCATTTTTACTTTTCAAAGTAACACCAGTAAAATCAACAAAAATTTGGTAACTTTCAGTTTGTTCTCAATGCACTATCACAAAGTTTTGAAATGGGTGATAAAAATATGCATAGCAGTTCTATGCTTGATTTATATGATCATAGTTGCACATAAGTGACCATATCAGGTGAGTCATTACATATCAAATATACAGATTTTCAAAAAAAATCCCACCACACCATATTAAAATTTTCTATAAAACAAATCACTCATAGCACATGTTGCAGTGTGCCTTCATAAATGACACTATATATAACTATGACTTCACAGTGATCGGTCAAAAATTTATTTAATTCTGCTGTTAAATTTTGTTTTTCAATGGCTGATGGTATGCGCAATATAAAGTGATCAATAAAATATTGTTTGTTCTCACTTAATATACATGCCACTGACTTGGAAATTACAGAAATTGATCAATAAATAGCAATATTAAACATTTTATTGTCACACAACCATACAACCATATTTAAAATATCACAAATGTTCTTATTTTCAACATCAAGATGAACAGGAAGGATAAGTGGAATCGAATTTTAAAATGTTCTACCAGAAGATGCATGTCGAGTATAGCAAGTGTCCAATTTTTAATGTTGTTCCATTATTCCTTGGCTGTGAAAAAAATTATCAAAATAAATCATATTCACACGCAATGTGCAATTCGTGGTAGGCCTATGCATATGAATTTTAACTACGAGTATTCCTATTTTACACATAATATTCAAGACCTGATTAAAATAAAGACACTATCCTTTCATGTAAGTTTTATTTAAGTGATAATGAGATGTGGAATTATAGAGTTGCCAAAATAGACTGAGGATTGGCAAGATGTTATATATGACAAGTCTGCTTGCAAACAATGGGGTCTGGTTGAATACAATTCCTGGTATAATCAAGCCACCTGTCTAATATGGTCCATGCTGAATTTGTTAAATGCTCTGCACACTATTTAGCTGTCCACCTTAGAAACTGCTAAGAGACACTTGAGGAAGGAACTGCAGTTGTCCTCATTGATTTTGCAGAGACCTATTCCTCCATTATGTAAGATTCTATTTAGGGTTTCTATGGGGACAAGCCACAATTCATTCCTTTGGTGTCTATTATTTTCCACAAGCAGTGTTTCCACAATCAGTGATCACATGAAGCATGGTTTTCTAAAAAGCAACATCATTTATTCTTAAAGGATTGCAAACAGCAATATTGCCACAAGTTGCTTTCCTAATAAATATATACAGGCATACATACATACATGTACATGTATACATACAGTCACATGAAACATTCTGCTATTACTGTGTATATCTTTATCAAGCATTTTGTGCACTCTCCTGAAAATAAAGATAGCTGGTCTCAAGCTGATCAAATACTGGAGTGATGGGGCAGCTAGCCAATTGATACAAAAACTGAAGAAACTTAGGAACCATAATGTGTTCACAAAGCTGATTTTGGGATTGATGCAGAGTGGCATTTTTTTGTAACAAGCCATGGAAAAAGTGTATGTGACGGCATCGGAGGCACAGTCAAAAGTGCTCTGCTAGAGCAAGTCTTCAACATGCCACATCCGATCATATCCCGAATCCTTTAAAACTGGGTTTCTGAAAATGTGTCTGGAATAACTTCCTTCTTGTATAGCTGCCCCATCACTCCAGTATTTGATCAGCTTAAGACCGGGTATCATTGTTTTCAGAAGAGTCACTGAATGCTTGATTTTCACAAACATGATAAAGGACAGTACTTGATAGAAAAATGCTTCATGTGGTCACTGATTGTGGAAACCCTCTGAAAATAATAGACTTCAAAGGAATGAATTGTAGCTTGGCTGTTGTCCCAATTATTAGAAACCCTCAATCAAGTCTTACACACTGAAAGAATAGTTCTCCGCAAAATCCATTACAACAACTGTTGTTCCTTCCTCAAGTGATTTCTAAGGTAGACAGCTATGATGTAGTGTGCAGAGCATTCAACAAATTCAGAATGGAACATAATCAGGTGGATTGATTACCAGGAATTGTTTTTAACCGAACCCCATCGTTTACAAGCGGACTTAATTGTCATATAGCATCTTCCCCAACCTGGGTCTATTTTGGCAATTTAATTAAACACATCTCATTATTATCACTTGAATAAAGCTTACATTAACGGATAGTGTCTTTGTTTCAATCAGGTCTTAAATAGTATGTGTAAAATATGAATAGTTTCAATGCACAGGCATACCACAAATTGCCCATTGTGTGTAAATGTGGTAAATTTTGATTATTGTTTTCACTGCTAAGGAATAATGGAACAACATTGAAAATAGGACAGTTGCTGCTTAAAACATTTCTCTTATTGCAGCAAAAAAAAATAGTTTGATTCCACCCATCCTTCCAATTAATCTTGATGTTTGAAAATATGAGTGTGTTTTTTCAAATATGGTTGTATGTTTGTGTGACAATAAAATATTTAGTTTTGATATTTATTGAACAATTTCTGCAAGTCAGTGGCATGTTTATTAAGTAAAAACAAACAATATTTTTGTGATCACTTCATACTCAACATACCATATGGCCTTTAAAAATGAATTTTAATAGCAGAATTGAATAAATATAAAATTTTGACCGATTGATCTGTGAAGTCATAGTTGTAGTGATGGACATTAATTTATGTGTCATGTGTGTGAACATAAATCACACAGAGAACACACACAAAAACACCATCCTATCATTCATAGTTTTCAAGTTATGTTGATTTGAATATGCTATGAAAACCCGATTCTCATCTAGATTTTCTAATTTTAACACTTTTCGGGTCTTATTGACAATCTCTGAGCAGATTTGTATTATCTGTAAAAACTTTACAAATGGTTATTTTGTTATCTACACCACCAAATCTCTTTTTAAAATACTCATTAGGCTTATATCTATCGTAGTTTCCCAAATATAGCTTGTTAAAAATGAAAAAAAAAGTGTAAAATTGTACTCGTGGGTCGAACGGCTGAAAATTAAAAAGGCCTTAACTTTTAAATTATTCAAGCTAAAGACCTGAAATTTGTTATGCAGGCACACTGCAGGCTGTGGTTTAAAATATTTTTTAAAAAGACATTTTGGAAGAGGTGCTGTGGGAGGCTCTTGTTGAATTGACATGGAATGACCCAGGTACAACGTTTTTTTATCACTTTCTACTAAAAATATTTACCTTATCAGGTCATTTAATTTTTACTATTCAAAGTGAACTCTTTCTCGAGTGAAATCTGCTCTAAAAGTAAAATTGACATCTATATGGTAACTGTTGGGCCACAGGAGGACACTTCATCATCATGTATAATAGACACTGCTGTTATGAAAAAAGTGAATATGAAAAAAGGAGACATGATTTTAGAGATGAGTCGATGTCTAAAAAATGTCATCGATTGACGGCGGCCGCATTGCAGCACGCCTACGATACCTAGGATACCTGTTGGTGGAGATAACTACTTTTCTCACTTATTTGCCTAATTGGTTAAACTGAGTGATCCCACAAAACAACAAGATCTCCAGTTTTAATGTCAGCCACCAACTCATCATACTCCATAAAAACATCATTGTCAGTGTCGAAGTATTCAAGTTTAAATTCTAATATGTCACCAGATACAAGATGGTGAATATAACCATCCCACCATTTGGTACAGCCATCCATGTCTTCCCAGCGTTGCCTAATGAATTTATATTGAAGACATGATGGATCCTGCAAAATACGCTGTAATTGAATCCTGTCCTCAGACACTGCAGGTGTGGTGGCGGACATCAATGTAGATAGATTGTCTTTCAGTTGTTCACATGTGAGAATTTTTTTATCAGCTGAAAATTGAAAAAGTTCCTTATCTTCTTTTTGATTTAATATTGTTTTTCTGACTTTCAGTTGGGTCTTAAGTGCCCGCATCTGTTGTTTTGAAGATGATAGTTTACTTAATTCCTGACTCATTTGTTCATCAGAGGACCAGAAGCCACCAAACATTGTCATATCAGATAAAACATTCTCCTTTAATTCTCTTTGATAAGCATATTTTGTTGCAATTTGGAATTGTTTTTCTTATAAGTTACAGCTTCTCTTCTGGCAGCTTTAATCAGGCAAGCCTTCTGAGATGTTGACTTTGACCCTAGCCACGGCCCCGTCTTGTTCTCTCAAAACATAATTTTAGCCTCTAAATGGTCCAATTTAGCTTTTGGAGTTCGACGGGTGTGGAAATCTAACATCACGAAAACACGCTCGCCACTGATATTTGTGGCACTGCATGATGCCGCTTCTGAGAGAAGCTTCTCAGAAGGGTTATTATATTTGCCACCTAATAACTGGGAGTGGAGCTGCCGCTCATACACCGGAATAAAGTCGCTGATAATATTTTGAAGAACATCCGCTGTTCTCTTGTCATTTGCTCTTGATGCAGTCAAAGAGTCGAAAATAACATCTTTTTTAATGGCTACATCATTGAAAATTGATTCTGCTTGTCCACTGACAAGTGGTAAGGCATCGACTGACCATTTGCGTAGGCGTATTATGCCATCTTGGAAGGCAATGTTCATATCTAAAATCCCCAAGTTAGGCTGTTCAGCTAGTCGCTGCCATGGACCAGTAATATATTTTGTCACCAAGCCTAAGGCCCGACAGCAAGTGATGTAGTCCGCCTGCTTCTCAATAAAATAAATTATCAGATTTGCACAATAAAACAGTCCACCAGCATTATGGAAGAAAATATTGAAGCGATGCCCTAAAAATGGCACCAGTGGCATAGGAGTAACTCCCTCATTATGTAAAAAAGGTACAATGTCTGCTGGACAGCCGGAACCTTCCTTATAACATGCACGGCAGGCTGCCTGTACCAGAGCTTGGGTATCACTCTGCCCTCTGTGCTTATATAATTTATTAGCATCAGAACATTCAATATCCAAGAATTCGTTCTCAAGTCTGCTGACAGTTTTATCAGCAGACTTTGCGAGAGAATCCAATGGATGGATGGCACAGTTGAAATTATTCCATGAAACATCCTGTGTAGAGCATTGTTCTTGTTTGGCTGATTTCAGCATATGATTAACTTTCTTATTGACAATATGGCGGTCTGTCATTGTATTGGTAATATTTTTCAAAACAGGTGTATTGTCACCATCAACAGAGTTGATATTAGTTATGTTTTGGATGATCGCCTTAGTGTAGTTATCTGCAGTTGTTGATACCAGCTCTGATAGTCCAGTAGTAAAAGTCTGAACAGGGGTGGCAAGAGACCTCAACAAAGTGCTCCCCACGCTTTTGTGTACCATCATATTTACAAGTCATGTCTTTTGACATACTAATTTGCTCAGCGACTTGGAAAGTGGATAACTGCTTCATCTCGCGAATTATGCGGTTGATGGTGGTGTGGTCAGGTAATGTGTCTATATCTTTTTTTGTCATACAGTTGAGACCAGATTTGATTACATTTGCTATATTCTTAGATGAGACATTTAGATTTGAAAGTGCATAAATTGTTTCTCTCAAATCATCACTGTACGTTTTGTCGTCTTTCTTGGTTTGTATTTTTCCTGATCTTAATTCACTAATTTCAGTTTTTAACTGGACATTCTCATATCTTGATAAAAAATTTCTCAGTTGACTTAGTTCACTGTCTTTAACAGCTAGGCTCGACTTGCTAACATTTCGCTTCTTGCTTTGGTAATAAGCAGCCATATTCGTCTTCTGTTTCTTCAGATGATTGAGTTGAATATCAGTGGTTGTTGACGTTGATATATTTGATCCTTTTTTCAGTTTCTTTATTATTTCTTTCTTTTTCACTATGATCTCTGCTTTTCTCTTCATATTCTGTCTTGAACGACTTGGTGCTTCGATTTTCTTTTTCTGTAGATCACCTAATTTCTGAGATAACTGTTTTAATTCTTTCTCTTTTCGCTCATCTTCAATCTTAAGTGATTCAACTTCAGAGCACAGGTTTTCATTCACTTCATTTATAAAGCTGCTATTTTCTAGTTGGCGACTCACTTCTTTTGGCTTTTTATTTGCTATCCTTGGCACAGGTGCAACAAAAGGACATGTAGAAAATTCATCTAATAAAAGCTTATCACTGAATTTGACTATTTTCTTTCTTCTGTTGATTAAACTTTGCACACAGCTCTTCAGAGTTGATGTTGGCATTTCCTCATAGTGTGTGTTTTCAGTTATATCGGCCAAGAATTCTTGCACTTCCCGAAAAGGTTTCTTCTTGTTCTTAAAAATGCTGTCAATCTTATAAATATCAGAATTTGTTAACGGTTGGTCCAGCAA
Source organism: Flabesymbios commensalis (assembly GCA_964017125.1). Lineage (NCBI taxonomy): Eukaryota > Metazoa > Annelida > Polychaeta > Terebellida > Flabelligeridae > Flabesymbios > Flabesymbios commensalis. The sequence goes on from OZ024913.1 coordinate 80,833,443, forward strand.
CAGTGATGGAGCTCTTGACAAGTGATCATCAATTTTAGAAACCCTGTAAATCAAATAAAGAAAGAACACAAATTAAATTAAATTTATTTAAAACATGCTTTTGGACTGATTTAATAGTATTTTTAATACAAAATGTACCTTAGAATATACACCAACCCTGACTATGTTCAGAGTAATTACACCATCAAATTGTTGAAAAAGAATTATAATGTAAACAAGAAAATTGTGACTGTTACGCATTTGCAACACCCTCCCTCCCTAATTAAAGGTACAAACAGATTAAGTTAAGTATGTAAACATCGCCAGTTATCAACCACTATGTACACAGGCCGTTATCAGGTATTAACGCGCGACATCAGTTACTGGGGTGTTTTTCACTGTCGCAATGGCCTGGGTGGATTGAATATGAAGTAGCAACAGTTCAATGAGGCATTTCACTGTCTGAATATTAGAAGGGCAACATGGCACCCATGGAGGGCAACATTGGCGCTCATGAAGGGCAACATGGCACTCACAAAAAGCAACATGGCGCTGCGCCATGTTTGAAAGAGCTAGATAAAACACTGTTGTATGCAAATTAGCTTATTTTCGAACCTAACCAGAATAATCCATCAGAGGGTGTTCAGAAAAAAAATCGCATGTTAACTAGTTTTCAGAACTGCTAGAGTTAGAGCTTAATTCCTTGCCATATTTGAGATATGAGCAAATGAACCAGGGCTCGACACTTACGGTTCCGGGGCAACCGATTTTAGGTGGGGGCAAGTGAAAAATTACAGACAGTGGCCCCTGGGCAATAGCTTCAATTAGCAGCACTTTAAATTTCAGAGACTGTCACAACAGCCAACGCATATCAGTGGCAAGTCAGGCAAGTGATAAATTGGGGGGGGGGGGGGCAAGTACCCCTAAAATTTTCCAATCAGTTAGTGTCTAGCCATGTGAACGATGCAACCTTTAAAGGAAAATGTATAGTTTTGAGCTAAAATGTGGTCTTTTTCCCAAATAATAATGATCAGTTACATTTTTTTTAGAGATTAGTCTGACGTGGAGCTGACCTAAACTTGTTTTGTTACATATTATACAATGTTCAAGGTCAAATATGACTTTTCCTCTAATGAGTCTAGGAACAAGTGTAATACCTCATTTTCATGTGTTTTTGCCTACACGGGCAATCCATTTCTTATATTATTTACATGACAGTCAGACTCAAGGTCATCTTCAAGGTAAAAAGGTCCATTTCAAGGCCATTGGGCAAAAACATCTTTGAATAATATCACAAACATTTATTTATTTTAATTCAAGTGAATTATTAATTATGTTCGTAAATTTTTCACATTATCGTGGTGATATAAGTCCGAATTAAAAAAATACAAGCTTTAGCAAATTCTCATTAATCCACGGGAGATACAGAAATATACATCAACAGATTAAAGGGGCTTCACAGTCTTAATATTACGTTCTGGGGGCTAAAATACAATTTTGACTGAAAACACCCCCCCAGTTAGGTAGCTATTGGATAAACCAGGTAGCATAGAGTCACATGATCATTGTTGTGCGCAGTTGCTTAAAGTTGCATGATTGTTTTGTTTATTTCGCCAAAAAGAACATAAAATGTACAAAACAATCATTCATATTCTTTTAGAGGCCTTTTAAATGTACGAAAACTGGGTAAATATAGCGGAATTAGTTCACCATGCAATACACATCAAAAATTTTGAAGTAGCCTACCGGTAGTGAATCTGTGTGTGTACAGCTTGTATGTAAAATAGTGGTTAAATTATGATCTTTCTCATATATGTCAAAAATGGACCAGATAACTCTAACAATTGTCATGTTTGGACCAATGGCCAGTACTTCAAATACATATGATGAATCCCAACCCAAGTACACATGGTGACATGGGTTGGGGTCGGGCTTGACAGGGGTGCTACCCCAAGGTCATAATAAGGTCATTGCAATGTCACAGAAAGGTCAAATCAGCTTAAAATAGGTGAAAATAGCCTATTTTTGTTGGGTTTGCTTCAATTCAGCTCTTTTGAATCACATAACTATGGCACCAACAGATTATCCATACCAACGGATAACCATGTAGCAATTGCACTTTTTAATAGCAAAGATTTTATGTTGAAAGCTTTCAATATTTTTGGCATTACAAATGATTTTGATGATAGATGAAGCCCAAGGCATGATAATGACCACTATTTACAGTTATTAGCTCCAGCCGTCACCGTAGGTGAGACGGGGGGAGCTATGGATTCGGCCTCTGTCCTGGTTTTTATCTCTTTTTTTTTGCCTATAACTTTGTAAGAAAATAAGCCCGGATAACAATTTTTGGTATGTGGGATACTTCTATGGGGATTCTGGACAGGTTAAAATATTTTTTACGTGAACTTGATACGCAAGGTCGCAGAGGAGAAAATGATGATGTTATGGCGTTAGGCATTTTTACATGGCTGATATTTGGGGTGCAATTGGTTGCCATAGCAACTTTTATGAATTCATGGTCTTAACTTCTCCGTATGTATACCAGGGATATTATCCCCAGTGATGTGTGTACCTCCTGACATGCATAGTTTTGTTTCGTAGCTTAGGACATAACTATGTGACTGCGCTAAACATCATGCTTTTGCTCCTTTGTACGCCCATATTCGATGCAATATGGCACATACTACTTACTAACGTGTGACCTTTGACCATAGTACACGTGGGTGACATGCGATTGGTCATTTTTGCAAAATAAAGTCAAATTGATATGTTCCAACTAAAAAAATTGGTCGACTACCACAGGGCTTCCACGGTCATGGAAAATCATGGAAAACCCTGAAAAATAAAATCCAGGCCTGGAAAAGTCATATGGAAAATGAAAATTTGGCAAAAAGTCATGGGAAAGTCATGGAATTTTGAATTTATATAAATATCTTTTACATTTCCATTGAGAAATATGTGTTGATTACCTACACTTTTGACACACAATGACACTGGCAATCCACCTATAGCTGTAAAATATTTTACATGCGATAAAGTGGGAAACTTGCGGTACCCGTTCCTCCTTATGAAGACTGTACAGTTTTTAATGTACATTTTTAAAATCGATTACAAAGTCATGGAATTCCGATTGTCTTCAAATTGTACACACAACACCTCTAGGGGGTCTAGTTGTGCTTTTTGGGGTATATGAGCTTTGACCTACTTTTGGTTCAGAACTATGACCTATTTAGACGTTTTGACACACACTTCGTTTCCGGAGCAGATCCCAAAAGTACTGGGCCGATTACAGTCATATTGCACATACATGTTCTCTAAGGTCCCTAGTTGTGCCTTTTCAGGTTTTTGGACCTTGACCTTAAAGTTGACCCAGCACTTTGACCTAATTTATAACATCGGTAAATCCGACTGAAATATTTTGCGGAATATCATGAAAACCGCTCAAGACAGCTACACCATTACTATAAAACAAATTGTAAAGTTTCAGGAGAGGATGCATCTTGAAAAATTTCAAGTCGATAAAATTCAAAATGGCCGCCCATCGGCCATTATTCACCTCGACAGGCCTGATATTGCGGAATATCATGAAAACCGCTCAAGATAGCTACACCATTACTATAAAACAAATTGTAAGGTTTCAAGAGAGGATGCATTTTGAAAAATTTCAACTTGATCAAGTTCAAAATGGCCGCCTATCATCCATTATTCACCTCGACAGGCCTGATATTGGGTAAACCATGCTAGATAGCTAAACCATTACCATAAAACAAAATGTGAGATTTCAGGAGAGGATGCATCTTGAAAAAATTTGACTCGTTCAAATTCAAAATGGCCGCCTATCGGCCACTATTTACTTTCACATTGCTGATATTTGGTAAACCGTGTTAGATAGCTAGACCATTACTATAAAACAAAATGTGCGATTTCAGGAGAGGATGCATCTTGAAAAAATTTGACTCGTTCAAATTTAAAATGGCCGCCTATCGGCCATTATTCACTTTCACATGGCGGTTATTTGGTAAACCGTGCTAGATGGCTAGACCATTACTATAAAACAAAATGTGAAATTTCAGGAGAGAATGCATCTCGAAAAATTTAGACTCGATCAAAATCAAAATAGCCGCCTGCCTATCGGCCATTATTTACTTTCACATGCCCAATATTTTGCAAACTGTGTTAGATGCTAGTCCATTACTATAAAGCGAAATGTGAGGTTTCGGGGGACATGCACCCTGAAATTTTTTAACTAGTCTCTTATTGAATTCAAAATGACCGTAAATCAGCCATGATTTACCTCGATTGGCCTGATATCGGGTAAACCATGCCAGATAGGTAGACCATTATCGGGATACTGATTAGGATCATTAATTTTAATGGAGGTTGGCAATCTCTGACAGACTGTCTATAGTTCTTATCTTCCTCTTAGACTGAGTCTCGTAGACCTAGTTGTCTTGCGTCTTGATTTTTTACCTAGCCTAGGACTACATTAATAACCCTACACAAAATTGCTTAAATCAAATTCTAATTGGGAGCGGGAGCTCCTGGACTTATGTAGTCTTGTTTCGACATATTCTGGAACTGGGGGCAGTTCTGTTGCTATGGCAACCATCTATGGGCTGATATGTGACAGCAAACCGAAGTCTATGCTCTACCCTACCACAATTACACTTACTTGAAAGGGATGAAAGGGTTAAAGGGTTGATGATATGGGGATCAAAGTGTCATCAATACAATTCCCCAGTGGTATGTGATGACTATGTGAAGTATGAGGAAGGAGAAGTTGATAGATTAGTAGCTATCTTGAAAAAAAATAACTGCGGCAGCGGCGGCGGACCGTGTGGAAAAGTAAGCAGCCCGCCTTGATGAGGGCTGCTTAAATATCAGCTGCAATGAAAACTAGAAAGAGTTGTTTTAAAATTGTTTGCTCCCAAAAGGTAATCAGGTAATTGGCTGACACTGCTGTGTATATTTGACAAATAAGAAGAAGATCTGCTGGAAACTTTTTCATGAAACGCGCTAACAAGAATTTCTTTGTTAGTTTGATCCCAAAAGTTAATCAGGTCATTGGCCCACGCTGATATAGCTGAACTTATTTTCCAAATTAAAAGAAGATCTGATGGTAACTTTTCCTGAAATGCGCTAACGAGCAGTTCTTCGTTAGTGGCCATAGTAATTAAAGGGTTGATCATATGGGAATCAAAATGTCACCAAAACAATTCCCCAGTGGTAGGTGATGGCTACATGTATGTGAAGTATGAGGAAGCAGAAGTTGATAGATTAGTAGCAAGCTATCTTGAAAACAAATAACTGGGGCGGCGGCGGCGGACCGTGTGGAATACAGTAAGAAGCCCGCCTCGGCGAGGGATATGCCTAAATATCAGCTGCAATGTCGATAGCTAGAAAGAGTTGTTCGGAAACAAACATGGAAGCAGCCCTCCATTATCGCTCGACCACTATTTTAAACTTGTTTGCTCCCAAAAGGTAATCAGGTCATGGAGATCATATTTTACTTTTCCAAGCATAAAAATTGCATGCAGGTATGTGCTTATAATTACAAGTAATCTTGTTATATGTATACATACAAGCAAATCAGTTGTGGAAGCTACTGTACAAGTCAAAACCTTTACATTTCATCAAGATATCATGCAGGCTGAATATTTCCTGTAAGATGATCAGGTTGTATTTGTGTGAGTGTTTTCTGCTAAATAATGTTTTACAGGATTTGCTTGTGGGGAGGGAGGCTAATAGTGCATTTAGGGCTGTGTTGGATGTATGTAGCCTAGGATGAAGAGGCTGCTACCAGGGATGCAGGGGATACACCCAGGGATGCAGGGGATGCTACCAGGGATGCAGCTGTGGATGCAGGGGATGCAACTAGGGATGCAGGGGAAACTACCAGGGATGCAACCTGGGATGCATGGGATGCAGCCAAGGCTGTGGTTGGGATACCAGCTGCATGCTTTATGCATCCTTTGCATCCAAGCACGGATGTGCTCATTTAAATAAGGATGCGCTCATTTGAATAATTCGTCTGTGGGCATCCTCTGTGCATGTTTCCTTCATTATGTCTGCACATTCTAATTTCAATCTATTTGGCATCCTCCTTGCATGATTGCATGTTCTTTCCGTGCTCTTTGCATGCTCTACATTTTGACTTGGGGTGATTATCATTTGGGAAACACAGAGTACAGACCAAAAAAAAACAGTTCCCATGCAGAATCCTTTTTGTGAACCATAAAAAAACATTATTGGAATGAGTTCCAATAATGTAAAAACAATCCGACTAACGGTTTCAGAGATATCGTCCAGAAACGAAACGCGGATGCACGGCCAGACATGGTGATGGCAATATCCCACGCCCCTACTTCGTGGGCGGGGGATGAAAATGGCTGCGGCAGACAATTTTTTTTTTTTAATAGATTTGACCAAAAAAGGTAATTTGATCATCAGAAAAACATAGAGAGCCACCCTGTCAAATTTGAATGCACAATGATATAGAAAAATAGATCTACTTAAATGCGATTATTGTTGCTGCTTATTACCTTTCTTAGAAACCAGTCTTCCCGTATCTACTGTATTTCCCTTCAGTGTAGATGTATATTGGTTGATTTCAATCTCTGGAATGGCCTTTTGTTATATTAATAATTAAGTCTTTTATATTATGCAAAAGTGGCATAACCTAATCGCTAGAGCATAAAATATAGGGTGATGAATCCGCCACAATTTATCCAAGACTGAGATGAGTCGACATGACAATCTTAGAAAACTGTCTATATATATTGAAGTTGTGACAAATTTAGTGTGTTGTTATTGGAGTAAGTAATGGTGACACAGTTATATCTTTATTAGAAAACTTTGTGTCGTATGAGAGCCGCGTTGAAGTTGATGGGAGGGGGACTGAGGTGCGACAGTCATGTTCAAGTTGATGGAGGGGGTTGAGTAGTGAAAGTCATGTTCAAGTAGAGGGGAGGGAGTTGAGGTCCATGTTCAAGCTGGGGTGAGGGATTGATCATGCTCATGCTGGGAGGAGGGCTGAGAGTCATGTTCACCCTGAGGTACGTGGTTGAGTCTCATGTTCAATCCAAGGGGGTCGAGCGATAAAGCTATGTTCAAGCGGGGGCATCATGGTTGAGATGGATGTTCAACCTGAAGGGGAGCTGACAAGTAAAGGTTATGTTCAAGTCAAGGTTATGTTCAAGCTGGAAGGGAGGGGGGGGGTGAAAATGATGTAGAAACTGGGGTTGAGAGGTGAAATTCATGTTCAAATTGGGAGGAGAAGGGTTGAAATGCATATATGTATTCAACCTAGCCGAAAGTTCAGGCTGACTCAGACCCATTTATTTTTTTCTACATAACATTATTTACATATCAAATCATTTATACACAAAGTAGAGAACAGGAGACTCAACTACCTCAGACAAAATTGTCGCTGGCGTGGAAGCCACCCAAGAATTAAACAAACAAGAAACTTTTTAGGCAGAATCTAGCATAATGAAATGAATGTATTTCAAGAGTTGCATTTCCACCAAAGAGGCATAGATAAATAAATAATAGACCCACTTAAATAACTGTATCAACAATATGACAGGGTTGGAAATTAGGGGTGGTCCGAGGCCACCAAATATTTTGCAGGACCACCGGAACACTGGGTAGCAGTGGTCCGACAGGTTTAAAAGATCGTAATTTATATATTTCTCTGTTGAGAATAGTGGGTAGCAGTGGTGTACCAGGCCACTAAAATTTACCAGCCAAAAATTGTTTAAAAGTGTTGTGTATTCATATACAATTTTTTAAAAATTTGACAGGACTACCAGATATAGAAGAGGACCACCAGATTTTGGGGGCTGGTGGTCAGCTGGGCCAGGGCTCCAGAAAGTTAAAGTTAATTTCTAACCCTGTATGAACACAAAAAAAAATCCATATATTTTAATTAAGGCGAATACAACATATTATATGAGGGGGTAGGAGGGTTGAGAATTAGATTCTACCTGACATAGGGTGGGGATCATATTTAGGCTGACTATAAGACTATAAGCATCCCCATATTCATCAGGGATGCTTATTAATAGATCAACAAGTTGATCATATAATTGACTTGCAGGATTTAAGGAGAAATCACTTGTGTTGAAGAAACCAGAGTGTCAATGACACAGAAGCTCATCCTTAATTAGGGCAGGTTGATTACGAATTAAAATTTCTGAAATCCTTGAGGCAATTATATGCACATGCATGAGCTCTTTCAAATAAAAATCGGATAAGAATTGAGAGAGGAGAAGCTTTTCTTGTGAATTGTGGACAGAGTGCCTTAATTAGGTCTTAATTAGGTTGAAAGGTAAATAATAACTAAAATTTCTGAAATCCGTCACTAGGAAGTTTAGCACAGGCCCAAGCTCTTGAAAACAAAGGAACAAAATTGAAATCAGATAAGAATTGAGGGAGGAGAAGCATTTCTTATGAATTGTGGACAGAGTGCCTTGATCAGGTCTTAATTAGGTCATAAGTTAATTAATAATTAAAATTTCTCAAATCCATGAGGAAATTTAATGCACAGGCCCAAGATCTTTCTAACAAACCAAACAGAATTAAAATCGAATAAGAATTGATGGAGAAGCATGTCTTGTGAATGGTGGACAGAGTGCCCTAATTAAGGCTTAATTCGGTCATAAATTATTTATTAACTTAAATTTCTTCAATCTGTGAGGAATTTTAATGCACAAGCCCCAGCTCTTTCAAACAAACCAAACAGAATTGAAATCGGATAAGAATTGAGGGAGGAGAATCATTTCTTGTGAATGGTGCATTGGTGGACAGAATGCCCTAATTAGGGCTTAATTAGGTCATAAGTTGATTAATAATTAACATTTCTCAAATCCATAAGTAAGCTTAATGCACAGGCCCAAACTCGAATAAGAATTGATGGAGAAGCATGTCTTGTGAATGGTGGACAGAGTGCCCTAATTAGGGCTTAATTAGGTCATAAATTAATTATTAATTAAAATTTCTCAAATTCGTGGAGAATTTTAATGCACAGGCCCAGGGCCAAGCTTATTCAAAAAAAATACAGAATTGAAATCGGATAAGTAGTCTAGTGAGGGAGGAGAAACATTTCTTGTGAATATTGTAGGGCCTATATAGATCTAGTCTAGTAGATCTATATTGACAATTGCCTACAACTTGTGTTTGAGGAATTTTGGAGCACACTGAAATTAGACATTATGAAATGAATGTAGGCCTACAGGCTGCCTTAAACAGTCAGGACAGGTGCTTAACATGGTAGACATTAGATTAGTTGGTGGCTCTCCTGATATGCAACAAAACACGACACGTGCTTCTATTTACAAAACAAACTGGCATTATTATTATAATAATGAATGGCGAAACTGTCACACTCAAGTCTCAGATCAAGTGATAGGTAAGGCATTAGTCATTCGATGGTAGAAAAATTAAAAAAGGACAATTTAAGAGGACAATAAATTAATGTATGATATAGTATCCAGGTGACAAATACTCGTCAAAAAGTGCTTATTTCTCTTTGAAACTGACGCGCACCTGTCACCAGCACCTGCCCGCTGCCGGCAGCGCTAAAATGACAGCCCGGTCAAGTTTGTGTTTTGCTATGAAATTAGAGTTTAACAATTATTATATTTGTTTTAAAAAGTGATAGCAATTTATAAATTTATATTATGCGACATATATATACATAATATTTTGTTTTATTCGTTCTAAAAATACAAACTTACCAGTCGGGTGGTTCTTGTCCTGCGTTGGCCTTCGACATCTTGTTGACAGACGATCATTTCCTGGAGATCTCAAAACGAGGTCGCGGCGAGGTCTGACCAATGAAAAAGGCGATATGCAAATTTCGGCAATGAATGAAACACGTGGCCCCCGCAAAATGTAAACAAATTACGACGTCACGCGAAGCCGCAGAAAAAACAATGGCGGCGTTAGCGATAAAATAAACAACATTTTCTTCCATCCCGTGCTTCTTAGCGCTCACATTAAATACACAAACAAGAATAGTTTTTACACATTTAAATGGTTCTCTTCCCAAATATCGGTCCGTTTTTTTTCGCAATTAACCCGTTCTTATAAAAACACGTTTCAAATTTTCATGTCGCTCCGAATCTCTGTAAAATCGTGAAAATACCTCGTTTCTCCCTAGATTTTCGACAAGTGCCGCAGCATCCACTTGTGGTCACACCATATCAAATTCAAGTTAATTGAATTACTTTTCATGAATTGACAGCCCAAGTACTGACACCTCCCCTAATTTCGCGTTTTGCGCCATTTCCTATTGAAAAAAATTGCTGAAAAAATATGACGTCATAAACGGTTTATGCACATCCCTATCTAGGCCTAGATAGACTAGCACGTCTCAAATCCCTGCTGACCAGCTGTCTAGGCCTACTGAGTAGTCTAGGACTAGTGTCAAGTGAAAAAGGGAATAGGGGCCAACAAAGTGGGATCGCCAGCCCCCCTCCCCCCCCCCTCTCGTACTGAACCACCAAGCTCCCCAATATTAAACTTTAAAGGCAAAACAAATAGGCCTACCTGTGTTTCAGATCACACTGCCTACCCAAACAGGGTAGGCTAGATACCGACCTACCAAAAAGCAAACTTTCATTTTGGACCATCCTGCACCGTCGGACAGAGTATAGGCCTAAGCTAGGGCCCTAATGATTTTTTTTCTATTTTTTTTATTCCGGTAGACCTACACTATATGGCCCTCCAAAATAGGGTAGGACGAGGTAGAAAACCTTTCTCTTTTCAATTTCACTTTGAAAAAAGGTCAAATTGGCCCGAAATGCAGAATTGCAGAAATTTTTATTATTTTTTCTCAGAAATTGCCAGACAACTTTGAGGTCAAATATGGTTGGTCGGGTAGGCTAATTGGGAACAAAGGTATTTTTGCCTAATCATTGATAGGACCTATGTAGGCCCTAGTAACGTTATGTGCGACAGCGAGAGATGTATTATAGACTCTATACATGTTATATGATTGTAGGTAAGGCATAGGCCTATGATTTATTTATGTATTGTAGCTATATAGCCTTTAGGCCTATCCAGACCTATGATTTATTGATGTAGCCATAGGCCTAGCCTACCCTAGCCTCGTTCCTGGCCCGCCGCGAGCCAGGTAATTGATCTGGCTGGCCCAGAATGCAATGGGTCACGTATGGGACTAACCTTCTGATTAAAATGTATGAATTTATTATTTTTAATTAATTTGGCCGTGGGCTTTCTTGGCATGCCAGTTCATATTACAGGTATTGAAATAGTATTGTAAATTATGCATATTTTTGAAAATAAGTTAATTCTAGACAAGAAGAAGTCTTCTTGTATAATTTTACCAGATTACTGTTACACATATGTATTGACTGCCTGCTCTGAATCTTGAAAAAAAATTCTTGGGATACAAATAATAAAAAAAATCGGCCTAACTACACAAAATTATTAAAAAAAACATTTGCCATTTTTGCTCATTCTGAAGGAAATGTTGAATTTCTATATGTCTATATTCAAATATCAGTGTTCTCCCTTTTAATTTGTTTCTTGGCCAAGTTTGACCTGTATATACGCAAACGTGGCCTAAACCCCCTTTCAATCATTTATTCATCGACTTGTTTCTGTACAAAGAGTGGAGTAGTCATTATAATAAATTACCTTCAAGGCACCACAATGTGTAATGATCTTCTTGAAGGTGGCCTTGAATACGGCGCATGTTGGATTATTCTTCCAGCCAGCTGTGCAAAATAATAAAAATAGGTACTGGTATACGCAAGAATGCATCAAGACATAGAATTAAGTTATACAACTCGAAATGCTGTAGAAGTACCAAGTTAGTGGGGATACATGTAGTTGCCCCCGCACATAAACTTTTGGTAGACAAGGGCAGCCAGTAATTATGAACCTTCTTCTTTTTAAATTTAAATCCTTAGTCAATGGTTAGAATAGAATGATATACCATGCACTTACATGTCCTTCGCACTGCATTGAAAAATATCACACACCATGATTACAATTTACCTTGCATGAAAAACAGCATGTAACATTTCTACCAGAAATGAAATGAAAATCTATACCACGAAAATGGGAAACATTACATTTGAAAGTAACCGCTTAGATGGGCTATAAACTGATGTGTAATAAGTGCAATCATATATATGAGTAAATCATGACCTAAGAATCTAGCTTTTAAGTAAAGATGACCTTTATTCTAGGTTATGTGACATGTTATTCCACCTTAATGTTATGTATTTTTAACTTACTTAATAGAGTGCATTTTGAATGTGAAAAGTGTCTTAACTCAGCAAGATTTGAAAATAATTGGCCTTCATTTTGACAAATCTATATAATATTCACTCACTTGAAGCTGTGGATCGCATCATCGAGACACAACTTCAAGTTGGTGAATATTGCAGTTGAGAAACTTACCCAGCAAACATGGGACGTTGGCCCAACGTCTACGACGTTGGCCCAACAGAACACCAATGTTGGGCCAACGTCTCATGTCTGCTGGGTAGCGCTCTAAGGGTTAAATAAGATGGTGTAGGCTTCAAAGTCACAAATTGTTGCAATCGAACTGCTGTTTTAAACCTTTTAACGCTGAACTCCTGGGCACACTTGCATCCCCACCGCTAAATTCCTGGGGAGGGGGTGAAAAAAACACAATATTTTGCCATGTCAGATTTGTATGAAGACAGCAACAGGTAAAAAAGGTAAAAAGTGTCTTGACTCAGCAAGATTTGAAATAATTAGCCACTTTTTTGACAAATCTATATAAGTTTCACTCACTTAGGGACGCACCATTTGATATCTGGGGGGCCTAGAGTTTTTGTTGCTTGCAAACATTTTTTTTACCTCCGGTGGAAAACAAGTTTTTTTTTGGCGATCAACGTCTGACAATTTTTTTTTTATGTTATGTCAAAGATTTTTTTTGTCATATGCTTACCCTATTATGTACGTTACCATTTGGTGTTTTTTCTGGTCAACATATTTTTCATCCATTTCGACAACAAACTTTTTTTTCTGCCCATATTTTCAACAAACTTTTTTTTTCTGAGCTGTGGATCGCATCATCGAGACACGGCATCAAGTTGGTGAATATTGAAATTGAATAACTTACCCAGCAAACATGAGACGTTGGCCCATCGTTGGTTTACTGTTGGCCCACCGTCTACGACGTTGGCCCAACAGAACACCAATGTTGGGCCAACGTCTCATGTCTGCTGGGTAGCTGGTATCTAATAAAGGAGGGCGGTAAAAAAAACATTTAGGAAAAAAAACATTTCACCTATTTTCAGAAAAGTTATTGAGGGCGACCAAATAAAAAAAACATTGGACAAATTTCTGGAAAAGTTAATGAGAGCAACGAAATAAAAAAAATAGACCTATTTTAAATAAAGTTAATGGGGGCGACGAAAAAAACATAGCGGGATTTTTATTTATTTCCTGAAATGAACTTTTTCGGAATGTTTTTTTTTATTTACCAAAATTAGATAATTTATCTAAAACAGAAAAAAAACATAGCGCCCTAAGGGTTAAATAAGATGGTGTAGGCTTCAAAGCCACAAATTGTTGCAATCGAACTGCTGATTTAAATTACCCAAGTTATTTTATTACAACACCAGATCCGTATAAATATCAGCAGCAAACTGTGTCCTGACCATATCATAGTCAACAGCACCCTCTGTACTACTCCCTGCCTCGACATATCCGATCACAAAAGTGAACCTTTTTCTCTTCTTTCAATAAAGATTCCAGAAGAAAACGGTATCACTTTTGTTTCCTCACTTAACCAGGTGTGTAAAATAGATCTGTATATCACCCCCCCTCTGTCTATCACTCTCCTGGCTTGTTAGGGACGCACCATTTGATATCTGGGGGGGGGGGGCTAGAGTTTTTGTTGCTTGCAAACTTTTTTTTTACCTCCGAGAGAAAACAATCTATTTTTTGGGGATCAACGTCCGACAATGTTTTTTTTGTTTCGTTGAAGAAATTTGTTGTCGTATGCTTTCCCTATTTTGTAAGTTAACAAACTTTTTTTTCTGCCTTTTGTGGCGACAAACTATTTATTTCAATTTTTTTCTGCCAGCCTTTAACCAACTCAAGCCATCCACCAGGAACGGTGTGAACTCTTTATCGCACGCTAGTGAGTACAGGGTATTCTGTCTCCAGCTCTCGTAGCTGTTGACAGTCTCATTCTTTGTGAGACACCATTGTTTTGGTGCTCTGTGGGTATGATTGAGTCTAATTGTAGTTGGGTCTACTAGGATCACCAAACAAGTAAAATGGCGCCTGTCATTGACACGACGGTCTAGTGAAGTAACACTCAGTTATACAGTTCAATAACGTTATAGTTTTATACCATACTTTGCCTTTTCCTTGAATTATTAGACGTCGGTGAGTATAGCTGCCACCACGCCAATAAGTTAAAAGGAAACGTTATTTATTACCAACACTTCTAATACCAGACGAAACGAAGACAGAATCAAAATGGAAGAATGAATGACAGCTAACCGGAAACGAGGCAGCCGGAAAGGCAGATGCCTATAACTTAATGTCACTATGGTATTCATAGTTAATGATGTCTGGGGATAAAGTTACCTGACATACCTGTCAACAGATAAAAGGAAATAAATTAATGTAAATAACCCTCCATGCCCAGTTAACCTGGGCAGCATCGAGGCTGATTGTAAAACACTTGTTTGCTATTTGACATTGGTAAATTACAGTTTTTATATATTTACAAACTAACTTCCAGCTAAAAAGTAATGTTGATTTAGCACTATATATACTGGTACAGTTCAGATATGGTTATGGCATGACAAATTACTGCTATTATTATACATCTTATACTTATATATATTGCTATATTAACTTTTTTTGTATGCCAACCCCTCAAAATGTACATGTACGTCCTACGCCAAGTGAGTGTACGTCCGACACTAAATATATCCAATAATTTCTAATACAATTAAAATGAAAAAAAATTATGTGTAATAATGAGACAACACTATCCTCTATCAGTATCAGGCCACATATTTATGCTGTCAGCCGAGGATTCAGACAGATACGGTACTGAAGACTTTTTTTACAAAATATCAATTTGTCTGCATACGTCTGACACCATCCTTAATTTAGCTCATAACCGATAAGTGTGAATTACACAATATTCAAATCTCCCACATGATACAGTAAGGTGGTGTATATGAAATAGCAACAACTTGATATAAATCTTATTTCCAGTCAGGGGACCAGGCATAAAATAAGTGTCCCGAACGTACGTCCGACACCGTGGAATTGCCCGAATACAATTTTTTACTACATATGATAACAATTCGCTGTAACCTATACGATATTACAGCTTGTTATAGCAGTATAATTTAACACAGCGGTAAGTGCGAATATTGCAGAAAATCGATGTCTAAATTATAATGATGTAACAAAAAATGACAGTAAGAGTTTGTGACATCATTATAATTAAACACTTCAGTAAGTGCGCATAGTGCAGCACACCGAGGCGTAAATTATAATGATGTAACAAAAAATGACATGAGTTTGTGACATCATTATAATTTACCACATCAGTACGTGTGTATGGTGCAGCACACCGAGGCGTAAATTATAATGATGTAACAAAAAATGACATGAGTTTGTGACATCATTATAATTTACCACATCAGTAAGTGCGCATAGTGCAGCACACCGAGGCCTAAATTATAATGATGTAACAAAAAATGACATGAGTTTGTGACATCATTATAATCTAACACATCAGTAAGTGCGCATAGTGCAGCACACCGAGGCATAAATTATAATGATGTAACAATAAATACATAGTATCACATAGTGAAATTAGAGAAAAAATGTTAAACATGAATATGGTGAAATAACAACAACATAGTCCACGGGGGAAGATGGATATTTCTCTGAATGTTAAACCCGCATAGCGAGCATAACGCTAAACAAATGTCCTGGCTATCAAAAACAGCAATATCCAACTTCCAATAAAATTTAAAAAAAATGGATGAATCCCGAGGCTGTGTTCAACATAGTCCACGTGGAAGATGAATATTTTTCTGAATGTTAAACCCGCATAGCGAACACAACGCCAAACAAATGTCCCAGCTATCAAACAAAGTAGTAGTCAACTTCCATGCAAATAATAAAAATGTCATGAAACCTAAGACTTAAGTGTTCAGGTATATTTTAATGGTGGAATTCAAATTTAATGACCCCTTGAATGTAATTAAATGGTCTCACTTGAAGCGACACAATCAGGCTAAAATCAACAAATAATCGGTATTTTAATTTTGTCTTCTTAATATGAGCATATGATTTAAACATGTCCATAGACCAGAACTGCGTAATTGTTTTTATTGTTGTGTTGCGTATTTATTAGTTACACGAGATGTGAAGACATAATTCCTGTATATGTCTGAAATAAGAAAGCGAGAAATCCGCCTTTATATCTCACTTAACTGGTAAATGCACAACACGAAAATTAAGTTTATGGACATGTTAACATCTTGGGAAGCCAAAATAAAAATACAAATTTTTTGCTGATTTTAGCCTAAATGTGTCGATTTAACCCTTCTAAAATATTGGAACCACCCTTGATTGCTTCATCACTGACCCTTGAATATAATTGTTTTTGTGTACATGTGACGAACATTTCTTCCCTTCACTTTGATGTTGTGCATTTTTACAATATGATGAACCCTAACATTAAAATAATTTCTTCCCTTCAGTTTGATGTTGTGCATTTTTACAATATGATGAACCCTAACATTAAAATAAATTTTGATAACCTCTCTAATCAGAGAAAGGTAATGGTTGTCGATGCCGTCTTGGGTGGTCACCTGATGCTCCTCCTCTCCAAAGTTATTAACAGATGAGAGGTCAATTAATACATTCCTCTGCAATCGGAGCAGAGACAGGCTGTTCTTGTTCAGGGATGTCACACAAGCCATCCGCCGCAGGTGTTTTTCGCTCGATGTTATGAGTTGTATGGTACTAGCCCCAGCAGTGGCTGACCCGGAACGGGTCATGTGGTTGACACAGGGCTGAAATCTTAGCTAGTATGGTACCATCTGAGGGTGTGACAAGCCCGCCTGCTTGCTTTAGTTGCAACATATGACAGCTATTCGAAAACTTTGTGGATGGGTTCTCATTGATCAGCATCTCTACATGTGTGGCATGTTGATGTAGCCAACATCTTCCTGATAACCCAGCCTTCAAATATAAAAAGTTATACACATTTATATAGACTGATAAAGTAGGATTGAGTAGACATTATGTTATTTTATCAAGATCATAGCATTAACCCTTTAAACAAGTTCAACACGGGGAGCGACTTAATATCTCACTGCACTAAAAGAGTGAAAATGCTATTAGACCGAGTAGACTAATATAACAAGGTATTCAAATAAAAACGGAAAGAGCTGACTTATCATTTATCATTATTTGAAATTAAACCACATCTAGGTTTCATGTATGACTTCAGGCGACCGAAGTCAGGCAGGCATCAAAACAGGTCACAACAAAATTATGAATATGGTGTGCCAACATTAAAACACCATGTGTACCCGGTACATATGTGTAAACTGAGGATATCTCGAAAACCCCCTCGACCACCTCACCCCACGACCCTCGACTTAAAATTTTTTTAAATGTTGTTTTTTAATTCGTGAATCAATGTCAGGTCAATGTTGGCTCACCGTCTGCGTCTACGTCTGGTGCATATATATATAGGCTTGTAGCAACAAGATACGCATTGGAGCACTTGCCCACCAAACACTGGGCATTGACACAATGCTGTTTCAATGTTGAGCCAGCGTCGAAGACGGTGGGCCAACAACTTTGAAACAGCAATGGGTGAATGACTCATGGTTGCTAGAGCCTGGATGTAGGCCTATATTAATGTCAACTTCTTTCTATAAACATTTCTAATGTTGGTTTAATGCTGGAACACTACGACGCTGGTCCAGCATTAAATTAACACGACTATTGTACATTTAATAGCATTGGCCATGTGCAGCCGACCACTACGGCCTACGTTGACACGATGTTGATCTGATGTTTGGCCATCATCGCTACGGTGGGCCAACTTAAAACCAATGTTGAGTCAACTATCAATGCTGGGCTCACAAGTGATAGGTCAGGCACATGACAAAGTACGTCATTCCAATGCTGGGCCAGCATCCCAGATAAAACAAATCCACTGTCTGCTCTTGTTTGGTGGGCAAGTGCTCACAATAGGTATATTGTTGCTCTCGCTACAAGCCTACAGTGTATATACATTATGTACCAGACGTTCAACAGCGCAGGAGGTGAGCCAACATTGCCCGTCATTGATTCACCAATCAATTTTTTTTTTGATTTTAAGTTGAGGGTCGAGGGGGTTTTCGATATACCCGTAAACTGAAACCATATGTCCAGCTATCTGCCAATTTGGTTGAAGGTTATTGCCGTCTCCATGACATCCCTGCATTTCCCTGTAAGTCATGCTACTAATGAAGTACATATACTAATGTGGTATCACATTATGTATTTGTTCCATTCACACATCTACTTTAGATTTTTTAATGGGCTTACATACGTTTTTTTCTTACAAGCCATGTACACTACAGTGTTTTCCACCAAAGGTTCCCAGAGGCGGATCCAGGCCGGGTCACTCGGGTCACGTGACCCGGTCATACCTCACCATTCATAATAAAATATCAGTAGGTCCTACATGTCCTACTATTTCCACTTGCAAGATTTTACATTCCCATCATAGGGCCTATTTGCGCCCCTGTAACTTCTGTGATCTATGAGCCAGGGCCCCGTTTTATCAAGCTAAAAAGATACGAGCTCTCGTTAATTCTCGTGACCTTGGCCTGCAACTTACGAGAATATGAAACCTCGTTGATTTTCCTCGTATGTCTCCCTCTTCAACATGTATAGGGAGGATACGAGCACTCTGACCCACTCGTTTAATCTTAACGATCCTCATATGCAAATGAGCTATTAATACGAACTTGTATCTTTTCAGCTTGATAAAACGGGGCCCTGAACACAGATCATGATGATGTCATGTATGTTGCAGGGAAATGCATGACTCAATTTAGCTGTATAGACCATGCGTGTGTTACTGTAACTGTTCCAATGATGTAATGCCGTGTCTGGATCACCTGTCGTCCTACGGCACACAGTCTTAGCCAAAAGTAGGGGAAGGATGGACAAGACGACACAGAGGAAAGGCCGCCATTGACGTTATAACTATTGAATGTGAACGATATTGCGTCATAATACATAGGGGAGAGGTGGGTATAGTGTGACATAAAGTTAAATTTGTCGTCCCCTACATATCTAGTCAAGGTTGAAAAGTATAATATGCATTCAGCCAACGGAACACATTGCTCAACTCAATTAATTTACCAGCATTCTGAAACTATTATTACTATGACTACAGGTCAATAGTTTACACTATGTTTGTCCAAATCGTATTATCGTCAGTTAAAAAATATAATTAGCTTATGAAAGTATTTTTTACACAAAATAGTTATTATTTAGCATTGAAACTTTTTCTAATGTGATTTTTTTATTCAGATATACCTCAAATTTAATGGCTCTAAAGACCACCACTCCCTTGAAAAATAACCTTAACAATAAACACAAACTACAATTATCTTGCTAAATTTGACATAAAAAATGGGTAGGCTTATATTGGACACACTGTTAAGCTTGGTGAATTGGCCATACATCCGATTCATCATATTACATGTTTGTTATCACCTAAGATTTTAGCTATATATATTTTGAAAACTCATCATTAGAGTAAATAGCACGAAAACGCATATTTGAGGCCAGAGTTCAAAACCCCCTCGTTTTTCCACCTCTTTTTTACTGATTTATCATAAATGTTAATAGACTCCCTTATAGCGTTTTCACATCACCCATATTGCGTCATAATACATATATCTATAAAAGGTATATAAATGTCTAATTGAGCAACATTTGAAAAGCAGTGCTGATCTATAGAGTTGTTGGCTCAAATTAACAAGGTGTCTTCCAGAATGACCCATCATCAAGGATCCTATCAAATGGATTGACCGTTTTTACACGTTCATTACATCATGACCATTGATAGACATATTAGCAGGGGAGAATCCCATGAACATAATAAACATAGGCCTACTTATTAGTGATTGATGATCAAGATGTATTGATATGAATAAATAGGCCAATAAGTTTGTTGTATTTGTATATCTCGTCAATCCGCATGATCCTTTAACAAAAAGTGTTAAAAATGCACGAACTCTGCTTTGAAAAAAAAGTATATATGCTATTATGCACACGCACGAACACTAAGATTGGAGTCAATAGGGAAAATATACAAAACTGTCCAACTTATGTTATGTTAATATTGTATAGAATTATTGGACTAAACCCCTTATCTAAGGGGATCTAAAATACAATTTTACAAAACGTTCCTGTGGGGGGCGGGGGGAGGCATGCCCCTAGACCCCTTAATTGCACCGCGCTTTTAAGCACACTGTGACCCTGTCAAGCTATTTTCTGGATCCGCCCCTGGTTCCAGCTTTGTAGTGTCATAGCTGTGGTCAATAACAGCAAGTTCTTCTGGACTTTCCTTCACTGATTCTTCCTCTGGAGAACCACTGATTCTTCCTCTGGAGAATCAGTGAAGGGAGGCATAAAGTGTTGGTGCTGCACCTCACCAAGGTAGTGTCATCATCTGACATCCCGATACAGTTTCCATGTTCAGACACCTGAAAGAAATTTGCAGTATATCTTGTTCATAAAGACAAGAATTTGGTTCGCAATTTTATATTTATAGCCCACGGCCCTGTGGCCTTATGGCAACATGGGCACGGGTCAAAGGTCAATTTTCCCACACAGTGTTTCGTGAGAAAAAAGTGTGTCAGAATTTAGTTCCTGTCACTTTCATACCCACTGCCCATGCGCAACAGTCCCTCGTTGCTAAGGTTTCCAAGACAAGTGACAGGAGTATTCACCAGGGGGCAAACATTCAAGTTCTCAGGCACACATTATTTGTCTTGTCTCACATAAACTGAGAAAGGCAAAGTTAAAACAGGTAGACTGGCCTCAGTAGGCCTACGTTAGACTACATGGACTATCCTAGAGTGACTTTCTGTAGGCCTTTAGTTAGCCTATGTCTATGATAGTCTACTGATACTCATACTGTTAAAGGCTGAACTTCAATTTAAATTAATGCAGTGAAATGATTATAGGCCTACCTCGAGGCTTTGTCACTGAACTGTGTGAAGTCAGTGAAGACATTTTCAGTGAATGGTCACTGACATAGACTCACAGTGAGTGACACTGTGTGTGTGAGTGTCAGTTCATTTCAGGCAATGGCGAAGTTGGAGGTCTTATTCAGCAATGCAAACAGGACGATGCTCCAAAGAGCAAGTCTAGGCTAGGGATGTGCATAAAAAAATGAAATTGTTATTTTTTCATAGCCTATCTAATAGTGCTCACCAAAAGAAAAAAAATGATGTATTAGTTGTGTATGTGGCATCATTATTAAGGAAGTTATGGCTAAATATGTTTTCTGTCAATTAACCCTCTATTTCTCATTAGCCATTTTTGTGATTGACAATGTATTAATATTGGAGCTTAAACTACATGTATTATAGTGATTTGATTGGGAGTATTCTGAGCGGATTATAACATAATGTCATATTTCAAATGATTGTAACTATGAGAGTTTTGAAGATATCATGCTCAAATTTGGCATTGTGCTAAAGAAGGTTATGGTTTGCATAACAATCAACTTATCGGGGGCTTTCAAAGTAATAAACTTGACCTTGCCTATATGTCAAGGTCACTAATTTGCTCATTTAATACACTCTCATATGAGTGTATGTCCATAGATAGAGGCACATTATGGCACTCAGGTCAGGATTTTGTCTCAAATATACAAAACTAAAATTTGAACTCTTCGCATTGAACATCATTTCCATTAAAGCCATAAGGTGACAAAGCCCAACCCAGGGTCTTGACAAGGTCATCTCAAGGTCACAAAAAGGTCAAATCAACTGAAAGGAGGTGAAAATAACCTTCTTTTTTTTCCAATTTTGCTTACTTAATGATATGTCTATAAGTACACTCACTGAAGTGGGTTGAAGTCAGGCTTAATAGAAGTGTTACCCCAAGGTCATGGCAAGGTCATCTCAAGGTCATGCCAAGGTCAAATTAGCTTGAAAGGCATAAAAATAGCCTAGTTTTGTTGATGTTGCTCCAATTGTGCTCAGAGGATGTTTAAACTATACACATGCTGACATGAATTGGGGCTGGGCCTAGTAGGAGTGATACGCCAAGGTCATCTCAAGGTCATTTCAAGGTCATCTCAAGGTCACAGGAAGGTCAAATTAGCTTAAAGGTGTGAAAAAAACATATTTTTGTTGTTTTAATTATAATCAGCTCTATTGAAATGTTCCAACTAAACATTAGTGACATGAATTGGGGTTAGGCTTAATTGGGGGCTTTACCCCAAGGTCATGACGAGGTCGTCTCAAGGTCACTACAAGGTCAAATCAGCTCAAAGGAGTGAAAATAGCTTATTTTTGTTGTTTTTGCTCCAATTATGTTCACTTGAGATGTTTGAACTACACACACTGACATAGATTGGGGTTGGGCCCAATAGGGGTGATACTTCAAGGTCATCTCAAGGTCATTTCCAGGTCATCTCAAGGTCACAACAAGGTCAAATTAGCTCAAAAGGTGTGAAAAAAAATATTTTTGTTGTTTTTATTTTAACTCTGTTCTATTAAAATGTTTCAACTACACATTACTGACATGAATTGGAGTTGGGCTTAATTAGGGGGTTACCCCAAGGTCATGACAAGGTCATCTTAAGGTCAAAACAAGGTCAAATCAGCTGAAAGGGGTGAAAATAGTTTATTTTTGTCGCTTTTGCTCCAATTCTGTTCACTTGAGATGTTTAAACTACACACACTGACATGAATTGGGTTTGGATCTAATAGGGGTAATACTCCAAGGTCATTTCCAGGTCATCTCAAGGTCACAGCAAGGTCAAATTAGCTCAAAGGTGTGAAAAAAACATATTTTTGTTGTTTTTATTCCAATTCTGTTCTATTAATATATTTCAACTACACATCAGTGACATGAATTGGGGTTAGGCTCAATTGGGGTGTTACCCCAAGGTCATGACAAGGTCATCTCAAAATCACAACAAGGTCAAATCAGCTCAATGGGATGGGAATAGTTTATTTTTGTTCTTTTTTGCTCCAATTATGTTTACCTAAGTGTCTTCAGTACATATACATGTACTGACATTATTTAGGGTTTGGCTTATCAAAGATGTACCCAAGGCCATGACAATGTCATCTCAAGAACAAAATCAAGTCAAAACAGCTCGAAGGGGTGAAAATACATGTAGCTATTTTTTTTTTGTTTTTGCTCCTATTCTGTTCAATTGAGATGTTTAACCTACAAATGGTGACATGAATTGGTGCTGGGCTTACATGAAAAATTCTACCTAGAGGTCATGACAGGTCATCTGAAGGTTTAAACGGTGTCAAATCTTATGAAAGCTGGTGAACGTAACTTTTTTGTTTGTTTTTGTTGCAATCCTGTTCACTCGAGATGTTTAAATGATGTAGGGACATAGCTTGAGGTTGGCCTTACATGCAATAGCGGGGCTAACCCTAGGTCATGCCAAGGGCAAGGTCACAGCAAGGTCGAATCAGCTCAAAAGGGGTGAAAATGGCTAATTCAAATGATGTTTTTGCTGACCAATTTTGTTCACTTGAGATGTCTAAGAGCTCTAGGCTTCTATACACATACTTGTGCAGCAGACATTCGAGTAAATATTTACCCCAGTACAAATATTACAGCATTCTGTTTCCAATTCCATACTGTGGGTAATCATAATATCCTCTTCAAATTGTATGTGCCATGAGAGTCACATACAAGTATATTGTCGCTAGGACACAATAGATATATGGCATACTTGTCAGAAATCAACCAAAAAAATTAGTGTAAAAATTGTAATCAAATGTTTAAATATTTATAAACAACACAAATTGATAAGATGTTTTTTTTAATAAACAGTCATCTTCCAACATATAAATTATAATAAATTTGAAATACTTCTTAATACAATTGCATAATAAATATTCACTGTACATGCTGTAGGGCCTACGTATATTTGCATTACGACTCATGCAGTCATAAAACGTAAATTGATAATAATATATTTTTCACTAAACAGTCAACTTTCAGCATATAATACATAATAATAAATTAGAAATACTTTTTAAAACATTTGCAGTTATTATGATACTCACTGTACATATATATATTGCTAGTATGACTTGGTCATAAAACAAGGAACTAAGTTTGATTCTGTATCAGATCCATCATTAAATCAGTATATATCACATGAAATGGCTTCATATTTGTTTTGTGGACATTTTGATATGAAGCTGATTATCTATTCACAAAGTTATATTAATACCTGAATATTTTTGAATATTTTTGAATACCTTATAAGAAATTAACAGCATATAGATTAGTTATTATTAGGGTAGCTTTTAAATCTGCAAAAGTTGTCAAATCGCTCACTTTGTTTTAAACCTCCAAATATTTTGTCTTATGTTAAACATTTTCAGATTCTGCCGCCAGATAAGATAAAGGGCTTAAAATATAAAGGAATGTTGAACTTTTAAAAACATAGTACACTAATCATGTCAAGAAAATTGCTTAATTTCATAATAATGACTCCACAGTTGCATATAAAGCTTATTACAATATTTTTTTTATACTGAAGCATAAAGTTCAGTTGAGAACCCTAAGGAAAAAGGTTGAAAGATAAAATATATGTTTTCAAGCTTTTTCTTAATCAAATTGAATTGATATACTGACCACTACTAAGATAAAATAAATAGCCTGAATTGGTATTTCCGCTTGACTTGAATAGATCTTTTGTCATGCTGTGAAATACTTAAACCCTTCCGGGGCTGCAGCCAACTAAATACAGCTAAATACTAAATAGAATATGTGATACAGGGTCGTAAAGCACTAAATTTAATTTTATTCTGCAGCACTTCAGTATTTTAATCTGCCTATCATAACATTAATTGTATTTGCTCGAAAAACAATTATTATAAATACATGCAACATAGTAAAGTGGTATGATAACATTATTTTTATCATGTTTCATATTTATCTATGTCATATAATACATGATTTCGACATATGATTTGATGTGTTAAGATGACACATAAAGGAAAAACCAACAGCTAATAACTATGGAATGATCTTATAAATTCAGTATGATAAGAGAACAATTAGAAAATAAATTATTAATAAACCAACTTGTAAAATTGATGTGCAACACTCGACAAGAGGCGTGCAATGAAAAACATCAAAATTGTGATAAATACAAGATTTCTGAAATTATGAATCCAATGAATTCATAACCAAATTGATATTTATGAAAAAAGCAACAGAGAATGTCTTTGATGTGATGTACAAATTTAAAAAATATGATTATGTGATTATATATATATAACATTGTAGTAACTAGACAATTTGAAGTAAGTGCCAGGCAAAAATTGGGCCTGGTTTGTCACCATATATGCTGAGTTATTTATTATTGAAGAGATACTACAAAATGACAACTCAAAGTTTTGTCAGAATCCAAATAGTATACAAAATGTATGCGACATAGTCAATTGTATCAATCATAGCAATAACATTAATATTATCAGAACTTTTTATCAACTGTAACAAGAAAATTGTTATCATGCTAAAAAATCAAGGCAAATACATATTCCTTTGATCCATATTTTTCTTGTAGTGTATGTGATACTTAACTTTAACAGTTAGAGAAAATGACGCCCACTGGTAAATATTTTATTGACTGCACAAATATGCATACTATACTTGAGTATGATCATAGTTGCACATAAGTCAAGTGATCTTATCAGGTACAACTTTTTTATCACTTTCTACTAGAAATATTTACCTCATTCAGGTAGTGCAATTTTTACTCTTCAAAGTAAAAAAAATCTCAAATAAAATCGGTTTTAAGTGTAAAAATGACATCCATATGAAAAATTGTGGTCTTTTCTCAATACACCGCCATAAGGTTTTAAAATATGTGATAAAAATATGCAACCCATACTTGATCATATCAGGTACAACATTTGTTATAACTTCCTACTAAAAATATTGACCTTAATGGTCAGGTAATGCAATTTCTACTCTTCAAAGCAAAAACTTTCTCATATGAAATAAGTTCTAAGATTCAAATTGACATCCATATGGAAAATTTAGTCTGCTTTTACTGCATGGTCATTAGGTTTTGAAATATGTGATAAAAATATGCATACTATACTAGATTATGATCATTGTTGGAAATAAGCGATCATATCAGGTACAACGTTTGCTAGTATATATAACTACTACTAAAAATATTTACCTTGTCAGGTAATTCAATTTTTACTTTCCAAAGTAAACACTTTCTCTAAGAGTAAAATTGACATCTATATGGTCACTTTTAGTCTGTTTTCAATGCAGTGTCATAAGGTTTTGAAATATATGATAAAAATATGCATACTATACTTGATTATGATCATAGTTGCACATAAGTGATCATATGAGGTACAACTTTTTTTATCACTTCTTACTACAAATATTTACTTCGTCAGGTACACCGGTAATTCAAACTTTTCTAAAAGTACAGTAGAACCTGCTATGAACAGCCACCCTTGCGACACTAGAACAGTGGCCTGTCAAAACAGGTGGCTGCTCATAGGAGGTTGGCTGCTCATAAAAGCGCTGCTCATAGCAGGTTCTGCTGTAAACACTTACTCAAAAAAATCGGCTCTAACAGTAAAATTGACATCTATATGATCAATTTTAGTCTGTTGTCAATGCACTGTCATAAGGTTTTGAAATATGTGATAAAAATATGCATTCTATACTTGATTTTGATCTTAGTTGGTCATAAGTGATAATATCAGCTTCAACTTTTTTTTTATCACTTCCTACTAAAAATATTTACCTCATCAGATAATTAAATGCAATTTTTAGTCTTCAATGTAAACATTTTCTCATATGAAATTGTTTGTAAGAGTAAAATTGACTTCTATATTATGGTAAGTTTTAGTCCGTTCTCAATGCACTGTGACAAGGTTTTGAAATATGTGATATAAATATGCAACATATACTTGGCAATGATGATAGTTGCACATAAGTAATCATATTAGGTACAACTGTTTTTATCAATTCCTACTGCACATATTTACCACGGCAGGTAATTAAAATGTCATTTTTACTTTTCAAAGTAACACCAGTAAAATCAACGAAAATTTGGTAACTTTCAGTTTGTTCTCAATGCACTATCACAAAGTTTTGAAATGGGTGATAAAAATATGCATACCAGTTCTATGCTTGATTTATATGATCATAGTTGCACATAAGTGACCATATCAGGTGAGTCATTACATATCAAATATACAGATTTTCAAAAAAAATCCCACCACACCTACTCTAAATTTTCTATAAAACAAATCACTCAAAGCACATGTTGCAGTGTGCCTTCATAAATGACACTTATATAGAACTATGACTTCACAGTGATCGGTCAAAAATTAAAATTTATTTAATTCTGCTGTTAAATTTTGTTTTTCAATGGCTGATGGTATGCGCAATATAAAGTGATCAATAAAATATTGTTTGTTCTCACTTAATATACATGCCACTGACTTGGAAACTACAGAAATTGATCAATAAATAGCAATATTAAACATTTTATTGTCACACAACCATACAACCATATTTAAAATATCACAAATGTTCTTATTTTCAACATCAAGATGAACAGGAAGGATAAGTGGAATAGAATTTTAAAATGTTCTACCAGAAGATGCATGTCGAGTATAGCAAGTGTCCAATTTTTAATGTTGTTCCATTAATCCTTGGCTGTGAAAAAAATTATCAAAATAAATCATATTCACACGCAATGTGCAATTCGTGGTAGGCCTATGCATATGAATTTTAACTACCGAGTATTCCTATTTTACACATAATATTCAAGACCTGATTAAAATAAAGACACTATCCTTTCATGCAGGTTTTATTTAAGTGATAATGAGATGTGGAATTATAGAGTTGCCAAAATAGACTGAGGATTGGCAAGATGTTATATATGACAAGTCTGCTTGCAAACAATGGGGTCTGGTTGAATACAATTCCTGGTATAATCAAGCCACCTGTCTAATATGGTCCATGCTGAATTTGTTAAATGCTCTGCACACTATTTAGCCGTCTACCTTAGAAACTGCTAAGAGACACTTGAGGAAGGAACTGCAGTTGTCCTCATTGAATGTGCAGAGATCTATTCCTCCATTATGTAAGATTCTATTTAGGGTTTCTATGGGGACAAGCCACAATTCATTCCTTTGGTGTCTATTATTTTCCACAAGCAGTGTTTCCACAATCAGTGATCACATGAAGCATGGTTTTCTAAAAAGTAACATCATTTATTCTTAAAGGATTGCAAACAGCAATATTGCCACAAGTTGCTTTCCTATTAAATATATACAGGCATACATACATACATGTACATGTATACATACAGTCACATGAAACATTCTGCTATTACTGTGTATATCTTTATCAAGCATTTTGTGCACTCTCCTGAAAATAAAGATATCTGGTCTCAAGCTGATCAAATACTGGAGTGATGGGGCAGCTAGCCAATTGATACAAAAACTGAAGAGACTTAGGAACCATAATGTGTTCACAAAGCTGATTTTGGGATTGATGCAGAGTGGCATTTTTGTTGTAACAAGCCATGGAAAAAGTGTATGTGGCGGCATCGGAGGCACAGTCAAAAGTGCTCTGCTAGAGCAAGTCTTCAACATGCCACATCCGATCATATCCCGAATCCTTTAAAACTGGGTTTCTGAAAATGTGTCTGGAATAACTTCCTTCTTGTATAGCTGCCCCATCACTCCAGTATTTGATCAGCTTAAGACCGGGTATCATTGTTTTCAGAAGAGTCACTGAATGCTTGATTTTTACAAACATGATAAAGGACAGTACTTAATAGAAAAATGCTTCATGTGGTCACTGATTGTGGAAACCCTCTGAAAATGATAGACTTCAAAGGAATGAATTGTAGCTTGGCTGTTGTCCCAATTATTAGAAACCCTCAATCAAGTCTTACACACTGAAAGAATAGTTCTCCGCAAAATCCATTACAACAACTTGTTCATTCCTCAAGTGATTTCTAAGGTAGACAGCTATGATGTAGTGTGCAGAGCATTCAACAAATTCAGAATGGAACATATTCAGGTGGATTGATTACCAGGAATTGTTTTTAACCGAATCCCATCGTTTACAAGCGGACTTAATTGTCATATAGCATCTTCCCCAACCTGGGTCTATTTTGGCAATTTAATTAAACACATCTCATTATTATCACTTGAATAAAGCTTACATTAACGGATAGTGTCTTTGTTTCAATCAGGTCTTAAATAGTATGTGTAAAATATGAATAGTTTCAATGCACATGCATACCACAAATTGCCCATTGTGTGTAAATGTGGTAAATTTTTATTATTGTTTTCACTGCTAAGGAATAATGGAACAACATTGAAAATGGGACAGTTGCTGCTTAAAACATTTCTCTTATTGCAGCAAAAAAAAATAGTTTGATTCCACCCAGCCTTCCAATTAATCTTGATGTTTGAAAATATGAGTGTGTTTTTTCAAATATGGTTGTATGTATGTGTGACAATAAAATATTTAGTTTTGATATTTATTGAACAATTTCTGCAAGTCAGTGGCATGTTTATTAAGTAAAAACAAACAATATTTTTGTGATCACTTCATACTCGACATACCATATGGCCTTAAAAAATGAATTTTAATAGCAGAATTGAATAAATATAAAATTTTGACCGATTGATCTGTGAAGTCATAGTTGTAGTGATGGACATTAATTTATGTGTCATGTGTGTGAACATAAATCACACAGAGAACACACACAAAAACACCATCCTATCATTCATAGTTATGTTGATTTGAATATGCTATGAAAACCCGATTCTCATCTAGATTTTCTAATTTTAACACTTTTCGGGTCTTTTTGACAATCTCTGAGCATATTGGTTTATGGCTGTGGTTTAAAATATTTTTTAAAAAGACATTTTGGAAGAGGTGCTGTGGGAGGCTCTTGTTGAATTGACATGAAATGACCCAGGTACAACTTTTTTTTATCACTTCCTACTAAAAATCATTACCTTATCAGGTCATTCAATTTTTACTATTCAAAGTGAACACTTTCTCGAGTGAAATCTGCTCTAAAAGTAAAATTGACATCTATATGGTAACTGTTGGGCCACAGGAGGACACTTCATCATCATGTATAATAGACACTGCTGTTATGAAAAAAGTGAATATGAAAAAAGGAGACATGATTTTAGAGATGAGTCTATGTCTAAAAAATGTGTCAATCGATTGACGGCGGCCGCAATGCAGCACGCCTACGATACCTAGGATACCTGTTGGTGGAGATAACTACTTTTCTCACTTATTTGCCTAATTGGTTAAACTGAGTGATCCCACAAAACAACAAGATCTCCAGTTTTAATGTCAGCCACCAACTCATCATACTCCATAAAAACATCATTGTCAGTGTCGAAGTATTCAAGTTTAAATTCTAATATGTCACCAAATACAAGATGGTGAATATAACCATCCCACCATTTGGTACAGCCATCCATGTCTTCCCAGCGATGCCTAATGAATTTATATTGAAGACATGATGGATCCTGCAAAATACGCTGTAATTGAATCCTGTCCTCAGACACTGCAGGTGTGGTGGCGGACATCAATGTAGATAGCTTGTCTTTCAGTTGTTCCCATGTGAGGATTTTTTTATCAGCTGAAAATTGAAAAAGTTCCTTATTTTCTTTTTGATTTAATATTGTTTTTCTGACTTTCAGTTGGGTCTTACGTGCCCGCATCTGTTGTTTTGAAGATGATAGTTTACTTAATTCCTGACTCATTTGTTCATCAGAGGACCAGAAGCCACCAAACATTGTCATATCAGATAAAACATTCTCCTTTAATTCTCTTTGATAAGCATCTTTTTTGCAATTTGGAATTGTTTTTCTTTTAAAAGTAATGCTTTCTCTGCTAGGACAGACTTGTGTCGTTCGTGGCAGAGTTTCTTATAAGTTACAGCTTCTTTTCTGGCAGCTTTAATCAGGCAAGCCTTCTGAGATGTTGACTTTGACCCTAGCCACGGCCCCGTCTTGTTCTCTCCAAACATAATTTTAGCCTCTAAATGGTCCAATTTAGCTTTTGGAGTTCGACGGGTGTGGAAATCTAACATCACGAAAACACGCTCGCCACTGATATTTGTGGCACTGCATGATGCCGCTTCTGAGAGAAGCTTCTCAGAAGGGTTATTATATTTGCCACCTAATAACTGGGAGTGGAGCTGCCGCTCATACACCGGAATAAAGTCGCTGATAATATTTTGAAGAACATCCGCTGTTCTCTTGTCATCTGCTCTTGATGCAGTCAAAGAGTCGAAAATAACATCTTTTTTAATGGCTACATCATTGAAAATTGATTCTGCTTGTCCACTGACAAGTGGTAAGGCATCGACTGACCATTTGCGTAGGCGTATTATGCCATCTTGGAAGGCACTGTT
Organism: Flabesymbios commensalis; assembly: GCA_964017125.1. NCBI lineage: Eukaryota > Metazoa > Annelida > Polychaeta > Terebellida > Flabelligeridae > Flabesymbios > Flabesymbios commensalis. Next base: position 80,865,163 of record OZ024913.1, read on the forward strand.
CATGTCTAAAATCCCCAAGTTAGGCTGTTCAGCTAGTCGCTGCCATGGACCAGTAATATATTTTGTCACCAAGCCTAAGGCCCGATACACTCAAATTGCAGTGGTACACTATCCAGCGCTACCACTGAATTGATTCATGGGTTGGACAAATAACTGGCAAATAGCCAACGAATTTACACGTGATACCACCAGCCAATCAGCTCTCAGATATATGGAAATCTGAGATTGTGCAAAACTGTTTGTGATTGGCTGATAAATGTTATGACGTATGAAAGATGGCAGCCTCCATGCACCTGGCTGGTGTTTCACACGATGTTGAAGAGAAAATATGCGAATTATGGCCAATAAAACGCTTGAAAAGCTACCAAAGGGATGTTTTGAAACTAATTTTATACGATAGGCGTGATGTCCTAGTTTGCATGCCCACGGGCAGCGGGAAATCGCTTTGTTTTGAAGCTCTAACCGTAGCTGCGCCGTTTTTCCAAACGGAGTTCAACAGCACGTGCAGAAAAGTCAACAACACTGTCACCAGTCGCGATGTGAGAGCTATGCCTATGCAAGAAAACGAGGTACCGGTAGACCTACATAATCCTGTGGTATTGGTGATATCTCCACTCGTTTCTCTGATTAAAAAACAAGTCTCTCACCTCAATGCCATACTACGAGTACGACATAGACATGGTCACGGTGAGGCTGTGCTTGACACTGACACTGTCAGTATTGTTACCGATACTCGCAGTCACTCTCTCACTGGCACAACTGGCACAACATTAGTTTCACCAGATCCGCCGCCACTAGCAATGTCAGCTATTGATCTGTGCGAGGAAGACTTCGACTATGATGTGCTACACAGTGGCCAATACAGGTTGGTTGATTTTAGTTTAAATTCAATTAGGGTGGATAAGTAGGTGGGAGAGGGGGGGGGGGACGTCTATCAGTATCATCATTACCATGATAAACACATGGTTACTTTCCATGACATTCACAATTTTTATGCATCAGACTAATTAATCAGTAGTATTGATTTTTACATTCATTTTTTCCTCTATATTTTTTTAAACTGAAGCCCTAAGGCTAAAAGTGGAACCCATAGACCCTAGTCTATCAGGTGATTTGTCTTGTCTAGGCTAATCTATAACTGTTGAAATATAACGGTATTATAATGAGTCTGCCAAATTTACCTAGTTTTTAGTCAAATAGGAATATAATTTATATGTAGGGCCTACTTACTCTAATGAGCTTCTGTACGAATACATGCTGGCGCTTCGTGTGACGAAGCCACCAGTTGGCAAACGTTCGTCCGGCCAGACCCCTGGTTAAGGGCCTACAGTTATGTAGCTGGGTCTGACTCTGGTTAGGCCTATATTATTAAATATATCTCATAAATGATTTATTTATAAAGCTCCTTCAGAGTGAAATAAAAAGAAGTCTAAAATATTCAACAGTTAACCGATTTCAGGGGGTCGGGTGGTGCGAGTACAAATTACATATAGTGCACCCTCCTCCTTAGGCGATTTTTTCAATTAGCACAGTTTCAAATTTGAAAGCCTTGGACAAAAATATCGTGGGCAAATCAGACAAGTTATAACATGTATAAATTTGTAAAGAAAAAAATTAGGGGCACGTTTTGTATCCCCTAATTCTTTTCTTGAAATAACCACACATTGTGTGGCCGCTCTACAGCCCGGTAACATGATACAGTGATTTAGTGAAGTACCAGTACGAGTGACTGTAATTAATTTTTGCAGTTATCTATTTGGAAATCCAGAGAGATACCTCCAAGACAAAAGAATACGCTCTTTTTTGAAAAGTCAAGACTTTGCTGATCGGGTGATTTGTCTGGTCTTTGATGAGGTCCACACAGCTGTCTCATGGTGAGATTTGTACATAATTTATCACGCGCTGACCTGTGTCGGCCAGTGATTTTAAAGTAGCCATTTTGCCTAATTAATTACTGAATCACCCCATTATATTTGTATCCCATTTAATTTCGCGATTGGGCATTTTATTGATTAGGGGGCCACCATTCGATTTCCAGGGGAGGGGGCTGGAGTTTTTTTGAAATAAATAATTTTGGGTGGACTTTGTGTGAAATAAATATTTTACTTCAAGAACTGTTCTATATAAACATGTGATAAAATGTGAAATTTTAAGCCCGCCGCCGAGCCCGGTTGAAATAAATAATTTGTCCGTGACAAAAACACCAATCCCCCCCCCCTGGATATTGAATGGTGGCCCCCTTATGGTTATTGAATATTTATGGTTGCTATGTAACACTTCTGCTCAGGGGAAATTTTGTTTGAAAATTATTTATTAGAGATTTTTTGGTTCAATCTCAGACCTGCTGACTCCCGCATCATCCTTATCATTCATGTATAAATATTTTGCTAAGCAATATGAAATTTGATTAGCAAATAGCCTGAATTGCATAGATTTTCGCCACGCGATACTAAACAAAATGTTCCCTGCTGCAATGAAATGACTTGCTGTCAGACTTGTCAGGGGTGCAAATTCAACTATAAGTTTCACTAGTCCAGAGCAAAATTCAACTAGCCCTTACCATCATTTACCATCCATTTTTAAGGAAAATACACTAGCCCTCACAAGGTTCCTGCAGGTCACTCTTCCTACAAATAATGACTTTTGATGACTTTTTCATTTAAAATGCAAAATAACAGCTAGTCCTGGAAGCATACTGCATGCACCTTCTGAAAATAATGCTAGGTGACACTGACTTTAACACTAGCAGAAAACCAGTAGTTTTTGTTAGGACTGGCTGGTTGAAGAACGTACACCGAGTTCATATAATAGCTGATTTTCTTTTTTTTAATGATTTATAATGACTACCGGTAACAATCAAATTTGATGACTTTTTAAGGACTTTAAGGCATATTTTTCAATTTAATGACTTTTAATGACCCGCTGGAACCTTGTCAAGCAATATTCCACTAACCTCGGGCTACCGAGCTAGTGCGAATTTGCATCCCTGCTTGTGCTCGCTAAATTTTATGGATGCTAAAATCTCCTGGGACCTATTTGGCTTATTATTTTGGTCGCCAACTTGTTAATAGGGTGTGCAGTGTTTTATTTTTAACTACTGTGACCCAGTTCGTTTGGTAGAATAACATTATAAAACCCGGAAATTACCCCTAAATTTTATAATAAATTCAAAAGTACACTGGAATTCAGGTTTTATTTTTCTTGTCTGATCTTAAAATTATCAAGAACACCTTCTCTGACTTTAAACCACGACAAACTGTTCTTTAAGAAGAGATGGGATTTTTATTTATCGAGATGTTGTGTTATCGATCAGATCTGATGTTATCTGTGGTTATGATATAGCCTTGGTTAATACAAATGGCTGTATCGCAACGTAACCCGGGTCACGTCGTGATGTATCATATCTGTCGTAAAAAAATAATAAAATATTAAATGTTAATTTAATAATAATTCATGTTACTAGGCAGAACTATGATAAATTAAATTCGAAATATTATTTTTCAGTTATGTAGGATCTCAATACTTTTTTATCCTGATAATAACCATTAATTATGAAACCGAGCATTCTAAATGTTCTAGTTATTACTAAACATGCTAAAGTGGGTGTAGGCCTATACATAAAAAATAGTGTTTCTTGAGTTACATCAATTGAGAAAGATAAAAGATGAATAAGCCCATTTGTCATGTTTATTGCAAAAATCATAAGCCTATATCAGTAATTTGCCTGTGTTTTAACAGGGGACTAGCGAGATCAAATGAAGAGGCGTTTAGACACTATTTTGCAAGAGTTGGCGATTTGAGGGCACTCTTTCCATCAGCCCCTGTCCTATGCCTAGCAACAGCAAGTAAACTAACCCAATTCAAAGTTAAGGAACTTATGCTTCTCAAAAATCCTGTGATACACAGTGAAAGTGCAGACAGACCCAATATACGGTTCTGTATTAGGCGAGTTCCAGAGGGACCAGATGCTATTATGTGGTTGGCCAAGCTGCTAAAAAAGTGTAAAGAAGACAAAGAGAGTATACCAAGGACAATTATATATTGTCGTCGCATACAGGATTGCTCAGAATTATATCTGTATCTTGAAAAAGAAGTTGGTGTTAATTCATCAGTGTTGGAAGAGAGACTATTTGACATGATTCATTCAAAGACACCTCGTCATATCCAGACATCAATACTAGAATCTCTTTCAAATAATGACTCGCCACTGCGTTGCCTCATATCTACAAAAGTGACTGGTATGGGTATGGATATTCAGTGTTCAAATGTTGTTCACTATGGACCCCCTTCCTCTATAGATGATTATGTCCAACAAATAGGAAGGGCTGGGAGGAATGGTGAACAGGCACATGCCATAATGACATTTCACGGTAGACAAGCAAGTGTGTGTGATCCTGCTATGTTTAAGATATTGAATAATTGCAATCCGAAAAAAATAACCAAAACCTGCTATAGAGAGCTTGTTCTATCTGAATTTGGAGGTACAAGTGGAAAACGAAGTGGTGAAAAGCACACTTGTTGTGATGTGTGTGCAGGAGTATGTGAGTGTGATAACTGTAGTGATACAATATCAGGTTTTGAAAAATATTCTGAAGATTTGTTAGAGGATAGTGAAGAATTGACAATTACTGTAAGACATCCTACAAGTGAAGAAATGATCAAACTCAAGGTGGATCTTTTTTTGTTGAAAGATAGACTGGATCGTGGTAGTATGATGATACAGTCGACCTACATGAAACCTGAAATAATTCATGGATTGTCTGAGGCAGTGATCAAAAACATTTTGGATAATGTACACACAATATGTTCCATAGATGACTTGTCGGGGTGTTGTGGGCTCTCAAATGAATGAACTGCATTGGAAGTAGCAGAAATTATGTCAAATATTTTCAATGATTTTGACACAATGGAAATTCTATTGCAATGTGACCAGTGATTTCTATTAATCACTATGTTAATCATCAAGTACAGTTATAAGAAATAAAAACATTTTGAAATATACTTGAATAAACTTGAAAGTTTCCAGTCACCTTATTATTAAAATTTACATTTCTGGTGGGGGTTATACTTATTCTCCAATATGGCCCATTAGGAATAATATAAATCATTCTCAACTCAGAGGTTCAACAAAAATATTTAATTGTGAATATAGGTACATAACATGCATAATAAATGATGATCACAATTACATCACAGCTGGATGCATTTGCATCTACCTAATAAGTGCTCCGCAAATGATTTGAAATATGATAACAATGGTGAAATTTATATTCCATGTTATGTATAGTATCTCTAACATATCAAGCTTAATTTTGGTAATTTGAAAAGATATGAGATAAAATAATGCTTGTTGTGCTATATTAACATTATCATTTCAACGTACGGAACATTGGTTTTAAAACATTATTTCCTAATTCATTTTTTTACATATTCAATATAATATTGCAGGCAAACATAATTAAAATTTGCCTCACTTTGAAACTGGTGAAAATGTCTGTACAAAACCTAAATGTCGAAATACTACATTGTTTAGTTTAGTAAAAATGTTAAATAGCTGTCATGTTCACAAGCAGTAAAAATAAAATGTGGTGTTTTACAAACATGTAGTTAGTCAGTTTATTCAACATTGTTCACCAGTTAGTCAAATGTAGTCTGGGCTTCATGATTGAAAAAATAAATTTCAATTACTTTGTTTAAACTCCTCTAAACTTAACAAGCCATAATAATTCCCGGTATAATGATATATGTAGGCCTGCATACATCACATGAAAACGGGAAGCAATGCATTTTCTCCTGTTTTTGTGATTGTATACACTTAGCATATATATCTAGAAATGTCGCATCAAATAATATTGATGTCAAGTGGTACATTTAATCTATTAATTAGTATATTTCATGTTCTATGTAACATTGTACTGGTAATCAATTATAATTTTTCATGTCTGTAAGTGAAACAATTATATAAAATTGATTTACCTTAGGTACATTAAAGATTTCAACACAAATTACATTTATGTTTGCTCAAGCTGGTGAGCAACTAATATACAATGCTAATACTTCTTATTTTATTCACACAGTTTGTGTTGTGTCTTGATGTGGGGCCAACATCTACAGCATTGACCCTACATTGAGCCACATCACACAGCACCATAATTTGGCTAGATGACAAAAGTTAAATATTTCATTCTACAAATTTTGACAAAGCGATACCTAAATGCTCATAATCTAGAAGTGACAATTTTAAGTAGGGGCTGATATCATTATATTGAGACCAACAAGTGGACAGAATTATTTCCACTTTTCTTTCTCAAAAATATTTTTTTCACATCCATAAGTATACTTTAAGACATGATAACTTAAAATTGTTAATCAATTGTTTATTATGCCGAAACCCATTGTTCACAAAAACAGCATTGATTGATAACCAACAACATGTAGTCTGTTACTTTAAGTGTAAAGTATTTCAACATTGATCTCAAAAATTATGTTATGAATACCAGTACATACACTTATTTTCATAATGTTGTGCAACTGTAATAAATATTGTTAATGATTTTTCTTCTTGTTATTTGTAAGTCAAATGATTCACAGGATTACTACAAACATTTTTTTCCTTTCATTACGTTTAGCCTTTCTAGCCAATACAATACCCACATCCAATTAAAAATTATAGTATAGCAATTATAGTTATGGTATTTTTCAAATTCCTTCATTTCTAGAAATTTTTTGAATTTATCTTGTAACAATTTATAATTTTTTTAAACATATAAAAAAGTAATTCACCATCATTTTTAAAAATATTACATTCAAATAATACATAATCACATTCTTACGGTTGATAACATGTATAATTACAATTTTATCTTCTATACATTGTATTCAATGTAGGCCTATAGCCAGTGCACAATATTGAGAGGCTTAACCCTTTAACCGCCAAGTTATATAATTGGAATTTTCACTCACGTGATGTTGTGTCTCGCTGATGCGATTCACAAATTCAAGTGAGTGAAATTATTCAGATTTCAAAAAATGAAGGTCAGCTATTTTCAAATCTTGCTGATTGATGTCACATTTTATCTTTTGAGTACAAAAGTTTTGGTCTAAATTACACATCAGAAAAAAAATGTATAACCAGTTAGCATTGTTAACTATCAATAACATGAACCTGCAATGCCTGATTCCATTTTGAGCTAGTTCACTGTTTTTGTGCAACAATATGATTCAAATTTCCATTCTTTCAAATATAATTTGGGTAAACAGTCTAACTATGAACAAATTCACAGAATTCATTCATTTTTGATGAGGAGCTTTTACAAACAATTCCAATGCTCTGAATATCCTGTCTGACAAATCAACTATAATATAGTATTCAGTGTATAACCAAATTAGGGGCTGATATCATTATATCCAGCCCATAAAAATTGATAAATGTCCACAATTTTTTTGAGGACATTTTGTCTTTCATTTTGTGGATATTACTATTGTGAAATGCGTCATAACTTTTAATGCACAATCAACATGATCAAGGCTGAGAGGATCTAGGTGGAAGCAAGTTGCATCTCCCCATATGTCCTTTTCTTCCAGCCATCAATCCAGCGACAGAGGGCAACCATGTCTACATTTTGAAGAAGGTCAGAGGGGAAACTTGGATATGTGGCATGTTCACGACCTGGTTGTTTCTCAAATATACAATGTTTAATCAAACAGTTCACCATCGATGATACATCGCAAGCAGTTGACGCATGGGTATGTTTCCCACTGACTGGTCGAGCTAAGGAGTCTGTTAATTTGGAAATGGCATGTACGCATTTAGATGTTCTGCGAGTAGCATCATAGGTAACATTTGCTCCCATACACCTCATTGCTTCTTTCATTTTGTGGACATTGAGCTCCACCAGTTGATCATTGGGAATGCAATGCCTTATGCCTCCACTGAGATTGATAGCTATGTTCCAGTGGTATGTATATGCTTCAGCTTCAGATAACAGAGCCTGGTCGTACGCCAACATTCGCCATGTCCATAGTTTGTATTTGATGTGGTGACCATGATCAAAATGTAGGAAGAGGAACTTAAGGTTTCGAAAAACTCTATCACCGTCCCCCATGCTATAGGCATCAACTGTGTCCCTCAGCAACAGGGCAGCTTTCATAAAAGCTGATGCATAGTTTACTTTGCCATCATAATCTGATGTGTTGTGTGGCCTCACACGAGGGGCACTCAATTCAACATTCACCGCATGTACTTTTCTCAAGTGTGACTTTAACCATCCATTTGAAGTGTATGTTTTGCTGCAGTCACTGAATGGACATACAAAATTTCCATTTGAATCTAGTGTGTTGAAGGTTTGTTGTTGTGCCACCACTTCTGTCATATGTGCTGCTTGATTATTCTGAAGATTGTCCAGCACATATTCATCAACAATCTTCACGGCAAGATCTTCCACAAATTCCCTCTGAACAGACTCGCAATCTGTTAACATGTCTGTAATTTTAACGGGTGGTTCCTGATCTAAACTATTTATGTCCAAAATGTCAAAGGCAGCAGCCACGATGTGTGCGGCAAGGGCATCTTTTACAAAATTTAATGATGCTGAATAGCTGGTGGTCATATCCAGCCCCATGTCTCTGCTCCTATCTACTAAAACACTCAAATTGTACAAGGTGCCCGGATCTGCAGCACTAGAGGAACTATTAAATATTTCTGTGATGTATTTGCAAAAGTTCATGCAGAGGTGTAATCCCTCAGGTCTATGAATTACACCTTGCAGTCTCTCGGCTTCATTTTGTACATTCACCATGGAAATTTGAGCAGCATAAGCTCTTTCATTTGTCAGCTGATCTCCACCGAAAACAATTCTTTCTACTACATTTTGTTTATCTGATGGCAGGGTAGGGACTAATTTATGTATGGAATTCAGTATATCGATCATATCTTCCATTTTATTTTCGGATTTGTCCAACAAATCTAATACATCATATGGACACTTTCTTGACATTTCGGTCAGGTGAGGATGAGGAATGTACTTGGGAATGGCAATTTTTTGAAGTCCTGGAACATATTTGACTATTGTTTCCATTACATGAAATATAAAGCTTTGACGAAGGGACTGTATGGCATCTGTATCTGGGAGAAAATTGTCATTGGAAACTGAGAGAATATCCCTTCGTGGTCTTGAATGATTGAGGTGTGGTGGAGATTTCACTCGTTGTTCCGCATATAGCATCAAGAACCAATGTATGTCCTTGCCCTTGTTCTCTTTAGTTCTGTGATAGGTGTGGATGGTATGGTCTAAATTGTCACCATATATTTCATAGCTGGTAGAAGATGGTTCAAGAAGGATATTATTTGAAATAGAGCAAGGTGAACAAGGCGAAGCTTTCACTTTCAACAACCACATAATTATGTCTGTTGTTGATTCATTTACTGAATATATTGGAAGGGGTAACATCAAGGTATCAAGGAGGGCTTTTGCTAGTAATGTTTCTTTCCTGTTTATCAAGGTACTCTCTACTAAACTGTCATGCCATACTTCCATGTCTTTTTTTTTCTCATTCATTGTGTGTGGTGTAACAGAAAGGCCACAAGCGTTCATGGCAGAAATAGTTTTATTTTTAGCTCCACCAAAATCCAGCATCAGAGCTAAGCAATGATGCCATCTGGACATGTGTTTATTTCTGCATTTGAGCATAATCGATCCTGCAGTTACCATTGCATTCACAGGGAAATCATTCTTCTTTTGTGTATCACATATACTGCACAAAACAGAGTAAAGTGGCTCTGCTCGATCTTTCCATTCATTCGCTATGTCCTGTAAGTCTGTGCTCAGCAGGTCACTTGGCTTTACTTGACGTAGAAGACTAGGTGTGTTTAAAGAGCAGAGAGAAACGCATTCTTTTTCAATCTCTTGCAGAAATTTGTCTTTGACATAAGGTCTGAAACAAAACAAAATAAAAGACTGTTATTAATAAATGTATTCATTACAAATATATTTTCATTCATTTAAAGCGACACAATCGGGCTAGAGTCATCAAAAAATCAGTATTTTTATTTTGGCTTCTTAATATGGCCATATGATGTGAACATGTCCATAGACTAGAATTGCGTAAATTTTTGTGTTGCACATTTACCAGTTAAGTGAGATATAAAGACTAAATTCCCGTATTTCTTATGTTGGACAAACATGTCTGAAATAAGTAATTTCATCTTTATATCTGGCTTAACTGGTAAATGCGCAGCTTAAAAATTAACAAGAGGCCTGAAGTCCTATATTATCCCCCACAAATAAATTAGGTTACAGTTTTTGCGGTCACAAATACTTAAAAAGTGGTGGCAATTTTAAATTTCAGTAAAATCAACTGCACATTTCCAGATGGTGGGTAATGTGATTGTAAAATGTGAATTATTTCAGACTTTAAGTTAAAGTTGCTCCCACAAAAGCTTTTGGAGTTGACCTCTGGTGGCCATTTTGAATTCTGGTAGTATCTTTAAAAAATCACTTGCACATCCCATGTTGCTAGGAATGTGATGTTAAAATTAAAAAAAAAATTGACTATTGACCAGTTTTTTTTAGTTTTTGTGCCACAAAAAAATTTAAGTTGATCCGTGGCGGCCATTTTGAATTTCAGTAAAACATTGAAAAAGTCACCTGCACATCTCCATATCATGGGAAATGTGATAGCAAAATTTGAATAATTTCTGACTTTTAAGTTTCAGAGTTTTTGCGCCCACAAAAAAATTTTGGAGTTGACCTCTTGTGCCCATTTTGAATTTTTGTAGCATCTTTAAAAAATCACTTGCACATCCCCATGTTGCTAGGAATGTCATGTTGAAATTGAAAAAAAAATTGACTAGTAGTTTTTGAGCCCACGGCACAAGAAAACGTGATGGATGACACCTGATGGAATCCTGGCGCGACTAAAATCCCCTTCCCCTACGGGCGGGGGATAAAAAACTTACACAGTTCTAGTCTATGGACATGTTTACATCATATGGTCATACTAAGAAGCCAAAGTGACATTTTATTGTCAGGGGGATAAAATCCTGTTAATTTAATCATGTTAATGGTAAATATTTTTTTCGTCGCCCTCAATAACTTTATTTAAAATAGGTCAATTGGTCAATAGGTCAATTTTCCAGAAATTTGTCCAGTGTTTTTTTATTTGCTCGCCTTTCATTAACTTATCCGAAAACAGGTGGAATGTTGTTTTTTCCTAATTTTAGATTTCGGATTTTTCTGATCTAAAACAAAGAAATAAAAACCAGTGGCCTTACCTGTGTTCAGGAGAATCATACACAGCATTGGCAATGGCACGTTCACCCGTCACTCCGCCTTGTACAAGCCCCCTTGATACTGTCAGTTGTGGACTTTCTTCCATGATATATCTGTTTTTTTCCTGACTACCAGAGCGAACTGTTACTTGAAAAAATTGAAAAGTTTATTCGGAAAGTTACATTATAACTTGTGATGGTGGTCTATATGATGTTACACATGTATGTTAAAAGATTAGAAGTTAGTGTAGAATATTAAATATTCATGGGTCACGCCTAAAACTTACATTATTACCTCAGGGCTTTTGTCATTTTTAATTCAGAACACGATCCCCAGTAGTGATAAATGTGCAAGAGAAGGGGTACGATGCACATTTTGACAAAAACGTAATACAAAAAAAGATCATGTACACTGGCTATGGATATGATAAAGATCCAAAACACATCCTTTAATATTTGATCAACAACAATAACATATATACATTACATTCAACTTGTAAATCTCCATATAATCATCGATAACCTTACCCTTGCAAGATAATTGCTCTCCTTTCCTGAATGTAGTTGCAGACTGCGACCACCTGTGGCAGCAGTAGGATCAACGGGTATTTCCTGTGTGAGAAAATTTTTAAATAATCAATTTTCTACATAATAATTCACAAAAGGTTTCGCTCCAAATTTAAAGTGAAGCGCATCACTTTAATAAGGAAAAAAACTTTGTTTCTGATTACCCAACTGACTTTATTTGAACTGACCCTTGAAGTTTTTTATGTCAATCTCCAATTTTTTTATCAGCCAGTGCTTTTGTGTGAACAGCCCTTTTGGGTCAATTTGGCAGGTTTTTTTACACATTAAAGTTGAAAAAATTCCCTAAATACCCTATTTCGAAAAGCCATGTAACCCGAATAAAAACAAGAGCGCACTTGACAATAGCCCGCCGCCATTATTGAAATTCAAGTTATCATGCCCCAAGGTTAAAATTTTTTTTTTTCAGCCATTATTCAGCTTGTCCGATAACTGCTTATTAGTAACATGCATAACAAATTTGAGCAGCATACATACAATTTTTTTCAAGTAATCGTGCCACAGGTTCAACTTATTGACATATACTGTAAATTGAGTAAAATTGCAATAAATCGACCTTTTGTAATTTTTTAGCCATCATTTAAATTATTGACATTTCATGCAAAAAAACACAATAAATCCGTCATTTTTAATTTTTTCAACCATTATTCAACTTTTTCGAAAACTGGTTATCTGTGACATGCATAACAAAGTTGGAATGATACACAAAAAACAAGTTATAGTGCCCATAAGTAAATGTTATCGCCGAAGCCGATGCCGACGCACTTCAATGGCAATAGCCAAACTTATTTAAATAAAAGGCGGGCTAAAATTGACCTACTTACCCAGTTTGAAAGGCCAGTGTAATCGGGAAGAAAGGTATTTTTGGGGGCCTAAATAGTAACTTTTTAAGAAAATTGTGAACTTTTTAATCCAGGATTGCACTCTAAGGCCACTATGCTTAATTTCACTATTTTAGATCAGAAAAAATCCAAAATCTAATGAGCGCGAAAAAAAACATTTAAGAAAAAAAAAACATTGCACATATTTTTAGAAAAGGTAATGAGGGCGACCAAATAAAAAAAATATTGGATAAATTTCTGGAAAAGTTAATGAGGGCGACGACATAAAAAAAAAAAATTGACCTATTTTAAAAAAAGTTGGCGACGAAAAAAACAAGCCAAAAAAACATAGCTGGAAAAATATTTTTATCTCTCGAAATTAACTTGGTTTTTTTTTGGAATGTTGTTTTTATCTTCCGAAATTGATTGTTTTTTTTCGGAAATCGGCAACACTCTAATGCGCACGCAGGGCAGAAAAAAAACACATGTTTTTTTTTTGGTAATGTGTGGCCTAAATCTAATGCGCGCGCTCATCTAAAGCAGAGTGGCCTAATAGCTTGTGCCAGCTTTACTATGTTGGGTGCTAATGCAAAACGGTATCCATTCATGCAGCTATTTTCTGTAACTTTTTGTAATATCTAATCCCTCCATGCCCAGAAAAATAACGACATATAGCATGCAATCATGTTGAGGGTACAACAGGGTAGAAAATATATTCTACGTTTAAAGTTTAATTGGCGCTACTTATTTTCCAAAATAAATTCTGGTTATCTTGGACAACCTGATTGCCATATATTGAAGGCTGTATGATATAAACTGTGTAATAACAGTTTCAAACTACTATAAATGATGAGAAGTTACAGGCAGCTTGATAAAGAAAATATGTATATTATCTTGTCCTGAGATTTAAATTATACAAGTTAAGTCAGAAATGGCCATCATGAAAAGCTGGAATGTAACTGTTTAATCGATTGAAAAAAACGCAGTTAATGATTTCACAGGCAACTAATATACTGTATTTATTCTAATAAACACTCGGGGCATTAATTATAATACCAACTGAGATTAGACTTTGAATTGGTGATTATTACAGTAGTTTTTAATGGGTTCATAATGTACCATGATCATGGATGTTCTTTTTAAATTCAGGGAGATGTGCGTTTATTAGAATATCGGCATTTAATAGAATAAATACAGTAAGCATAAGTTTTGTGTACATAGTAAGCAGCAGTAGAGATAAAATAAGACTAGTTTATTTAAAACTATTTATGACTTTTAGCATATTTGAGCATGTTAACATTTCACAGTGAAGTGTGATCTTGTTGTCTATTTTGTAGTTTGAAGGTGTGTATTATGGTTGACAAACAACCACTATTATTAAATATGTTCGAAATGATGTTGTCTATGGTCAATGACTGCATTCAGACATTCAACATAATGATAATGCTGTTGTGCTATGTTTCATATATATTTGTAACTACTTTTCATTTTGTATATTAATTGTTGGTTTAAAACCTACTTTTTTTTTTGTCTCTCACAGACTCTATTATGAGAATATAGTAATACTATTTCAGAGTGTTGTGAAATGTTAAATATGACACTGTTTGATTGATCCATGGTGTTTGTAGACTGCATTCAGTTGTGCAGCCTGTCATGAATTATTGGCTTGATATATTTTAAAGTTGTGTGATGAAGTATTGTTGTTTGTGTATTAAAACTAATCAACTACACAATTAGAAGAGTACAACATATATTAAAGGAATAGCAGAAAATAAAGAACCATTTATGTGTATTTACAATGTACATATATTCGGTTCACAGTCAGCAGATACATTAAGTACTACAAGCATATAAACCATATACATGATATAGAGACATTGACAGTAACATAAATCACAACTGCATATTTTGTCATGAATGCTATACAGTAGACCAGACCCAATAAACCTCACATGCCAGCACCATGCTAGAAATTAAATAAATATATATACTGTACCATTTTAATTTAACGTAGCTATGCACTCTGGTTGCCTGAAATGTAATTTATACATAAAGATGATAAAATCATATAACCATAATTCTTCATAAATGTTGAGGTAGGCCTACATGTGTATATCAATAAGGGTTATAATCCTGCTAAATAAAATAATTTAAATTTTCACCAACTTGAATTTGTGTCTCAACAACTCGATCCACAACTTCAGGTGGCTGAGAATTACTGATATTTGTTTAATTTTACACCAAACATTTGCAAAGCTGGATGTTTAAACACACATTTCATTCCCAATAACTGTGATTTATTCAACTAACAAAACGGAATCAAAAGGACTATAGTTGTGATCAGGAGACAAAGGGTTAATCTTTGTTTGTCTGATTAATGAAATAAAATCTATAAAGTATATATTTTGATTAAAAATACTTTTTGAATACTTTAAATTGATTACTATAAATTGAATGTTGTCATGTTTATTTAAATACCATTGGAATCATAGTCCAGCACAAATTATGATGGTATTCCCACTCTATGTCTGTTATCTTTTCACAAAAAAATTGATGTGGATAATGAAGAAATTTGCTAAACTTTGTTGTGAAATAAATCAATATTACCTTTTTCTACACTAATGTTATATAGGCCCCCTATACTTTTGTTTGATTAAAATAAATCGATGTTTAAATTTTGTATTATAAATCACATAGCACCAGCTGGGTGTGTCATGTTTTCAATTATTCAATTTTTGTGAAATAAATCAATATTACCTTTTTTCTACACTAATATAATATACTTCTGTTTGATTAAAACAAACTGATAAATTACATAGCACCAGCGGGGTGTACCATGTTTTTAAAGTATTTAATTAGCAGAACTTCTTGATATGCAAATGTTGAAGCCACTGTTGGGGAATTTCTCATCTGTCAGAGAAACAATCTTGGGGGAATGTCATTAAGATGCATTATATCATTATTGTATATATATAGTACTATAGTTAATCAATGAGAATTCGCCTAATATTAACCCACAAAAGGAAAACGTGTAATGTTTAATCACAATGACTAGTAGGCCTACTGTTACTTCTAAACATATTCAGAAGCAACAGATTTTATAAATAATTGAGCTTAAATTTCAAAAACATTAGAGCCATTTCATTTTTGGTGGTGGAGGCCTAAACATGGTAAAGCTGGTGATTAAACATTACCGCGATAAACTTAACATTTTTTTGTTAAAATGAACATTAATTGTCAAACCTTGACATTCAGAATATCATGCGTGAAAAGTTATTTTCTTGGTGCTTTCAGCTGTTTAGTTTCTTGTGTTTCTTCTGTGGTCAGTCCAGAAGTTGTTGATGTTTGTTGAATCTAAAATGAATAAAACAATGGTCTCAATGAAACATTCTAATGAAACATACAAATTATTTGTAAAGACTGGAAACAGTCTGATTTTCCGTTTAAAACTCATTATTATTGATTTCTTCTGGAAACCCTGACTCAAAATTCATCCATAGTATAAATGTATAAAAATCTAATTCAGATATTTTGCTGATCAAAATTTGCCTAATTAGGAAATAACTGCTTGTGTTAAATTAAAAAAAAATATTGTCGTACCTCAAATGGAATATCAGGAATGGAGGTAAACAGTTTCTTTCTTGAAGATAGTTTTCTTCCTTGTGTTTGTTCTGTTGAGAGGACAGATTTTTGTGGTGTTTCTAGCATCTGGAAAATGAAACACAGGTAGATTAGGCCTATATTTATATCAAGCAATACATATCTTGTCCATAAATTTATTGCAAATGGCAACCATGTCAAATTCGGACAACATGACTATGAGCAAAAGTAGGTCATACTGGGGTGATACCATATTTTTAGTCTGTATATGAAGAAACGATCAATATTAGGAATCTCATTGGCTATTCTAATTAACAGCATAGGTGTTTATTGGTACCGGTATATATATAACATATTCCAATTGAAAAGTACAGTACAGTGTTAGGCACACCGGAGTAACAGACATGATTTATAAAATGAAGTTTATAATAAATTACACTAAGATTACAAAGCTGTAACCCTTTAGAACCAATACAGCTTTATAAAATCATACAGCACAATGTACATGCTGTATAATCATCCAACAATGACATGAGATACATAATCAACATGATCAAATAGAAAATCTAATTTTTGTTTGCATTCAAAATTGGAGGAACACCAATTATTTAATCTAAAATATACATTTTTTTATGCATCTACCTGTATATTTTTAAAAGAAACAGTTAAAGCAATATTCCCAATCTATTGACCTACATGTAACAGCACAAAAAATTGCTATAGAATGTCCTGAAGGCAATGCAGTACCATATTTATTCTATAAAAAACGCCACACTGTAAGATTACAGGATGGGTGCCGAGTAGTTTTTTATTGATTACATAGTGTACATGATCGTGGAGTGGGAGATCAGGAGAGTGGGCGTTTGTAGGAATATCTGTACCCAGTATTTATCTGAATAAATATGGTATCATGTACTGTATTTATTCTTATTTATAGTAATTTATGCTCTTTTTAAAGAAAAATCTAAGATGGTGTGGTGGAAGACTTAATGTGATTTGACATGGAATTACCCCAATATATATAGTAATTACCAGATTAAAATAACTACTAAATAACTCATTTTTAAATAAACTTATATTGTTGGTATTAAAATTAAAAAATGGGAGTTTCATTGGAATTTATTTGGATTCCCATCAATTGATCTACATTATATTTTAAATCAAAGGACAACATTTTTAGTATCAGAATCATTAAAATTAACCAAAAAATTATGGAAATTATTTTTTCGTGTCTAAAGTTGGTCAGGGCATGCAGTGGCAGATCCAGCCTCCAGGAGTTGAAAAGGGAGATTCAAAATGGGAAGATTTAAAACGATTAGCCACTGCCTATTTACAAACATGTTCAGTTAGTTTCAGAGATTAAAAGATGTGGTATACTTACAGTTAAACTAGCAGTAGGCCTAGCACTAGCAGTTGTCAGTTTTGGCATCGGACGAGCTGGAGAAATGGGCACAGGAATTTTTTGAGGGGTGTGACCTCCTTTGATGAACTTGTACGATTTTTTAGGTGTACCATGTGGTATCATTGATGAGACTGAGAGAAAGGGTACATCAGTAGTAACAGTAACAAAACCAGTAGGCCTAGGAGTAGGTCTAGACGTCATGTGAGCCAGCCTGTCAGTGACAGTGTCACTGTCTGCTTGACTTGGAGTTGTCCGTTTCCACCTTATGTGTTTTGTTTTCACCCTCATCAAGTTTTCAACCAGTCCCTTCTTGTTGTCTTCAAGCTCCTGTTGTATCAATTTACGTCGGTCGAGTGTGCGTTGAAATTTAATGATTTTGTTGGAGCAACCGTAGCACACGTACAGATCTGTTCCAGTGACTGACATGTGCTGCCAAAACTCGTTCATGGCCGGCTCGATGACGGACAATGTTTGTCTTAGCGTGAGGCATGCTGAGCCTGTTACACACCTCCGTCCTTTTGAGAAACTCGTACCCTTTCTCACATCAACATTGCACAGCATGCACTCGCTTGAACTTGGTGGAATGTTGTGTATAATAGCTTTTTTAGGCGTGTTTTCGACTAAAAATTTTCGCCGTTCCGCCATCTTGGCAGAAATCAAAACGCACTGACATCACGTGGTACGGAATTCCCTGCTGCGAGACGCCGTCTGAAAGAACTGTTCTGATTGGCTAACGGTGACGTCGTGTATCGGCTGGCAGGCTGCCAGAATTATTTGCCCCAGACACCCAAGCATGGCAGTGTTTGAGCGCAGTAGAAAACACTGCTTGGAGTGTAAAGGCCCGACAGCAAGTGATGTAGTCCGCCTGCTTCAAGGAAAATAACACAGCCTTAAACAAATCATTTGGTGTACCCCAAATCTTCTCAATCAAATAAATTATCAGATTTGCACAATAAAACAGTCCACCAGCATTATGGAAGAAAATATTGAAGCGATGCCCTAAAAATGGCACCAGTGGCATAGGAGTAACTCCCTCATTATGTAAAAAAGGTACAATGTCCGCTGGACAGCCGGAACCTTCCTTATAACATGCACGGCAGGCTGCCTGTACCAGAGCTTGGGTATCACTCTGCCCTCTGTGCTTATATAATTTATTAGCATCAGAACATTCAATATCCAAGAATTCTATCTCAAGTCTGCTGGCAGTTTTATCAGCAGACTTTGCGAGAGAATCCAATGGATGGATGGCACAGTTGAAATTATTCCATGAAACATCCTGTGTAGAGCATTGTTCTTGTTTGGCTGATTTCAGCATATGATTAACTTTCTTATTGACAATATGGCGGTCTGTCATTGTATTGGTAATATTTTTCTAAACAGGTGTATTGTCACCATCAACAGAGTTGATATTAGTTATGTTTTGGATGATCGCCTTAGTGTAGTTATCTGCAGTTGTTGATACCAGCTCTGATAGTCCAGTAGTAAAAGTCTGAACAGGGGTGGCAAGAGACCTCAACAAAGTGCTCCCCACGCTTTTGTGTACCATCATATTTACAAGTCATGTATTTTGACATACTAATTTGCTCAGCGACTTGGAAAGTGGATAACTGCTTCATCTCGCGAATTATGCGGTTGATGGTGGTGTGGTCAGGTAATGTGTCTATATCTTTTTTTGTCTTACAGTTGAGAACAGATTTGATTACATTTGCTATATTCTTAGATGAGACATTTAGATTTGAAAGTGCATAAATTGTTTCTCTCAAATCATCACTGTACGTTTTGTCGTCTTTCTTGGTTTGTATTTTTCCTGATCTTAATTCACTAATTTCAGTTTTTAACTGGACATTCTCATATCTTGATAAAAAATTTCTCAGTTGACTTAGTTCACTGTCTTTAACAGCTAGGCTCGACTTGCTAACATTTCGCTTCTTGCTTTGGTAATAAGCAGCCATATTCGTCTTCTGTTTCTTCAGATGATTGAGTTGAATATCAGTGGTTGTTGACGTTGATATATTTGATCCTTTTTTCAGTTTCTTTATTATTTCTTTCTTTTTCACTATGATCTCTGCTTTTCTCTTCATATTCTGTCTTGAACGACTTGGTGCTTCGATTTTCTTTTTCTGTAGATCACCCAATTTCTGAGAAAACTGTTTTAATTCTTTCTCTTTTCGCTCATCTTCAATCTTAAGTGATTCAACTTCAGAGCACAGGTTTTCATTTACTTCATTTATAAAGCTGCTATTTTCTAGTTGGCGACTCACTTCTTTTGGCTTTTTATTTGCTATCCTTGGCACAGGTGCAACAAAAGGACATGTAGAAAATTCATCTAATAAAAGCTGATCACTGAATTTGACTATTTTCTTTCTTCTGTTGATTAAACTTTGCACACAGCTCTTCAGAGTTGATCAGAGTTGATGTTGGCATTTCCTCATAGTGTGTGTTTTCAGTTATATCGGCCAAGAATTCTTGCACTTCCCGAAAAAAATTCTTCTTGTTCTTAAAAATGCTGTCAATCTGATAAATATCAGAATTTGTTAACGGTTGATCCAGCAACAGTGATGGAGCTCTTGACAAGTGATCATCAATTTTAGAAACCCTGTAAATCAAATAAAGAAAGAACACAAATTAAATTTAATTTATTCAAAACATGCTTTTGGACTGATTTAATAGTATTTTTAATACAAAATGTACCTTATAATATACACCAACCCTGACTATGTTCAGAGTAATTACACCATCAAATTGTTGAAAAAGAATTATAATGTAAACAAGAAAATTGTGACTGTTACGCATTTGCAACACCCTCCCTCCCTAATTAAAGGTACGAACAGAATAAGTTAAGTATGTAAACATCGCCAGTTATCAACCACTATGTACACAGGCCGTTATCAGGTATTAACGCGCGACATCAGTTACTGGAGTGTTTTTCACTGTCGCAATGGCCTGGGTGGGTTGAATATGAAGTAGCAACAGTTCAATGAGGCATTTCACTGTCTGAATATTAGAAGGGCAACATGACGCACTGTCACAAAGGGCAGCATGGCACCCATGGAGGGCAACATTGGCGCTCATGAAGGACAACATGGCACTCACAAAAAGTAACATGGCGCTGCGCCATGTTTGAAAGAGCTAGATAAAACACTGTTGTATGCAAATTAGCTTATTTTCGAACCTAACCAGAATAATCCATCACAGGGTGTTCAGAAAAAAAATCGCATGTTATCTAGTTTTCAGAACTGCTAGAGTTAGAGCTTAATTCCTTGCCATATTTGAGTTATGAACAAATGAACCAGGGCTCGACACTTACGGTTCCGGGGCAACCGGGTTCCGGGGCAACCGATTTTAGGTGGGGGCAAGTGAGAAATTACAGACAGTGGCCCCTGGGCAATAGCTTCAATTAGCAGCACTTTAAATTTCAGAGACTGTCACAACAGCCAACGCATATCAGTGGCAAGTCAGGCAAGTGATAAATTGGGGGGGGGGGGCAAGTACCCCTAAAATTTTCCAATCAGTTAGTGTCTAGCCATGTGAACGATGCAACCTTTAAAGAAAAATGTATAGTTTTGAGCTAAAATGTGGTCTTTTTCCCAAATAATAACGATCAGTTACATTTTTTTTAGAAATTAGTCTGAAGTGGAGCTGACCTAACCTTGTTTTGTTACATATTATACAAAGTATCAGGGATGTTTCTTGATTTGTTTGTGCTGAATTCAAATCTAATGAGTGCCAGCTATAAAGTTTGGGGTATTTTTGGTAAATTTAAGGTAAATTTCAAGGTCAAATATGATTTTTCCTCTAATGAATCTAGGAACAAGTGTAATACCTCATTTTCATGTGTTTTTGCCTACACGGGCAATCCATTTCTTATATTATTTACATGACAGTCAGACTCAAGGTCATCTTCAAGGTAAAAAGGTCCATTTCAAGGCCATTGGGCAAAAACATCTTCGAATAATATCACAAACATTTCTTTATTTTAATTCAAGTGAATTATTAATTATGTTCGTAAATTTTTCACATTATGGTGGTGATATAAGTCCGGATTCAAAAAATACAAGCTTTAGCAAATTCTCATTAATCCACGGGAGATACAGAAATATACATCAACAGATTAAAGGGGCTTCACAGTCTTAATATTACGTTCTGGGGGCTAAAATACAATTTTGACTGAAAACACCCCCCCTGAAAACACCCCCCAGCTAGGTAGCTATTGGATAAACCAGGTAGCATAGAGTCACATGATCATTGTTGTGCGCAGTTGCTTAAAGTTGCATGATTGTTTTGTTTATTTCGCCAAAAATAACATAAAATGTACAAAACAATCATTCATATTCTTTTAGAGGCCTTTTAAATGTACGAAAACTGGGTAAATGTAGCGGAATTAGTTCACCATGCAATACACATCAAAAATTTTGAAGTAGCCTACCGGTAGTGAATCTGTGTGTGTACAGCTTGTATGTAAAATAGTGGTTAAATTATGATCTTTCTCATATATGTCAAAAATGGACCAGATAACTCTAACAATTGTCATGTTTGGACCAATGGCCAGTACTTCAAATACATATGATGAATCCCAACCCAAGTACACATGGTGACATGGGTTGGGGTTGGGCTTGACAGGGGTGCTACCCCAAGGTCATAATAAGGTCATTGCAATGTCACAGAAAGGTCAAATCAGCTTAAAATAGGTGAAAATAGCCTATTTTTGTTGGGTTTGCTTCAATTCAGCTCTTTTGAAGCACATAACTATGGCACCAACAGATTCTCCATACCAACGGATAACCATGTAGCAATTGCACTTTTTAAGACCAATTTGAAAGGAACTGATCCAATTAGATTGAGCGGGTGACACCTGTTTTAGTGTTTTAGCTCAATTTAGATAAAAATTGAGAAAATGGCTGGAAATGCAGTGATGCAATTACATACAGATCCTTCTGATGATCCGACATGCCCAGATGCAAATTTCCGAATTGGTGAAATGATCGCAGCCACTTTTTTTCTCAGAGCACATTTTCCCCTCCAGGGCGTAGCTAGCCTTACACAAAAACGCAAGTGCGTTCATGTAGATTTGTGAAATAAAAATCTAGGGGGAGGGGGGAAGGTTTCGGACACTCCAGCTGCTACTTAAGGCTGACTTCGCTCACCTGAACCCTTATTAATCCATCATTGTGCTTCCACATTATCGTCTTGTGTAAGCCGGGTTGCCAAAATTGCTTAAACGTTAAAATAGGCGGCACCTATATGTACTCAATATAAAGTGGATTGGTTACTTTCAAACTCAGTGGGTATGATGAAGCATGGTGATGGTCAATCAAAGAAAAGAAAAAGGAGAAATTTGTTCACTGATAAGGCAAACTTTATTGCGGAAACGAATATTTTGAGTTTCTGACCCCAAAATGACCTCAAATGACCCTAAAATGACCCTAGAATGACCTCAATTTAACCCTGTTGACCCCAAATGTGTACTCGTCTTGTGTGGGATGATACCATTTTACAAGTGGACCAAATATGAGGACAATTGGTCTACCATGCAAAACAGCAGATATACAGGTATTGTACATTTAATTGCTTGCCAGACTTGATGTAACAGCAAAGATTTTATGTTGAAAGCTTTCAATATTTTTGGCATTACAAATGATTTTGATGATAGATGAAGCCCAAGGCATGATAATGACCACTATTTACAGTTATTAGCTCCAGCCGTCACCGTAGGTGAGACGGGGGGAGCTATGGATTCGGCCTCTGTCCTGGTTTTTATCTCTTTTTTTTGCCTATAACTTTGTAAGAAAATAAGCCCGGGTAACAATTTTTGGTATGTGGGATACTTCTATGTGGATTCTGGACAGGTTAAAATATTTTTTATGTGAACTTGATACGCAAGGTCGCAGAGGAGAAAATGATGATGTTATGGCGTTAGGCATTTTCACATGGCTGATATTTGGGGTGCAATTGGTTGCCATAGCAACTTTTATGAATTCATGGTCTTAACTTCTCCGTATGTATACCAGGGATATTATCCCCAGTGATGTGTGTACCTCCTGACATGCATAGATTTGTTTCGTAGCTTAGGACATAACTATGTGACTGCGCCAAACATCATGCTTTTGCTCCTTTGTACGCCCATATTCGATGCAATATGGCACATACTACTTACTAACGTGTGACCTTTGACCATAGTACACGTGGGTGACATGCGAATTGTCATTTTTGCAAAATAAAGTCAAATTGATATGTTCCAACTAAAAAAATTGGTCGACTACCACAGGGCTCCCACGGTCATGGAAAATCATGGAAAACCCTGAAAAATAAAATCCAGGCCTGGAAAAGTCATATGGAAAATGAAAATTTGGCAAAAAGTCATGGGAAAGTCATGGAATTTTGAATTTATATAAATATCTTTCACATTTCCATTGAGAAATATGTGTTGATTACCTACACTTTTGACACACAATGACACTGGCAATCCACCTATAGCTGTAAAATATTTTACATGCGATAAAGTAAGAAACTTGCGGTACCCGTTCCTCCTTACGAAGACTGTACAGTTTTTAATGTACATTTTTAAAATCGATTACAAAGTCATGGAATTCCGATTGTCTTCAAATTTTACACACAACACCTCTGGGGGGTCTAGTTGTGCTTTTTGGGGTATATGAACTTTGACCTACTTTTGATTCAGAACTATGACCTATTTAGACGTTTTGACACACACTTCGTTTCCGGAGCAGATCCCAAAAGTACTGGGCCGATTACAGTCATATTGCACATACATGTTCTCTAAGGTCCCTAGTTGTGCCTTTTCAGGTTTTTGGACCTTGACCTTAAAGTTGACCCAGCACTTTGACCTAATTTATAACATCGGTAAATCCGACTGAAATATTTTGCGGAATATCATGAAAACTGCTCAAGACAGCTACACCATTACTATAAAACAAATTGTAAAGTTTCAGGAGAGGATGCATCTTGAAAAAAGTCGCCTTGAACAAATTCAAAATGGCCGCCTTTCGGCCATTATTCACTTTCACATGGCCGTTATTTGGTAAACCGTGCTAGATGGCTAGACCATTACTATAAAACGAAATATGAGATTTTAGATGAGGATGTACCTTCAAAAATGTTGACTCAATCAAATTCAAAATGGTCGCCTATCGGCCACTATTTACTTTCACATTGCTGATATTTGGTAAACCGTGTTAGATAGCTAGACCATTACTATAAAACAAAATGTGTGATTTCAGGAGAGGATGCATCTTGAAAAAAATTGACTCGTTCAAATTTAAAATGGCCGCCTATCGGCCATTATTCACTTTCACATGGCGGTTATTTGGTAAACCGTGCTAGATGGCTAGACCATTACTATAAAACAAAATGTGAAATTTCAGGAGAGAATGCATCTCGAAAAATTTAGACTCGATCAAAATCAAAATAGCCGCCTGCCTATCCGCCATTGCTTACTTTCACATGCCCAATATTTTGCAAACTGTGTTAGATGCTAGTCCATAAAACGCAATGTGAGGTTTCGGGGGACATGCACCCTGAAATTTTTTAACTAGTCTCTTATCGAATTCAAAATGACCGTAAATCAGCCATGATTTACCTCGATTGGCCTGATATCGGGTAAACCATGCCAGATAGGTAGACCATTATTGGGATACTGATTAGGATCATTAATTTTAATGGAGGTTTGCAATCTCTGACAGACTGTCTATAGTTCTTATCTTCCTCTTAGACTGAGTCTCTTAGACCTAGTTGTCTTGCGTCTTGATTTTTTACCTAGCCTAGGACTACATTAATAACCCTACACAAAATTTTGTTAAATCAAATTCTAATTCGAAGCGGGAGCTCCTGAACTTATGTAGTCTTGTTTCGACATATTCTGGAACTGAGGGCAGTTCTGTTGCTATGGCAACCATCTATGGGCTGATATGTGACAGCAAACCGAAGTCTATGCTCTACCCTACCACAATTACACTTCCATGAAAGGGATGAAAGGGTTAAAGGGTTGATGATATGGGGATCAAAGTGTCATCAATACAATTCCCCAGTGGTATGTGATGACTATGTGAAGTATGAGGAAGGAGAAGTTGATAGATTAGTAGCTATCTTGAAAAAAAATAACTGCGGCAGCGGCGGCGGACCGTGTGGAAAAGTAAGCAGCCCGCCTCGGTGAGGGCTGCTTAAATATCAGCTGCAATGAAAACTAGAAAGAGTTGTTTTAAAATTGTTTGCTCCCAAAAGGTAATCAGGTCATTGGCTGACATTGCTGTGTATATTTGACAAATAAGAAGAAGATCTGCTGGAAACTTTTTCATGAAACGCGCTAACAAGAATTTCTTTGTTAGTGGCCCTAGTCATTAAAGGGTTGATTATATGGGGATCGAAATGTCACAAAAAATCCCCCAGTGGTATATGATGGCTATGTGAAGTATGAGGAAGCAGAAATTCATAGATCAGCTATCATGCAAGATTTCCAAGATAGTGAAAAAAAAAAAATCCGACTGGTAGCCATTTTGGATTTTTCAGTGTGAAATTTGTCATGGTTTATCATTTTGCATTTCTTGAGTTGAGTAAATATTACAAAATTCAAAAAGTCCGCTAAACTGCCATTTTGAAATTGTTTGATCCCAAAAGTTAATCAGGTCATTGGCCCACGCTGATATAGCTGAACTTATTTTCCAAATTAAAAGAAGATCTGATGGTAACTTTTCCTGAAATGCGCTAACGAGCAGTTCTTCCTTAGTGGCCATAGTAATTAAAGGGTTGATCATATGGGGATCAAAATGTCACCAAAACAATTCCCCAGTGGTAGGTGATGGCTACATGTATGTGAAGTATGAGGAAGCAGAAGTTGATAGATTAGTAGCTAGCTATCTTGAAAACAAATAACTGGGGCGGCGGCGGCGGACCGTGTGGAATACAGTAAGAAGCCCGCCTCGGCGAGGGATATGCCTAAATATCAGCTGCAATGTCGATAGCTAGAAAGAGTTGTTCGGAAACAAACATGGAAGCAGCCCTCCATTATCGCTCGACCACTATTTTAAACTTGTTTGCTCCCAAAAGGTAATCAGGTCATAGAGATCATATTTTACTTTTCCAAGCATAACAATTGCATGCAGGTATGTGCTTATAATTACAAGTAATCTTGTTATATGTATACATACAAGCAAATCAGTTGTGGAAGTCAAAACCTTTACATTTCATCAAGATATCATGCAGGCTGAATATTTCCTGTAAGATGATCAGGTTGTATTTGTGTGAGTGTTATCTGCTTAATAATGTTTTACAGGATTTGCTTGTGGGGAGGGAGGCTAATGGTGCATTTAGGGCTGTGTTGGATGTATGTAGCCTAGGATGAAGAGGCTGCTACCAGGGATGCAGGGGATGCAAACGGGGATGCAGGGGATGCTACCAGGGATGCAGCTGTGGATGCAGGGGATGCAACTAGGGATGCAGGGGAAACTCCCAGGGATGCAACCTGGGATGCATGGGATGCAGCCAAGGCTGTGGTTGGGATACCAGCTGCATGCTTTATGCATCCTTTGCATCCAAGCACGGATGTGCTCATTTAAATAAGGATGCGCTCATTTAAATAATTCGTCTGTGGGCATCCTCTGTGCATGTTTCCTTCATTATGCCTGCACATTCTAATTTCAATCTATTTGGCATCCTCCTTGCATGATTGCATGTTCTTTCCGTGCTCTTTGCATGCTCTACATTTTGACTTGGGGTGATTATCATTTGAGAAACACAGAGTACAGACCAAAAAAAAACAGTTCCCATGCAGAATCCTTTTTGTGAACCATAAAAAAACATTATTGGAATGAGTTCCAATAATGTAAAAACAATCCGACTAACGGTTTCAGAGATATCGTCCAGAAACGAAACGCGGATGCACGGCCAGACATGGTGATGGCAATATCCCACGCCCCTACTTCGTGGGCGGGGGATGAAAATGGCTGCGGCAGACAATTTTTTTTTTTTTAATAGATTTGACCAAAAAAGTTATTTTGATCATCAGAAAAACATAGAGAGCCACCCTGTCAAATTTGAATGCACAATGATATAGAAAAATAGATCTACTTAGATGCGATTATTGTTGCTGCTTATTACCTTTCTTAGGAACCAGTCTTGCCCGTATCTACTGTATTTCACTTCAGTGTAGATGTATATTGGTTGATTTCAATCTCTGGAATGGCCTTTTGTTATATTAATAATTAAGTCTTTTATATTATGCAAAAGTGGCATAACCTAATCGCTAGAGCATAAAATATAGGGTGATGAATCCGCCACAATTTATCCAAGACTGAGATGAGTCGACATGACAATCTTAGAAAACTGTCTATATATATTGAAGTTGTGACAAATTTAGTGTGTTGTTATTGGAGTAAGTAATGGTGACACAGTTATATCTTTATTAGAAAACTTTGTGTCGTATGAGAGCCGCGTTGAAGTTGATGGGAGGGGGACTGAGGTGCGACAGTCATGTTCAAGTTGATGGAGGGGGTTGAGTAGTGAAAGTCATGTTCAAGTAGAGGGGAGGGAGTTGAGGTACATGTTCAAGCTGGGGTGAGGGATTGATCATGCTCATGCTGGGAGGAGGGCTGAGAGTCATGTTCACCCTGAGGTACGTGGTTGAGTCTCATGTTCAATCCAAGGGGGTCGAGCTATAAAGCTATGTTCAAGCGGGGGCATCATGGTTGAGATGGATGTTCAACTTGAAGGGGAGCTGACAAGTAAAGGTTATGTTCAAGTCAAGGTTATGTTCAAGCTGGAAGGGAGGGGGGGGGGGGGTGAAAATGATGTAGAAACTGGGGTTGAGAGGTGAAATTCATGTTCAAACTTGGGAGAAGGGTTGAAATGCATATATGTATTCAACCTAGCCGAAAGTTCAGGCTGACTCAGACCCATTTATTTTTTTCTACATAACAATATTTACATATCAAATCATTTATACACAAAGTAGAGAACAAGAGACTCCTCATACAAAATTGTCGCTGGCGTGGAAGCCACCCAAGAATTAAACAAACAAGAAACTTTTTAGGCAGAATCTAGCATAATGAAATGAATGTATTTCAAGAGTTGCATTTCCACCAAAGAGGCATAGATAAATAAATAATAGACCCACTTAAATAACTGTATCAACAATATGACAGGGTTGGAAATTAGGGGTGGTCCGAGGCCACCAAATATTTTGCAGGACCACCGGAACACTGGGTAGCAGTGGTCCGACAGGTTTAAAAGATCGTAATTTATTTATTTCCCTGTTGAGAATAGTGGGTAGCAGTGGTGTACCAGGCCACTAAAATTTACCAGCCAAAAATTGTTTAAAAGTGTTGTGTATTCATATACAATTTTTTAAAAATTTGACAGGACTACCAGATATAGAAGAGAACCACCAGATTTTGGGGGCTGGTGGTCAGCTGGGCCAGGGCTCCAGAAAGTTAATTTCTAACCCTGTATGAACACAAAAAAAAATCCATATATTTTAATTAAGGCGAATACAACATATTATATGAGGGGGTAGGGGGGTTGAGAATTAAATTCTACCTGACATATGGTGGGGATCATATTTAGGCTGACTATAAGACTATAAGCATCCCCATATTCATCAGGGAAGCTTATTAATAGATCAACAAGTTGATCATATAATTGACTTGCAGGATTTAAGGAGAAATCACTTGTGTTGAAGAAACCAGAGTGTCAATATCACAGAAGCTCATCCTTAATTAGGGCAGGTTGATTACGAATTAAAATTTCTGAAATCCTTGAGGCAATTATATGCATATGCATGAGCTCTTTCAAATAAAAATCAGATAAGAATTGAGGGAGGAGAAGCATTTCTTATGAATTGTGGACAGAGTGCCTTGATCAGGTCTTAATTAGGTCATAAGTTAATTAATAATTAAAATTTCTC
This sequence comes from Flabesymbios commensalis, assembly GCA_964017125.1. Classification (NCBI taxonomy): domain Eukaryota; kingdom Metazoa; phylum Annelida; class Polychaeta; order Terebellida; family Flabelligeridae; genus Flabesymbios; species Flabesymbios commensalis. The sequence goes on from OZ024913.1 coordinate 80,894,754, forward strand.
AAATCCATGAGAAATTTAATGCACAGATCTTTCAAACAAACCAAACAGAATTAAAATCGAATAAGAATTGATGGAGAAGCATGTCTTGTGAATGGTGGACAGAGTGCCATAATTAAGGCTTAATTCGGTCATAAATTATTTATTAATTTAAATTTCTTCAATCTGTGAGGAATTTTAATGCACAAGCCCCAGCTCTTTCAAACAAACCAAACAGAATTGAAATCGGATAAGAATTGAGGGAGGAGAATCATTTCTTGTGAATGGTGCATTGGTGGACAGAATGCCCTAATTAGGGCTTAATTAGGTCATAAGTTGATTAATAATTAACATTTCTCAAATCCATAAGTAAGCTTAATGCACAGGCCCAAACTCTTTCGAACAAACCAAACAGAATTGAAATCGGATAAGAATTGATGAAGGAGAAGCATTTCTCGTGAATGGTGGACAGAGTGCCTTAATTAGAGCTTAATTAGGTCATAAATTAATTATTAATTAAAATTTCTCAAATTCGTGGGGAATTTTAATGCACAGGCCCAGGGCCAAGCTCTTTAAAAAAAAATACAGAATGGAAATCGGATAAGTAGTCTAGTGAGGGAGGAGAAACATTTCTTGTGAATATTGTAGGGCCTATATAGATCTAGTCTAGTAGATCTATATTGACAGTTGCCTACAACTTGTGTTTGAGGAATTTTGGAGCACACTGAAATCAGACATTATGAAATGAATGTAGGCCTACAGGCTGCCTTAAACAGTCAGGACAGGTGCCTAACATGGTAGACATTAGATTAGTTGGTGGCTCTCCTGATATGCAACAAAACACGACACGTGCTTCTATTTACAAAACAAACTGGCATTATTATTATAATAATGAATGGCGAAACTGTCACACTCAAGTCTCAGATCAAGTGATAGGTAAGGCATCAGTCATTCGATGGTAGAAAAATTAAAAAAGGACCATTTAAGAGGACATTAAATTAATCTATAATATAGTATCCAGGTGACAAATACTCGTCAAAAAGTGCTTATTTCTCTTTGAAACTGACGCGCACCTGTCACCAGCACCTGCCCGCTGCCGGCAGCGCTAAAATGACAGCCCGGTCAAGTTTGTGTTTTGCTATGAAATTAGAGTTTAACAATTATTATATTTGCTTAAAAAGTGATAGCAATTTATAGATTTCTATTATGCGACATATATATACATAATATTTTGTTTTATTCGTTCTAAAAATACAAACTTACCAGTCGGGTGGTTCTTGTCGTGCATTGGCCTTCGACATCTTGTTGACAGACGATCATTTCCTGGAGATCTCAAAACGAGGTCGCGGCGAGGTCTGACCAATGAAAAAGGCGATATGCAAATTTCGGCAATGAATGAAACACGTGGCCCCGGCAAAATGTAAACAAATTACGAGGTCACGCGAAGCCGCAGAAAAAACAATGGCGGCGTTAGCGATAAAATAAACGACATTTTCTTCGATCCTGTGCTTCTTAGCGCTCACATTAAATACACAAACAAGAATAGTTTTTACACATTTAAATAGTTCTCTTCCCAAATATTTTTTTTCGCAATTAACCCGTTCTTATAAAAACACGAGTTTCAAATTTTCATGTCGCTCCGAATCTCTGTAAAATCGTGAAAATACCTCGTTTCTCCCTAGATTTTCGACAAGTGCCGCAGCATCCACTTGTGGTCATAATTGAATTACTTTTCATGAATTGACAGCCCAAGTACTGACACCTCCCCTAATTTCGCGTTTTGCGCCATTTCCTATTGAAAAAAATTGCTAAAAAAATATGACGTCATAAACGGTTTATGCACATCCCTATCTAGGCCTAGATAGACTAGCACGTCTCAAATCCCTGCTGACCCGCTGTCTATAGTCCAGGAATTTTAGGCATATTTAAGGGCAAAGATGGAAAAAAATAATATAAAGCTGAAAATTTCAGGAGTTATTGAGATGGCCATCCTAAATGACCTGTCAAAAGTCCCAAAGTTTCCCAGGAGCGGAACATCGTTTTTTTGGCGAAAATCCAAAATGGCCACCGGACACCATAAAAAAAATTTAACATACCAACAATTTAAGATATATTCCTTTGTAATACCTCTTTTTCACTTAATTTATCCCAGAGAACTCATTTCAAGTCTTCTTTTTAAGTCTTAGAGCCTCATTCGTGTTTTATTTGCAAAAATCCAAAATGGCCGCCTGATACATCACCGAAATTATAACATATGAAGAAATTCAAATATATTCCTTTGTGATATCATTTCAAGTCTTCTTTTTAAGTCTTAGAGCCTCATTCGTGTTTTATTTGCAAAAATCCAAAATGGCCGCCTGATACATCACCGAAATTATAACATATGATGAAATTCAAATATATTCCTTTGTGATATCTTTTTTCAGCATAATTTTTCACGAAAAGCTTAATTCTGGTCCCATTCTAACATTGAAAAGACTCTGCCATTGCACAATTCAAAATGGCGGCCATTGGGGAAGAAGAATAATTTTAGAAATTATGTCATTTTTGTCTACATATTTTTTTATTTGGAAACGTAGTGGCACTAGAAAGTATTTCTGGAATCAAGAATGGTTATATCCGGTAAATTGTCCTCGGCGTTGCTCCATCCTTTCTTGTGATTATACTAATGAGAAATTAAGAAGCATGACATTATTTAAAAGACGTTGACAAGAGGGTAGGCCTACGTTGTGCCATTGTGTATGTCACAACAACTTACCGCACCAAGACGGCTCGATGTTTCCCTGACGTTAATTTTTCAGCACTAAAAATCCTTTAACAATTCAGTATATTTTCAAAGGTAATATTTAATAAATTAAATAATGCTTATACATTTGTATCTGCTATTAATAAATATAATATTATTTCGTCATAACAGATACACGGGAAGCAGGAACCCAATAAATATAACTCACAAAAAAATCAACTTTTCTGACGAGACAAACCAATTACATCCGAAACCAGACACCAATGAGATATAAAAAAGGCTTTTTTAGAATCCTGGTCGGGTCGGATGTTTGTCATCGAGGCTGTGCATATACAGTGCTCTAAATTTTTCGAAGGCCTAGAGTGTGCAGTGATGTTTGTGGCACTGTGCACTATAAAGACCCCTTGAAGTTACTCGATAAGAGTAGGAAAAAAAACTTTTAAAAAAGATTGAGATTTGAAGCAAGAAATTGGAATGCATTTTTACGAACAGGTGTTCAGTGTGGTAACTGACAAGTATCTGTTGAACGGGTCAGTTTAATAGCGGGCATTATAATTTTGTGTATGGAAAAAAATAATGTGTTATAATTAAACACAGTCAGGTTTATCTAATAATGAAGTACTGCCATTTCAATTTGACAGATTTTTTGTTAAAATTTAGAAACAAAAAATTAGAAATTGTAAACATATTAAAACATAACAATATCACATAAAAAAACTAAACAATCGTATGAGTAATGTCAATAAAATAATTCATGTATATAGGCATATTACATATTATGGTGTTCATATTGACAAATCACGGCCATTTTGATTTAATAATTGTCTCAGTGCCCTCAGGTGCATACACAGACCAATGTTGGTGCCGTTATCACCATTGATAGATTGATATGGTATAAATATAATTTTTTACACGTTTATATGCCCCACTGGGGTTTTAAGATATATACCTACCCAGCTAAACCACACTACAAAATATCTGTAAGCTATACACGTGTCGTTATTTTAAGTGAATATTGCCTTACGTTGCTTTCTGCACAATCATGGAAATATCGCGAAAAAGGGAAGAACCCTACTCTTATCGAATAACTTTAAGGGGTCTTTATAATGCACAGTGCCATAAACATCACTGCACACTCCAGGCCTCTGAGTTTCGAGCCACAACCGGATCGAATGAGCCATCGGGACGGCCTCGTTATATCAAACATAATTTCAAACACAAAGCAATCTTATTCGAGTTCCTATTAATGTTGCATCAAATATATATAAACATGATAAATGGGACCTTCCATAGGATCCTGCAGGCTCGGGTGTGATACCTTGCATTGGACCATTATGCCCGCGTGTAAGATCTTGACTAGGATCCTGCGGGCCTGGGTGTGAGTGCTTGCCTAGGACCCTGCAAGCTCCAGTGTATGACCTTGCCTAGTAGGCTACCCGCCGGCTCGGGTGTGAATCCTTGCCTAGGACCTTGCAGGCACGGGTGTGAGTCTTTGCTTAAGACCATGCGGGTTCACGGTAAATCCTTACCTAGGACTTGTAAGGTCGGGTTTGATACCTTGCCTAGGACGCTGCGGGCTCGAGTGTGAGTCCTTGCCTAAGACCAGGCGCACCACCTGGGGTGAATCCTTGCATATGACCTCTAGGCTCGGTTGTGAATCCTTGCCTAGAACCTGTAGGGTCAGGTGTGAGACATTGCCCAGGACCTTGAGCACTTGAATGTGAGTTCTTCCTTAGGACACTACCGGCTTGGGTGTGATTCCTTGCCTATGACCCTGTGAACTCGAGTGTGAGTCTTTGCTTAGGACACTTGGTTAGGACCCCAGCTGAAGCAGTAGTAAATCACATTTATCACTGACATTTCTACATGTACAATAGTTGCATGGGAACAGATTACCACCAACAGGCTGGGGATGGTAATTTTTAAATGAAAACATGTAACCAGTTTTCACTGAGCTTGATGAAAATTAATGAAAATGATTAGGTGTGGTTACAAAAGTTGGTTGCACGTTACGATGCAGCAGGTCTGCGAGGTACACAAGCTGAATGGGAACTGCGTACAGTAAGTCATTGCGAATTAATAAAATTCAGGTTGATGATTAGGAAAAAATGGCACAACTCTCTCAGACTAAAGTTGTTTTATTGATTGAATATGATGTTTTGGTTATTATTTATTATGAAAGAAATACATTAAAATGTGTACTGCATATTAATTTCAGATATAGAGCTATTGTTTGTCATTAAGTATTGGTAATCTATAGATTTAAAAGTGTATATGTATCTCGAACACGAATGACAATATACTTGCTCCCAATCAAACCTGAAATGGCGCCCATCTTGGATTTATTCTTTAACGAAACATTAAAAGTTACTAATATCTTCATGAATGAATTCAGCATTAAAAATCATGTGAAAATGAGGTATTACATTAAAATATATGTCAAATAGTTCAGGAATTACAACTTAAACATAGCTCTTGGCGGCCATTTTGAATTTTGCCAAAAAAAGATGTTCTGCTCAGGGGAAACGTTGGGATTTTCCACAGGTATTAAAGGAGGACATACTGGTAATTTATAGATTTAAAAGCTTAGATGTAACTCAAATAAGAATGAAAATAGACTTGCTCCCAATCAAAATTCAAATTGCGGCCATCTTGGATTTTTTTCTTTAAAGAAACCTCAAAAGTTACAAATAGCTTCAGAACTGTATTCAGCATTAAAAATCGTGTGAAAATGATGTATTACATTGAAATATATGTCAAATAGTTCAGGAATTACAACTTCAATATGGCGCTTGGCGGCCATTTTGAATTTTGTAAAAAAAAGGATGTTCCGCTCTGGGGAAACTTTGGGACTTTTTACAGGTAATAAAGAAGGTCATTCTGAACACTTTCTGAAATTTTCAGCTTTATATTATTTTTTTCCATTTCAAAACCTAAAATTCCTGGACTACTAGGCCTACTGAGTATAATGTAGTCTAGGACTAGTGTCAAGTGAAAAAGGGAATAGGGGCCAACAAAGTGGGATCGCCAGCCCCCCCCCCCCCTCTCGTACTGAACCACCAAGCTCCCCAATATTAAACTTTAAAGGCAAAACAAATAGGCCTACCTGTGTTTCAGATCACACTGCCTACCCAAACAGGGTAGGCTAGATACCGACCTACCAAAAAGCAAACTTTCATTTTGGACCATCCGGCACCGTCGGACAGAGTATAGGCCTAAGCTAGGGCCCTAATGATTTTTTTTTCTTCCGGTAGACCTACACTATATGGCCCTCCAAAATAGGGTAGGACGAGGTAGAAAAACTTTCTCTTTTCAATTTCACTTTGAAAAAAGGTCAAATTGGCCCGAAATGCAGAATTGCAGAAATTTTTATTATTTTTTCTCAGAAATTGCCAGACAACTTTGAGGTCAAATATGGTTGGTCGGGTAGGCTAATTGGAAACAAAGGTATTTTTGCCTAATCATTGATAGGACCTATGTAGGCCCTAGTAACGTTATGTGCGACAGCGAGAGATGTATTATAGACTCTATACATGTTATATGATTGTAGGTAAGGCATAGACCTATGATTTATTTATGTATTGTAGCTATATAGCCTTTGGGCCTATCCAGACCTATGATTTATTGATGTAGCCATAGGCCTAGCCTACCCTAGCCTCGTTCCTGGCCCGCCGCGAGCCAGGTAATTGATCTGGCTGGCCCAGAATGCAATGGGTCACGTATGGGACTAACCTTCTGATTAAAATGTATGAATTTATTATTTTTAATTAATTTGGCCGTGGGCTTTTTTGGCATGCTAGCTCATATTACAGGTATTGAAATAGTAATGTAAATTATGCATATTTTTGAAAATAAGTTAATTCTAGACAAGAAGAAGTCTTCTTGTATAATTTTACCAGATTACTGTTACACATATTTATTGACTGCCTGCTCTGAATCTTGAAAAAAAATTCTTGGGATACAAATAATAAAAAAAATCGGCCTAACTACACAAAATTATAAAAAAAACATTTGCCATTTTTGCTCATTCTGAAGGAAATGTTGAATTTCTATATGTCTATATTCAAATATCAGTGTTCTCCCTTTTAATTTGTTTCTTGGCCAAGTTTGACCTGTATATACGCAAACGTGGCCTAAACCCCCTTTCAATCATTTATTCATCGACTTGTTTCTGTACAAATAGTGTAGTAGTCATTATAATAAATTACCTTCAAGGCACCACAATGTGTAATGATCTTCTTGAAGGTAGCCTTGAAAACGGCGCATGTTGGATTATTGTTCCAGCCAGCTGTTCAAAATAATAAAAATAGGTACTGGTATAAACAAGAATGCATAAAGACATAGAATTAAGTTATACAACTCGAAATGCTGTAGAAGTGGTGATACATGTAGTTACCCCCGCACATAAATTTTTGGTGGACAAGGGCAGCCATTAATTATGCACCTTCTTCTTTTAAAATTTAAATCCTTAGTCAATGGTTAGAATAGAATGATATACCATGCACTTACATGTCCCTCGCACTGCATTGAAAAATATCACACATCATGATTACAATTTACCTTGCATGAAAAACAGCATGTAACATTTCTACCAGAAATGGGAATTTTTTTTGAGACTATCGTTTATTTTCTGTAATTTTTCTTGAACGGAATGCCTTCTGATATTGATTTTCAATGAAAATCTATACCACGAAAATGGAAAACATTACATCTGAAAGTCACCGCTTAGGTGGGTTATGAACTGATGTGTAATAGGTGCAATCATATATATGAGTAAATCATGACCTAAGAATCGAGCTTTTAAGTAAAGATGACCTTTATTCTAGGTTATGTGACATGTTATTACACCTTAATATTATGTATTTTAACTTACTTAATAGAGTGCATTTTGAAGGTAAAAAGTGTCTTAACTCAGCAAGATTTGAAAATAATTCGCCTCCATTTTGACAAATCTATATAATATTCACTCACTTAAAGCTGTGGATCGCATCATCGAGACACGGCTTCAAGTTGGTGAATATTGCAGTTGAAAAACTTACCCAGCAAACATGGGACGTTGGCCCAACGTTGGTTTACTGTTGGCCCACCGTCTACGACGTTGGCCCAACAAAACACCAATGTTGGGCCAACGTCTCATGTCTGCTGGGTAGCGCTCTAAGGGTTTAATAAGATGGTGTAGGCTTCAAAGTCACAAATCGTTGCAATCGAACTGCTGATTTGAGCTAACCCTTTTAACGCTGAACTCCTGGGCACACGTGCATCCCCACCGCTGAATTCCTGGGGAGGGGGGGGGGGGAACAGAATATTTTGCAATGTCAGATTTGTATGAAGACACCAACAGGATCTCAGCTTATGAGCAAATAATAACATGAGAAGGAGTTGTGCTTTACTGGTGGATAACACCAAGGACATGCCAAGGTCACATCAAGGTCATTTCAAGGTCAAACTCGCAAAAAATATTAAAAATACCCACATTTTAACAATTTCAAGCTGTTTAGTGGTGCAGTCATCCATTAGAAAGGATTGATGGTGACACATACTTGGTCGGGTATCATGTTAGCACATATTTTTAGGAAATCTAGGGCAGTGATGATATTGGGAGGGGTAATGCCCCCATGTTGCCTTTATTAAACCCCCATTCATCAAGGCTCAATTGAACAAGCAAAATTACATTTCCATTGCAAAATATTGATACATAATTGGGTATGGAGGTTGACATGGGTTGAGATTGTGCTTTACTGCATGGATGCCACCCAAAATAAACGTGAAGGTTATGTCAGGGTCATGTGAAATGTCAGGTTTATGGGTGATGTGTACTAAATGAGTAATGATCAAGTAATGCGTAATGATTAGGTGTGCGACCATCCAATCCGCACTGCTGCGATATCTGTCATCTAAGTATTATTATAGCATTTTAAGCATGATGATGATGCCAAAGGAAGGTATGGTTTTATTGTATTCTTCATAACAAAAATATATGGTTTGTTGAAAAAATCAAGTCTCTATCTCAATTATTGAGAAAGTTATGATAACTTTATTGATTTTTGGGTGGCCATTTTGAATTTTTCGTTAAAAAAAGAATCATTTAAGAATGACAGCTCTTCATCGGCCCAGATATTATTATGGGTGCTATCCATGCACAATCAAAAGAGAAACAAACTTTTTTCAGCAAAAACAAGGCTACCCCCATGATTACCGAGGCCACCCCCATGACCACATCGAATTTACAGACAAAAATACTAAAAAAACACACTCTGCACCCGAGTATACTCGGGTGCAGAGAAACATCTTTTGCCTCGGGGGCCGCCTTTAAAGGGTTAAATTAACCCAAGTGATTTTACTACAACACTAGATCCGTATAAATATCAGCAGCAAACTGTGCCCTGACCATATCATAGTCAACTGTACTACTCCCTGCCTCGACATATCTGATCACAAAAGTGACCTTTTTTCTCGTCTTTAGTTTAATAGAGATTCCGCAATCCTTTCCAGTTCCATCACCCTCTTTTCCATCTGTCTTCTTTCTGTCTTTTTCCTAGCTCTTTCCTTCATTTTTACAAATTCGTGTCATATCTTTAACTTTCTATTTTTTTTTTAAGCAGCCGCTTCCCTAGCATTCTTGATGGTAAATTTGATCAGATCATCTTGCTCTACTCCGGACTTTTGTTCAAGCCAATGTAGGGACTTGTTTAGCTTTGACTTTCGCTTCGATGAAATCCATCTTGGCATTTGGTGCCCGTTTAATCTGAAATGGCCATCACTCGCTCCGCTTGCATAAGCTTATCCGGCTCACTGAAGTTGCAATTTAAATATATTTGAGCCTGCCTATGACAAACTTTAAAAAATCCAGCAGCTATGGATTTGCCATTAGAGAGTGATTGTTCATCTCTAGGTGTGGCTCTTAATTTGACCAGGACAGGATCTTCTTCTTCTTTGAGTAGTTGATCAAAACACTTCATGGCTTGTGGTCCCAAAGAGATGCTGGATTCGCCTCATAGGTCTACTTCTCAAGGTTTTGTGTGACAGTACGTAGATAATCCACCATGTCCGAATTACTGTTTCTCTCTGTATAAAAGAGAACCATCCGAGTACCAAATACACGGAGATGGTTTAATATTAAGGGGTTTCGAAGGTTTTCAAAATAGAAGATGTTAAGCCACCCCTGGCTGCACCTTACTTAAGCAGAAACGCATCCATTAATTCATAGATATAATAATATATGACTGCCAGGTGGAACAGAATTTGTAGCCCGTTACTCACATACCTGGGGAAAAGGCCAAGAGGAATTGACTTCTGTTTAAAAAATTATTCGGAGGCCCCCTGATCCAATTTTCCCTGTTTATATTTCATTTTAGATAATCCAGCTAACACTGACAGCTGCGGCATCATTGTCCCAAGTAGAGCCTTTCACACTGATGGCATTTAATGGACCTTGATGTGGGCCGACTTGCTAGGGAGTCCAGGGGATGGACATTGCAGTTCAGTTCTACTAGGTTAGGATTATTGTTGGTACAAAGCTGTTGTGCACAGTGATTCACTGCGGCCCTGTCACTGATTGCAGCTGTGATGTGGGATTTCATGGCTTGTAGTGTAGCCACAGTATCCGACCACTAGGAATACATCTGCGCAAGATCCTCCAAACTTTCTTGAATATGCGTGATATAATCATGTGTGGTGCCTCCAGCGAGTGAAGCCACACTGAGGGTGTAGTAACTACGGGTGCCATCGAGCTTGGGGGCTGCGACATGAACTTCATTTACATGGTTCCCATCAAGCTCTGTAGCATCCCATGCAATTGTGCAGTTTGGAGTTGTCACAAATACTTCTCCTGCTTAAAATACAGGGGATACCCTAAAACAAGTTCCCAAATTCTAAAGTCCTCAATTTTTAAGTTCTGGGAAATTCAAGTTCCGAAATTCCGAAATAAGAAAGTAAACAAAAAAATGTTTTTTTCTATTCCAACAAAAAACATTTTAGTTTCTGCCTTTTGACTTTCCACGCATTATAGTGTTGCCAAGCTCAGCGCATGAATGGAATTAAAAGTGGTTTTCTAGACTAGGCCACCTTTGTGCACATAGGACTGTGCCAGAGGAGGGTTCGAACCAGCGATCTCCGATTTCCAGGCTTTAACCACTGCACCAGAGACCGAACACACTCATTGTTTTGTTCAAATGACGAATTAGGCCTCTATGTGTAGGCCCGACGTTGACCCAAAGTTGAGGTAAGGTTTACCCAACGTCTGCGACCTTACAGCAGCATTATTCGTGTCAATGTATGTTTGATGGGAAATTTATTTATAAGTGTAACAATAATATAATTTTGTGTTACTACTTTGATGTAGGCCTATAGGCCTACTTATAAGATATAAATTATATCAAAATGAAATAGCAATATGATAATGCTGTTCACGTGTGGTGTCACGATAAATTGAGAACAGGGGGAACAAATCCCATTTTGCAGTAAACATATGCAATGAGATGGCCTGATTGGCTTCTAATTTGCATAATTTCCTTTTCTAAATGCACATTTTTGGTCATTCTGGAACTGTGAAATTATTTTTAGTATGTCATGATCATGCTGTGCGGAGGAATATTCATAATAATGATAATACTTACATTTTGATCCAAGTCAGTATCCATAGTCAGAGTCCATAGCTGGCGATAATCGGGGCAAATAGGGGGAGAGATGTGGCCATCTGAGCTGCCAATCAGTTTCTGATATAAATTTTCGGTTTACAGGGAGGTACATAAAGATTGAACAACCATGATCATGTACGTACTGTACGTACAGTGCACCATTGATTTATAAGTGAAGACGTCAGCTTTAAAATACAATTCTGTACGTTAACCCTTTGAGTCACATCATTATTTTGGCAAAATATGACGTCAGCATACTTAGTGGACAGGTTAACTGCGCGAAATAGACCAATCACTGCATTTTGTAGTAAAATTATGCCACTTGGCACGAATGATACTTGGCCCAAGTGCAATATTTTAAGCAGCGGACGTTTTTGATGTAGGCTCTTATTTTGCCATAATTCAAGGTCAAAATCAAGGTCAAATATGTTATTTTTTTAAATAAAGCTAGGAACAAGTGTAATACCTCAATTTTGTGTAGTTTTTAACCACAGTTCCATTTCTGATATTATTTTGATGATTCAAGGTCAACTTCAAGGTCAAAGGTCAATTTCAAGGTCAAATATGTGTTTTTTTTTTAAATAAAGCTAGGAACAAGTGTAATACCTCTATTTTGTGTATTTTTTAACCGCAGTTCCATTTCTGATATTATTTTGATGATTCAAGGTAAACTTCAAGGTCAAAAATCAATTTCAAGGTCATTGTTTTAAAAATATGATTTTTAACAAATAACATAAACAACAAATGTAATAACTCTTTTTATGTGATTTTGACTGGAGATCCCAGTTTTTGTATCATTTTGCTGATTCAAGGTCATCGTCGAGGTCAAAGGTTGGATGATTCGAGGTATTTTGCAAGGTCAAAATGAAAATGTTAAAGTCAAATATAAGAAAAAATAATTTTCACATATATATGCCTACATGTATGAGCACACGAATGCAATAAAATACTCGAGAATTGAAATATTTGCAGATTGTTATTGCATTAATGCTTGCAAATATGACACGTGTCAAACGAGGCACCCTTGCCAGATTTATGACGTCATAAATATATTTCACACATCTATGACATCAGTTTTTAGCGTTTTTCTGCTGCAATATTTTGTTTGACTGCTATGCACCCCAGTTTACATTGGTCATTGCATTAATTCTGTACATGTAGAAGGTGATAAATAAAAAATGTCAGATTATATATGTAATTGGGAGAAATGTTTCCTGTGCCAAGAAGATCTGGACGAAAATAAACTGGTGTGTCCCGCAGCCAATCCGAATGTGCGCCATCATCCAGAAGAACTTAAAATAACATACCTGACACAAATCAAAAATATATTGGATCTCTCACAAATAGGTCAGTTACCTACTAATATATCCGTAGATAGGATTTTAGGTATTGCAGCTGTAAATGGTGGTGGTGCTGGTCAGGAAAGCATTGATAAAGTGATGGCAAACAATGTGGTCTTGCATAAGATACCATGTCGGACAAGTGTTGATTCCAGACGAGTACAGGAGGCGAAACGAAAGGCCAGTACCGAGTTTCCTTACAGTCCTACCAAAAAGCGACTAAGGAGCTCAGAGTCATGTTTCAAGTGTCAAGGTGACGTAGAAGATGACAGTGTCAGTTCAAATTGCTCTCTCACTTCTACTCAAAAGCCCTGCTTCATTTGTGGGCAGGTGGGTGAAAAAAAATGGTCTTTTCACAAAGCTTCAACTTTTGATGTGAGCAACAAAGTGTGGTTGTGCGAACTGAAGACAAAGAACTACACTTCGGCAGCAAAGTTCTCTGAAGGTGATATGATTGCGACAGATGCTGAGTACCATCTCCGGTGTTTATCGTCACTCTACCGCGCAGCAAATTCGGTTGAAAATGAAACAGAAATGAACAAAGAAGGGAGGGAAGCTAAGGAGCTGGCATTTATTGAGCTTATAGACCTTATTGAGACATACAGGGGCACAGGTGTTACTCTACCAATGAGCAAGGTTGTCGCAGCACATGAGAAAAGGCTTAAATCCCTCAATGTACAGCTGGTAGCTCACACCTCCAGACTCCGCCAGCAGCTCTTGGACCATATCCCCGACCTCACTGCCATACAGGCCAGTGACCGCAGCCGGGATCTCATGTTCAACGAAGATCTCAGTCAAGTGATTGCAGAGGTAAAAAAGGTCAGTTCGCTAGAGAAGTTAGCAATTTATATGAAAGCTGCTAACTGGCTTCCGAGACGAATTCCTACAGATGAAGAGCAGCTTCAATGGAGCCTTCTCTACATCCAGTGAAATAAATTCATCAGCAAACGGACTGAAGCTCTTCTTGAGTCTACTGGTAGATGGAAATAAGACCTTCTATAACGACCTCGATGAAGCTACAAACTCCACCAAACCAACTCAGGTACAGTGCTCTCGATTTCCCAGACAATCCAATACAATGCCGTGAAGAGACGATCAAAGAATGGCAATGCCGTGGCTCGACATGCACGAAACAAAGAAACTCCTTGGCCTTTATATGTGGGGATTAAGCTACGGCTCCAGACAACGAAGTCGATGCTGGACATGATGCATGCAAGGGGACAGTCAATTTCATATGATCGTATGAACACGTTGTCCACAGACATAGCCAATTCCGTTAATACAGTTTGGAATGAGGTTGGTGTTGTGGTTCCTAGTTAGGCCGTCCATAGTGTGTTCAGTACAGTACTGTCTCATGTACTGCCACATGTACCATTCTTGATGGATCTGTTCTTTTGCAGGAACTGCGGCCTGAAACCAGTATCACTATCAAAGATTATGTCGATACTGTGTTTGGTCCACATATTTTGCGGTACTTTAACAATCATCAGCGCGTTGACGTTGTCTTTGACACCTATAGCAGTGAGAGCATTAAAAGTGGAACAAGGGAAAAGAGAGGAGAAGGAAAAAGAAGGAGAGTGAACAGCGAAACTAAAGTACCTGGAAACTGGCAGGATTTTTTACGGGTTAGCCAAAACAAAGAGGAACTTTTCAAGGTTATCTCAGAGAGGCTTCTGGAACAGCTGAACAGTCAGTCCGCAGGCCGTGATTATTTTAGCGAAAAGGTCGCTTTGTTTTGTATTAATTTAGAGGCTTCGCGGGGGGTAAAAATTTGGCGCCGAATTACAACATTTATCCTGCATTTTAACTGGTTTTAATTGTTGCTGTAAACGATTTAAAATTGGCCTTGAGTCATTCTGCCAGTTGTTCACGTAAGACCAACATCAGCTAATTGTTCTACGTATTTTGTGTCAACAATATCTATTTAAATCAGTGAATTTTAAAGGATTTAATGTGACACCCACAGAGAGGTTGAATAGCTCTCTCTAAATTACACCTTTTCGTTGTTGGTTCCTTTTTTTGGCCAGAAAAAAATCAATTAACCGATTGAATTTTCATGTAGTCTAGAATTTAAGGCGTGCCCTCATGCCGTTCGGTGCGACCGCCGGTTAGCGGCAAAAAAAAGAACCAAGATATTCGAGAGGTGGTATTACACTAGGTTCAATAAATATCCGGTCATGATCTTACAGCTGTTTATATCACTTTAAAACCATTTTAATGGAATATAGATGGCTTGAAGTTGTCTTACGCAGATTTAATTCGAGCGTGTCATACTACACTGACTGCACTGTGATATTAATAGGCCTACCGGTATCTCATGTTCATGTTCAGCGGCCGGCAAACCCTCACACCAGTCACATGTATCATGTGTATAGGCTACATACCAGTCACCACCACTGCTCACACAGCCTCACAGGTGAAGCACACATTGACACAATCATTGTCAATGAACGTGCCGCCGCTGCACTGGTACTGGTGGGCCCGGCAGTTACTCGAGTTAGGTCCTGCAAAATGCTGTTTGATTACAACTTCAAGTGAAGAAGTGACAGTGTGCGGGGTGGTGCTGAACTAGACTCTCAGGCTTTAGACAGTCATGATAGAAGGGTTAGCCGAGAGGCCAAACATGCCATGATCCCGTTTTGATGTAGGCCTAGTAGGGCCTAACACTAGGCTATAGACCCTATTTGGACCCCCATCTAGCTATAGACCCTGGTGTAATGTTAGGCTAGGCTTATAGGCTATATAGCCTATAGATCTAGTCATACAGCAGCCTTCGTTAAAGTAAACGTTTAGGCCTACCCGGAACAATAGTCTACGAGTACATGTAGACCTATAGGCTTACAATACTGTCATTAGGCTACATGTAGGCCTACACCAGATTTAGACATGGTCTGGGTAGATGCGGGATTTGAAAAAGGAGGGGGCGCAGGTGGCTCGAGGCCAATGTAAGGGACTATTTAGGCCTATTTGTTTAATTGATAAATCAAAAATATTCCATTTATTAATATAGGGGGGTATTAAAAACATTTGGCAAAAAAAGAATATATCCCACCTGGATCGGGCGAAAAAAAATCGACATCTGTCGTGGGTGGTTATTAAATATAAATTTTCCAAAATTTGTTTGCCCCCGCAAAAAAAATACAAACAATTCCTCTTGAGTTACACTTTAGGTCTGGATGTGACTCCAACAGGCTAGGAAAAATTAACTGCTTTTTAACTAGGAGGTTAACCTTGCTATTGGCTATCAGTATTTTAAAATTAGATTGATTGAATAGGAATAAAAAAAATGTTTCAACTTTTATTTTACCCTCATCATGCTCATTATCAATACAAAAACTGTATATTACACATTTTTCAAGTAGGCCTATCTTGAAATAATTCCTCATCTGTCCAGAATTTTTTTTTTCTGTGAAAAATAAATCTGGTTAGCAACATTTTACAAATTGCTGCAATATATTGCTAAAAAAAAATATATATAGACAGTAATATCCCTTGCTACTTATCAAGCATATGCCTATTATTTCTAAAATGTGAGAGAAGTTAACTTCACAGACTTAATTTACATTGCCATAAACATGATAAATTCTTAACGTTTGTTTTCATACACATTTGTTACCCTATTTTTCAGTTCTGATTTTCCTCTCATTTTTTTATTACATTTGTTTGAAGATATTGCATGTATTGTAGGCCCTATACACAATTATTGACCATTTTTAAATGAATACAAAACACACACTGAACTGCACAAAAAACTTGAATTATTATATATAATGATACTATAAGTAGGCCTACAACATGTACAAAGTGCAATCAAAACATTCTACATTAATAAATACACTACACCAGATGAATTATAACTCATTTGTAAAGGCTATTATACTCGAAGAAATGTACTAGACTAGTATATTGATTAAAATTGAATGCTTTTTGTGTAGCTATTTGCATTTCGTCTTAATGCATAATTAATATTTTATGAATAACATTCTCAAAAGTTCATACATGCCTGAAATGACTGATATATCATAACTGAATACAAGTATTCACATCAATGTCATTTTTGTTTTATTCATGATAAATATGTGGACTATTTCTAAATCAGTCAGTGATGTTGTCATTTGTTATGCATGTATTTCTCTTAGCATGACTTTCTGACATGACAAGATATACATATTTGACACAATATAAAAAAACTGGCATTAATAGTACATCATGTCATGAACTAAGCCTACATACTCAGCAAAAGATCCGCAGAAATAAATTTAACCCTTGTTCTGCTATGACTAAATATCAGTATGTCTTACAAACAAATTTCAAACCCAACAAAAACATAGTCAAACCAAAAAGAGTCGTTCGGAAACGAACACGAAAGCAGCCCTCCTTTATTGCCAGTCGGCCATTTAAAATTTGATATAGATCAGTACATTTTTTCAGGGTTTATTTTATATTAGCGCTTTAGCTATTATGCAAGATTTATGAGATAATGCGAAAAAAAAACAATTAAAAATGACCGTCAGTCAGCTATTTTGGATTTTATTTCAGCGAAATTTGTCATGGGTTATCCTTCTGTGAGTCATTACGTTTTGTTCTATATGCTTGGTCCAGCTATTTTCCTTTGTTTGGGATTGACGAAAATATTACAAAATTACTGAAATTAAAAATGGCCGCTAAACGGCCATTTTTAATTCTATTGCTTTTCAAAGTTAATCATGTCATTGGCTGACATCACTGTGCCTATTTGCCAAATAAAAAGAAGATATGCTGGGAACTTTTTCCTGAAATGAGTATTTCTTTGTTGTTGGCCCTATTACAGGGAATAATTTGCTTCAGAAAAATTGTGTAGCAGTTTAGCATACTGGCATGTGTCAAGCTACTATTCTCCATACGAAGAACTGCTACACCATCATATTATTGTGTAGCATTTGCCCAAAATTGCGTAGCAAACTGCACCGCTACACCAGACAAATTATTCCCTGTATTATAGTAACTAGAAAGAGTTGTGCGGAAACGAACACGAAATCAGCCCTCCGTTATCGTTTTTGAAAACGGCCATTTTAAAATTGTTTGATCCCCAAAGTTAATCAGGTCATTGGCTGATATAGCTGAACATATTTGCCAAATTAAAAGAAGATCTGATGGCAACTTGTTCCTGAAATTCGCTAATGAGCATTTTTTTGTTAGTGCTCATAGTAATTGAAGGGTTGGTGATATGGGGATCAAAATGTCACCAAAACAATTTCCCAGTGGTATGTGATGGATATGTGAAGTACATGTATGAGGAAGCAGAAGTTGATAGATCAGCTATCATGCCAGTTTTCCGAGATAATGAGAAACAAGAGGCCTGAAGTCCAATGTCATCCCCAGCATAACTTAGGTTCTGAATTTTGGCGCCTACAAATAATTAAAAAAGTAGACTTGTGGCGGCCATTTCAAATTTAATTAAAATCACCAACACATCTCCATATGGTGGGAAATGTGATCGTAAAATTTGAATAATTTCTGACTAAGTATTTGAGTTTTTGCGCTTACAAAAATGAAATTGATCCGTGGCAGCCATTTTGAATTTCAGTAGAACCTTTAAAAAATCTCCTGGACTGTATATCATGGGCAAAGTTATTGTAAAATTTGAATAATTTTTTACTTGATTTTTTGCGCACACATGAATTCGGTTAGCATCTTTAAAAACTCACTTTCACATCTCCACCTAGTTAGGAAGGTGATTTGAAGATTTTGAAAAAAAATTCGCAATCACAAAAATGATAACTTGACCTCTGGTGGCCATTTTGAATTTTTGTTGCATCTTTAAAAAATCTAAACATTACGGACGCTGTACGGAATCCTGGCACAACTACAATCCCCCTTTCCCTACGGGTAGGGGATAAAAACAATTAAAAATGGCCGACTGCCATTGATCAATATATACATAAATGCATAGGACATTATGGTTAATTCACAATGTAAACCTTTATATACAACTAAGAAGTTGTAATTTTTTATATTGTTATAACTTGTTTACATGCATTTTCTTTCTCATTCTCAGTTCACTCTGTTTATGCCATCAATTTATACAGCTTGTATCAATCAACTACCTTTTCTTATAATCTAAACATAACTTTTCTCATTAGCTGGACACACACATTTTTAATAAATACTGGTACGTTAATACCTGATATGATGTATTTTTTCATGTATGATGTGTATTAACCCTTTAACCGGCAAATTATTCAATTTGAATTTTCACTCGCTTGAAGTTGTGTCTCGCTGACGCGATCCACAACGTCAAGCGAGTGAAAATTATTCAGATTTGACAAAATGGAGATCAACTTTTTTCAGATCTTGCTCATTTAAAGTCACATTTTATATTTAACATGTTTAAAATGTGGTAAATGATGTAGTAATAAAAACTGAAGAAATTGAATATATTCGGGACCGGCGGTTAAAGCGCTAATTTTTAATTGTTACCCCTTAGCAAAGATGTTAAAAGTGGCATAGATTTAACAGGTTTACGGATCAATACAATCATGATATCCAATTACTACTCAACATTGTCAATTACAATCGCTTCCATTAATTAGAAAATGACAGATGAAATAAGTGAGGATCCCATTTTAGATTTTACCATTGTCATGATTACTTTCACACATATAATATACAATATGATCATTGGAAGGATTATGCCATGCATTTCATGACCCATGGATTTAGCCCATGTCAAATAATTTGAAGAAATAAATTTAAATATGTTATTGTTCTACTCTTTAATTCATTATATTAACTTTATTATTTCTAAAATTGGTCAATTCATTACTTAGCTACTGCTTCATGAATCCCTGTAAATTTAAATTTATAATCAAAAATAATTTCAATTCAAATATTCCTAATTTTTACATTTCCTTCAATTTTAAAAGTGTAAGATATCACATTTTGAGTCTGAATTCCCAAATCATATCACTCCAAATTGTTTAAACATTATTTGACACTCCTGACATTAACTTAGGGTGCCTCTAAACCTAATTAATAGGCTGAAAAGATTGAGAAATCATTGTTTGACAATTCCTTATTAAATTGATCATTACATTCATTGCTTGGAGGCTGAATACCAAATTTGTATATGATTTTGATGATGTGTCCTTAAAAAATGCCCATACCAAGCAAAATAATTCATGAACATTAACCTATTAAGCTTTTACTTGTAGTTTTAATTTTAATTTAAAGGGACTGGCCCAGGCTTAAATCATCAAAAAATAGGTGATTTTATTTTGGCTTCTTAATATGACCATATGATGTAAACATGTCCGTAGACTAGAACTGTAAAAGTTTTTTAAGTGTTCTGCGCAGCACAAAAATTAAAAAACTTTTGCAGTTATAGTCTATGGACATGTTTACATCATATGGTCATATTGAGAAGCCAAAATAAAATCACCGATTTTTTTATGATTTTAGCCTGGGCCAGTCCCTTTAATGTGGAAAATAAAAATACATGTACATCCTCTTTATAATTGGGATGTAATATACAATTACAATTAATCAGATGAATAAACCCGGTATTCAAAATATACAACATGTGGCTCAAACTGTACATGTTAAATGTGAGTAATATGTGCTGTTGTAGCAATCTTGCACATGTTTTTCCAAAGAGCAGGTCACTTCTTTCCAGTGAACATGTTGCATGCACGAAGAAGCCTCTCACATGTCTGCAAACATATATATTTCATTGTATGACTATAGAAGTATTTTTTCCTATAATCAAAGTAATTAAATATAATAATACACTTAAGACTAAATGTTCACTTTTAAACAAAACTACATAAAATACAACATTAAGTACTATGAAATGACTGCAACAAATTTTATTCAACATGTTGTACCTCCCCCACAAAGAAATTTCTGGAGTTGATTATTATTCAACGTTCACTTGCCTAGAAGATGAAAACCAATAAATGCATGCAATAATTTACAAACTGTCATTTAACTTTTCATCCCCTTCGAGAGAAATTAATCACTTTTAGTGAATTGAATGTAATTTCTTATACATGTAACTGCTTTAACCTGCTAATAAAAATATTAAAATCAATTCAAGTGATGATTAGTAGTTAAAGGATTGATCGATTTGACTTACTTTTAATAATCAGTGAAACCTCATACACAATGTAGCACAGAACATATTCACTGCAATGTATCTCACTGCCTAGTTTATATCTGGAATATAGAAACAAAAAATCTAAACAAAAAATCAATGCAGTGAACATGGTGAAACACCCCAAATATGATTATTTTTTCAACAATATTTCTTTTTCTGTAACTAATATTTTTGTGATTATTAACAGTTCTGAACTTCACAATGTTAGAAGAATAATTGTGATTACATTTAGAAAATAGACATTTAATATGTCAGTGCAAGTGGTGAATTATTTAAGATTACACTTATTACAATGTACAACTGTGTATTATGCATAATTTCAGTAAATTGGTTAATTACTTTAGATCTAATCTTTACATGTACAATTGGAAAAAATGGTTAACATTTAATTTCTTATATACAATTTCCAGTATCAAATGAGATGGGATTAGTTATAAAAAAGACATATTTATACACAGTGGTTCAAATATACACTGAATGGACAGTTGATTACTTCCACATTTAACTTGTGGTGATAGATACTTTTTTAATTATGCAAATAAATTAATCAAAAATATTAATACATATGTATTACCAAAATTAGGAATGTATCCAGGTTTTCTTTTTTACATGTGGCCCAATGTGAATTTGGTGGGCCTAGTGCCTTTTTGTGTCTCAAACATGGTTTTCTAGGTTAATATCTCAGCTGTCAGATAAACTGAGTTTGGAAAGTTGTGTAAAAAGCTGTGATAGTAAAATGAAGTAATGATTCCTCCATTATTCAAATTGAATTCTAAATATTATTCATGATATATTTGAAGTTAACACATTTGTCTGACATTTATTTCAGGTAAATGTTATTGCAAAAACATTAGATGGTGAAATGGCCAACTTACCATTATTTTAAACTAGGATGGGGCTGTTCTAATTATTCTGTTAGGGTGCATTGATTGCACAAATGTACACATGTATGAAGGTCCATGAAAAAACAAACATTTTAGGAGGTAAACTTTTAAATTTATGTAGGGGTACTTTCCATTCTTTTTTGTATATGTTAAGGATATGTAGACCTCTAACTATATTATGTAGATGTATAAATTAGGCCTAATATAAGACCTAGCCATATAGGCTATTTTATACACTTTAAATTTAATTACAAAAAAATACTGGTCTCTAGACCTGAGCCCTTGTAGGCCTAGTCATTGAATTATGTTTTACTCTGACAGATGTACCCCCAGATTGTGGGCTGTGGGCCTACTGCACAACACATTAAAACAAAAGGCTTACATGCTACTACTATGTAGGCCTACAGCTAAGTTACAGATCCAGAAGAGGGACATCCTGACCCACCCCCTCTTTTGAAGCTAACTGTACCTCATCAACCCTCAGTCACACTGCTAATTGAATAATATATTCAATTATCACCTAATTTTTAAACTTTGTCTCGCTACCGTGTCGCTAATTTGCATTATTTTACTGTGTTATTTGTCAAATAAACATTTTCTTCTTCTACTGTGACCCACAACACCAATTGGGTAGAAATGAACCGTAGTTTGGAACCAAAAATTTGCAGATGTTGATGTTTACAGTGTAGGCCCCTAACAGTCATTGCATTCTCAATAGCATTGACATGGATTTCTCTTATTTTGCACACACACTAACCTTTCAGGGGGTGTAGATGTGCCTTTTGTTTTGTTTTTAATAAAAATGCCTGATAGCTGACAAACTGTCAGATACATGTAGCTAGACCATTAGGCAAAGCTATAAAACAAAATGTGTGGTTTCAGGTAGCCCTGCCCTGAAAACATTTGTCCAACATTGTATAATGTTGCCTTTAGCCATGGGCATTGCTAGAAATAAAAATTGTGACAGTTACCAAGCCCATAGACTGGGGCAGACGAGGCAACCGCCTTGTCTGTCTTTTCACATTTTTTTCTTTTCATCAATGAAAATTATCAGAAATTTAGGGTTTTCAGAAATTTAGGCTTGGCCACTGAACTCGCCTTGTCTGATTTCCGACCGTGACTACGGGCCTGGTTAGTGCAGAATGGCAACTTCTTTTACGGACTATATATTTTCCCATCACCGAGTTGAGTACTCGTAGGGTTATAAGCTAATGCAGGGCCGGATCTATGCGGAGCGGGCCGGGGGCTTTAAAAATAGACAAAAGGTTTTCTGGAACATTCCACTGTAGGCCTGGGGGTTTAATAAAATAGGCCTATAGTATTGTGCGCCTCTAAGCTCTGTCCGCTGAGGATAGGCGACATAAAGTTTATTGATTGAAGATCAAAAGATATCCAGGCACAAGGGTTAATTTTTAGCTCTAGATCATGAATATGCAGGGTTGGGCAGGCGAAATGAGTCCTGTCGCCACAAATGCCTACTTTTAGGTGCTCTGAATGGTCATTTTTAAATATTTACATTACAGATATTTTGCTTTTGTCGCTTTTGCCTATTTCATTATATTATATTAATTTGGTAGGCCAGGCCTATAGCCTACCAGGCCCTAGCCTATGACAAAGTCTATGTAGGCGAGATTGCAGGGTTTCCACAGGGGGCCGAGGGAAGGATTCGGTTCAGACCCCCCCCCCAGGGCGTGCATGGGGGGAGGGTCAGAGGGGTCCTGCCCCCCCCCCCTCATTGAGCTTCAGATTTTCAACAAATTCTGTGGATTTTGAGGGGCGAGACCCCCCTGTTTTTCTAAATATCGTACCTCTTAAACTCCCCTCTATATCGGGAAGCTGCGGACGCTGCTGCCCCCCCCCCCAACCCCCTCAGGCCTAGGCCTTAGTACAAAAGCTGGTTATTTACTAAGTGTTTGAAAATATATAGTGACCTATTACCTATTTTGTTGTAATTTCAGTTAAGTTAAAATAGGGGGTCTAGGCCAGGGGGTCTAGGCTGTCACTGTGTCTGTGGAATCACCTTCCTCCCCACCCTTTTGCCAATTTGGAACCCTCTCACACTCAAAACATTCCTGGTGGAAATCCTGAATGGTCGTAGACATACCGGTAGCCTACATAGAAAAGACACTTTTTTAAAAAAAATTGTGTAGGCCTAAACACTCAAATAATACGCCCTTAGCCTAGGGGGTCTATTAGTATTAGTGTTAGAAAATCAAATAGCACAGGCACAGGCCACAGACACAGTGTACATTGGTGTAGGCTAGAGTTGATCCGAAATCACGTGAATGGGAAATAGCACACAACATGACAAGGTGAGTAGTTTTCCGTTGGCCATAACATTTTTGGCCAAAGTTGTCACTTTCCACGAATGTTATCAACTCTTAGTGAATGTAATAATGCACCATCCAGTTAAATTGCTACGACCGCCGGTTAACAGTTTTTATAACAGAAGTCACTGAACAGCAACAACAGTCTGTCACAACATCGGCCTCTGACAAAAAGTACGACATCACAGAATCTTAAGGCGATAATAATCATACTTTTGTCCTGTGGAACTAGCCCGTTCTGGGAATATGACCGTTGATTTCTGTTCTCCATTGTTCCATTGAACAAGTT
The DNA here is from genome assembly GCA_964017125.1 of Flabesymbios commensalis. Lineage (NCBI taxonomy): Eukaryota > Metazoa > Annelida > Polychaeta > Terebellida > Flabelligeridae > Flabesymbios > Flabesymbios commensalis. The sequence continues at coordinate 80,919,089 of OZ024913.1, forward strand.
GTATTATTTCTGAGACGGCCTAAATATGGTCTCACCACCCTAAATAAGCCGAAATCCAGGGAGGTGTATACTAATGATGGAATCATCACACAAAATATTTTTAATGCGGCTGTTCCAACCTCTATTGAAACAAAATAAAATACAAAGAAGTAATAATTTTGTGAATATTTAATAAGCCCACGTTATCTTCTTTGTCAAGGATATCAGATATAACTGTTTCATGATAACCTCGCAGGGATACAGTGGGTTAAAATGATGTGTGTCTGTTCTGTGAAAGAGAGCACGGATTATAGCCCAATTTTAACAGTATTGACTTTTTTACACTCTAGGGGGCGTAGCTCAAAATCTGTCTGGTAACCATACCCATAGCGGGCCTGTTTTCGAACAAGGACATCTCAAGCTTTATCCTGATATGTCACACTAAATATCTAATAGGGTGAAAAATGGTGAAATCGGCCTGCGGAATTGAGGCAGTTTACATGTGTTTCAATGGGACTGGCATTTGGGGTGGTGAGACCATCAGTAGACACAAGGGGTTTGCATGTTCTGGTCCTTTCTTGACATATTCCAGCTGCTTGATAAAAAATCTGCAGCTTGATATCTATATTTTATTGAGTTTTACTATCGCTGTAACAATCTAAGTGTAATAGTTTTGATTAGAAAGTATATAATTGGTGAATAAATGTGATAACCATGTCTAGAAAAGACCAGAAGAGGCCGTGTTTTGGTGATATAAGTCATAGATGGAATGCCTGGTTGGTAGTTTGATTGTCATATGGCAACAGTTTTCAATATATTTGCCTAATTCAAAAACTATATTGTTCAGAACACCTTCAAGCATCATACCAGGCCGAAATAAAATAATCAAAGAAAATTATATCTCTACATATGGTCTCACCACCCTAAATAAGCCGAAATCCAGGGAGGTGTATACTAATGATGGAATCATCACACAAAATATTTTTAATGTGGCTGTTCCAACCTCTATTGAAACAAAATAAAATACAAAGAAGTAATAATTTTGTGAATATTTAATAAGCCCACGTTATCTTCTTTGTCAAGGATATCAGATATAACTGTTTCATGATAACCTCGCAGGGATACAGTGGGTTAAAATGATGTGTGTCTGTTCTGTGAAAGAGAGCACGGATTATAGCCCAATTTTAACAGTATTGACTTTTTTACACTCTAGGGGGCGTAGCTCAAAATCTGTCTGGTAACCATACCCATAGCGGGCCTGTTTTCGAACAAGGACATCTCAAGCTTTATCCTGATATGTCACACTAAATATCTAATAGGGTGAAAAATGGTGAAATCGGCCTGCGGAATTGAGGCAGTTTACATGTGTTTCAATGGGACTGGCATTTGGGGTGGTGAGACCTTATATTGACAGATAAATTATATCATTTGTAACGTTATCGTTGAAATCCGTGGCACATTTTCAAGCCGTTTCACGACGTCGTCTTGCCGACAATACTCGGAATAAATTGCCGATTTCGCAGACCGGTTTATACCATTGAAATAGAATCTTTCATCACACGCTGCGGACTGACTGGAAACTCCCACCGGTGAGGCATAAACACTTTAAATAATATAGTTACAATATATTTATTAGATATACTGTGCTAGCTTAGTATTACTATTGAAGCAGTTACGTTATGTGCATGTCTCTTTAGGGCAAGGAGCTTATTGCAACAATGAAGGGGGAATGTTCAAGTAAACCAACTGGCATCAATCTACAGTCACTGACACCCTGCTCACAAGAAGAAGCAGACACCCGTATGTTCCTCCACTTGGCTGCTGCAGTTACCGCCGGTCATACCAACGTACTGATGAGAACCGTGGATAGCGATATCGTCTGTTTAGCTCCAAGGGCAGTGGTGTTGCTTCTATCACAAGGATTAAAAGAGTTATGGATCGCATTTGGAAGCGGACAACACTTTAGGTGACACACCTAGCACAAGTTTATTAAAAATTTTTGACAAATGTTTTATGTTTAGCTTTATAGTAAGCTGATGAATTGTTATCTTGGATTTTTGTTTGTTAGGTATATTGCTGTGCACGAGATTGTGGCCTTACTCGGCGACTCCACTTCAATGGCATTGCCTGCATTTCATGCCTTCACGGGTTGCGACAGCACCGCATCCTTCTTCGGCCGGGGGGAGAAAACGGCGTGGCAAATCTGGCAGGCATACCCTGAAGTCACCTCAGCATTTTTGTATATGTCAAGCCCAAACCCAAGCAAGCAGCACACTCAGACTCTCTCGCCCTTGATCCATGGGTTCGTCAACCGATTGTATGGGGTGACTGGAGAAGCTTCAGCCACAGTTGACAGTGGTCGGGTTCACCTCCTGATTCACCAGGGAAAACCATTCCAAGACATGCCGCCCAGCAGCGATGCCCTTGAACAGAAAATTCTAAGAACTACATATCAAGTGTGTAATAAATAACATAACTGAAATAGGATAGGCTATACATAACAGTATTGGTCATAACAATACCATATGGACGGTTTCTTCATATAACGCCTACTTTGTCCTCACTTTATTTTACTTGACTTCAATTGTTTATAATTTATATTTATGTTACAGAGCGGACACGTGTGGTCTAACATGTTTAACAAGGCTGCAGATCCTGGCACGGTGACGGACTGGGGATGGAATCAAGAGACACAATACCCCACTAATACCTGTATACACCACCACACCTATAATCTCCTGCAAGTTATATATTCTCAGTGTGTGTGGATACAAGGGCAATTGCAAAGGAAACTGCTCATGCTCCAAACACGATATTCCATGTTTGTCACGATGCCGTTGCAAAGCCCAGTGCGACCACACCCAAAAGTCACAGCAGACCTAAGGACATCATTAAGCCTGGTAAAATGTATACCGCCCCTAGGCTAATTGACTGTATTATATAACATACATTTATAATAAAAAGTTGAAATATCTTATTTTCCTGTTACTTTGATAAATTATAAATATATATATATAGCAGCATCGACCTTAATGTCACTCCTCATTCAAAGCGATTGAATGACCTTCACTTTCAACTTGGCTTGAATCCCATTGATACACCGACCACGGTGTATGTTGTCCCCGAACTAGACACCGGTAGAACGTGCCTCTCAAACTGCCGACAGCTCACCACACAGGTGTCGAATTTGAGAAGAGATAGCAGTGCACTGCATGTAGTGTAGCCATTGATTTCAAATTAATCTTTGAAATATAGCATTTGGACCATGCACTTAGAACTGTCACTTAAAAACAAGACATACTTATTCACTAATATGCTTATTATATTACTTGTCATTGATTTCGGCAAAATTTGACCCTGAAATTGACCTTTGACCTTGCATATGACCTTGAATCAAAACCAAAACATCAATACTGAATTCGTGAGTCAAAATCACATTAAAATGTCTATTTGTCAACAAATTACATTTTGGGCAGCAAATTAGCATAATTGTGCTAATTATGCTATTTATTGGCAATAAATGCTAATTTGTTGTGCAAAAAAAAAAAATAGGGTGCTTAAAACAATTCCTGTGGTCAAGGGACCATTCCTGTCGATTGGCATAATCACAAAATGCAGTAGGCATGCAAAAATATTACATAAAACCGAAGAATAGCATAATAATTTTGCTCATTGTTATGTATCGAAACTCGTCATTAAGGTAGATTAAATGACCTTGACCTTCAACTCGGATCATATGCCCTTGACTTCAAATTAATATGTGAAGCATCGCATTTCGAACCAGCTCTTCCAACCATTTATTAACTCAAACAATATGGACATAATAGCTCATGCCAATAGACATACATTTATTTTCATTTTTTTTACACTATTTGACCTTGAAATTGACCTTTGACCTTGAAGATGACCTCGAAACAAAAAAAATATCACCACTGAATTTGTCAGGCAAAATTAGATGAAAATGAGGTATTACACTTGTTTCTGCCTTTATTTGTTAAAATTATACTTTTTTGACAACTAATTAGCATAATTGTGGGTAATTTATGCTAATTTATGCTAATTAGGGGTAATTTAGGGCCCAAATCAAAAACGTCCGCTGCTTAAAATATTCCACTTGGTCCAAGTATCATTCGTGCCAAGTAGCATAATTATACTACAAAATGCAGTGGGCATGTAGTTAAAGAATCATTCAGCTTCAAAACGCGCATGCCTGGGACTGTCAAGTGTAGGCCAACAGTAGCCTATTAAGTACAGATTGACGGCATTAATATAGCCACTGAACTGATTACAAGATACTACTCAAACGAGACATTGATCCAATGTTGTTTTAATGTTAGGCCAACGTCTGCGACGCTGGCCCAACATTGAACCAGCATTAGATAAATGTACAATGTTTGAGAGAAAGTCCTCCTGCCCAGCAAACGCAAGACATTTGTATGACATTTATGCAATGTCGGCCCAACGTCTTCGACGTTGGTCCAACATTGCATAAAGTCATACAAATGCTTTGTGTTTACTGGGTGACAATACAAACTTGGGGGTCAAGCAGTTTCCAAATCCCCGCAGTAATACAGTCAGTTTGTTTGCAAGTAGGCGACCATGTAGGGGCAAAAGGCAAGGGCTTTGAATTATTACCTCATAGATGTCGCTCAAGTATATATGACCTTGCTGTGATTTGAGAACTTGCTCTTAATGAGGCTTTGGGTATGAAACGCATATTTAGTATTATTATGGAATAGGGCCTTGGCTTACCCACGGGCACTATTGCCTTCTGGGGGACCCTTGTCCCGCGAATTTTGACAGTTGACTACACCTTTAACCTGTCCACTAACTCTTAGAAGTGTTACACTGTCACTAGGGTAGATAAAGTGACAACATTTAGCAGTAATATTAGGAATATACAGATAATTGATTTACCAAAATAGTCGGTATCCATGGCAATGTTTGTTCTGGTGACCATGGTAACGAATCCCCGGAAAACATGACAAATGCGCTTACTTCGCATAATTGCATTGTCCACTGCACAATTTACGGTTGGTAACTATGTAAAACTCAGCATATGCACGTACTATGTCGCCAGCATTTATATTTCCATGGTCGTAAATGGTTGTAAACTACCACAGATGCCGTCTGAATGCATTCTGTCTATTTTCATAGAAGGTAGACGTATTCATGATCAGCCTGATGATGACTACATGACTGTGCTGAATCCGGGTAGTCATTATGCCAGCTTGTGAAACAGACACGTGTCTAAATGTGTGACGTCACTATTTCGGCCTATTATAGATGTATGCTTCACTATTTATGTATTGAGCTTGTGACTCAAGAAGTAATAAGAAATGTATAGAATAAATAGTGCCTAGAACAAAGAATACTATTAACCGAAAGTTCATTAAAATACAATTCTGTACATTAATAAGGAATGTACAATGACGTTACTCTTCAATGTCTTTCATCTCACTAAAAGGTTACCCACTAAAATAAAATTTAGGAGATAAGCCCACCTGTAAAAAATTCTTCAATAGCCACAGTAATCTAGGTTGTTCACTCAATAACACGGATAAAATAGACTCTTCAATGTCTTTCATCTCATGTGAAAATAACAAGTTGATGTCTTATTGATATCAAATTGACGTCAAATCGAGACGAAATGCCCGCTGGGTAAAAGGTTACACACTAAATAAAATTTAAGAGATAAGCCCACCTGTAAAAAAATCTTCAATAGTCACAGTAATCTAGGTTGTTCACTCAATAACACGGATAAAATCGACTCTTCAAAAAGTGACGGGAAGAAACATTTTTACTTACTAAGTGACTAAGTATTGCGGGGAGCCTCCGTGACCGAGAGGTAGCGTGCTCGGCCTCAGACCGCCAGGGCTCGAATTGCGATTCCTGTGTCTGGAGGACAGTGTCATCTCACCATCCTCAGGAGGTTCTCCTGGCCCAGTTTAGCCTATATATGCACAAAGGTGGCCTAAAGCCCGATTCATTTCATTTTTTACTAAGTGACAATTTGTCGTTTCTTTACATTGCTCCCTCCTTTCAAAAATGCTCCAATTAGAACTATATCAACATTCTGATGACACGGGACCTTTAATTCATATCTTAGGTCACCCCATCTGGCAGATGAGGATCTGGATAATCTCTACTCATCTCATTTTATGGATTTCCCAAAATAAAACACAACAACTTCTTTCAACAAGTCTTCAAATATAATTTTTTTTTTCAACACACCTAACTGGACAGGTGTATTGAACAAAACCCAGATATGTAAGAATATCTGTAAACCACTGTGGCATAAATTGTACTAAAATTTATAACTTTTTTTCTTTCACAAAGTGGCATTAGTGGTAGTCGGCCTATCACTGATGGTGGGCAATATAAATCGTTCATTTGTCACTGCTACTGCTTGATATGGTAGTTTTTTCACCGCCTGACACTTACCACAATTGGCATAGGAAATGGGCCTAGGATTTAAAGAAACTATTAATAGCGCCTCGCAACTTTAATCTGGCGGATGTCTCACTTCGGACAAGCAGGATGCTCCTGCTCCCGTCTGCTGCATGACTCCATAGGTTGCGTTATTAATCTCTTTCATCGTATTGATCAGTTCTACATGTCTGTGTTCGATTCCCCTTTTCGTTTACTGAGTATTCTTCGACATGTTAACAAAATGTCCACTGATGTTGTTCCGGGTTATGATTATAAATTTGTCCCCACCCGGTTTAGATCCAGATGCGATCTGTATCGGTCTTGTCATTTTGATTTTGTCTGGTTTGAAGAGGGCAGTGTGTATTTTGTGTTTCTACCCTAGGTGCTGGGGAACATAGGACCGGCTAGGCCTACATAGAGACCGGGGAACATAGACACTGGAGAACATAGACAGGCACCCATTTTTTTCTGTAGACCGTCAGCTCAGTAGCTAGTCTGTAAGCCTGGTGGAAGTAGAAGTAGTTACTAATTTTTTGCATGAGATTCTTCATCGTCAGTGCTTTTCCATTATCGAGCATATCCAGTATAAGCACATTAAAGGCTGTCTGGTAACAATCTTGTTTTTCTTTAAAAAATGCTGTAATGTTTCTTACTGTCATAAGATGTCGTGCATGACGATATAAATTAGTTGAATATGATGCAATTTACAGCTATATCAACTCAAGAGATTTTTCTATCGACTCAGATATTTTTGTGTCGACAGAGAAAAACACACTCATAACTTCAAATGCTGCGGTTGGAGGGCTGCGTATTACATTATTAAGATGCATGGCTTTGTGGCTCCATCTCATTGATGAGCTTTACATGCCTGTGCTCGGCTCCCGTTCTTTGCATATTATCAGACATGTTAGACTGAACGACAGCCCTCTCACTCCGCTGAGGGACTGAATTCTTTGGGGCCTCTGGTGAATAATGGCAACTTGCCAACTCGAGGTGTTGGCAGGTTGCCAGGTCCACTCAGCGACCAGCTTTAGCCGAATCTGAAAAATGCTGAAACTGCCGCAATGGTTTTGATAGAAGGGGAATTCCCGCTGACCTGGTTTTTTACCACTGCATTATTATCCAAGCGAGAGACGAAGGTTAGCAGTGTCTACACATGGAAAATGCTGAAACTGCCGCAATGATTTTGATAGAAGGGGAATTCCCGCTGACCTGGTTTTTTACCACTGCATTATTATCCAAGCGAGAGACGAAGGTTAGCAGTGTCTACACATGGAAAATGCTGAAACTGCCGCAATGGTTTTGATAGAAGGGGAATTCCCGCTGACCTGGTTTTTTACCACTGCATTATTATCCAAGCGAGAGACGAAGGTTAGCAGTGTCTACACATGGACAGATGACACTGCTGAAGGAGTGTACAGACATGTTAGCAAAAGGTCTACTGATGTTTTTCCGGTTATTAGAAATTCTTCCACAACTGATTTTGATCCTGATGCGATTAGTGTTAACTGATAAGCTGTGAATTCTGTATTGGTCATTGTCATTTTGATTTTGTCCGATTTGGAGAGGGCAGTGGGTATGTCGTGTTTTCCTTTACGTGGGGTCATTCACACCACTTCCACTTGCTTTTCTCCAGGTGTGTCTTTATCTTCTTTTCACGTACAGTGAACCACTCTTCTTCTTTCACATTGCTTCTACCTGTGTTTGGGTCTGCAACATAAGAGAAGGCCTACACGACTTGCGCTATATTGTGTTTTCATTTTCTGAAGAATTTTGGTGTCCGACGGGAACTTTTCAGTCCATGTGCTACTGTAGTAGACCTTATGGGCGCCGGAACGACCACTAATTCTTAGTGATGTGTGAATATAGGTGTTTATATGTATATTATATATATATATATATATATATATATATACACGTTTCAGCCCAGATCGTTTTCAAACATGGATGTGGGGCACATTTTAAACATAGATACGGGACATGTAGATTGTATATACAACAAGACTAGGAGAGCCACCTGGTGACCACTTATATATAGCTCGCAATTTTACTTTGCACCCTTTAAGACCCTTCACTTATATATAGCTCGCAATTTCTGGTGCACCTGGTGACCACTTATATATAACTCGTTATTTCACTTTACACCCTTTAAGAACCATCACTTATATATAGCTCGCAATTTCACTTTACATTTTTTAGGAACTACTACTTATATATAGCTCGCAATTTTGCTTTACATTTTTTTAAGAACTCAAACACAGGCATATTAATTTTTAGTAGCTCTTGCTATCGCTGCCTGGTTCCACCATAATCGCCCACGTGATAACATTTTTACAGGGTGCATCCTTCCCTGAACTGTCACATTCTCTTTCACAGTAATGGTCTACCCATCTAACAGTTTGCCATGTATATTACATATATTTAAGTCAATGATGGTCGTGAGTCGGCCATTTCTTAATTCGATCAAGTAGACATTTTTGAGGGCATATCCCTCGCTTAAACCACACATGTTTCATAGTGATGGTCTAGCTATCTGTCATGGTTTGTCAGATATCAGGCATATTAAAGTTACTCAGGCCGATAGTCGGCTATTTTGAATTTGATAGAGCTCAAATTGTTCAGGGCATATCCCTACCTGAAACCGCACATTTTAGTTCATAGTAATGGTCTATCTAGCACGATTTGTTAGATATCAGGCATATTAAAATTAATTGTGGCCGAAGTAGGACAAGTTTCATTTGCCCCAAAAGGCGTATCTACACCCCCTAAGTGATGTTTGTGTGCAAAATCTAAGAAATTCCGAGTAAGAAATTTTGAGTTCCAAAAATTAAATGCGGCCAGAAATCAGGCATATTAAGAGATGTGTGTTAAATAGACGAACACTATTTAGTATGCAATAATTATTTTCCAGCAACTACACCAAATAAATAATGTTCTCCAAAACTGCATAGCAAAAAGGCCAAGATAAATCGACAGGGTGTAGGTTCTAGGGACAATTTTGTGCTACATTTTCTTAATATATCAGAAGGTGTCTGGTCACCAATACAACATATTGATGGAGTATATGTAGATAAGACTTTAAGACATCACATCAGTTTCCACCACTTTATTAAATTTTTTTGTTTTAGAATAATGAGAACAGCAGCAGCCAGTATTTATACTAGATTAAAACAGTGGTATTCAATGTCGTATCATTGACATTAACAGTGATACTTTTATGTGATTGGTTGGGGAGGGGGGGGTGTTGGAAATGCCCAACCGAGACAACTGGGTGCCCGGCGGGCATGATTAGGTGGCCCCAATGATCGGTGGCGCCATGCCCCTTCTGAATCCTAGATGAAACACTGCATGTGACTCTATGGAAGAACTTTAATTGCACATTCCTAATTTCAAAGACATAGGGCTGCTCTATAAATTGGTGATTTAAAGCAGCTCCGTGGGATGACATTAATTTTTGTTTTTAGTTTTGTAATGAAGTAGTGTATCCCCCAGATCATTATTTTATTTTGTTCAGAATTTTTAGATTTTTAAAATTATTTTTTATCAACATTTCTATGAATCCGCTTAATACCCAAACAAACTTTTTGTATACCTAAACACTTGCTAAAGGACGGTTAAATGTTCCTACAGCATTGGGCCACATGTTGATGCCGTTGGCCCAGCGTTCGGGAGACAATCAGTGTTGCAGGTATATCCCCTCATGTCCTGACTATAAGACACCAATTTGCGGCGATTGCTTTGATCTTACCGTTCAAGACGTGGGAATATTTAGTGTAAAAAGCTGTACATTGATGACTTGTTTTGTTTACATGGCAATATACGATCTGGAAATATAACTATTTCACTCTTTTTCTGTGCTTTAAAAATGTTTTTTGACTTTTTTGTTTTTTTAGTTAAGATCAGTAGACTATAGCTTCATATAAATTACATTTTCAAAATTGAAAATGTCTCATCCCAACGAGCAGCTTTAATATTTCAAACTATCTTTTTTAAAGTCCATTATTTCTTTTAGTTGGCAATATATATTATTTACTTCGAATTGTTGCACTCTCAGCTTCACAGTTGAAAGCATGGTCTCTAACAAGATCAGAAATCGTGTATATCTAGTAGCCTGATTATCATTGGACAGACTTTGACTATTGGACCAATGAAAAAATGTGTTGCAAATGAATGGAGACACAACAAGTGAGTGCCCTATTAAGCCAGAATGAGGCTGTGGGCGTACTTCGGTCGAAGTACAGCACACCTCAATGGAAGTACGTACCTCAAAGGAAGTATGTACTTTAAGCTGCGGTCGGCCCCACCTGGTAATAGAGCGGCTATGGGGCCTATATATAAAACAACATAGCCCTCTATTTATGCTAGCAGTCCTTTAAAAATATCAGAAATAGTTTAACTTTTGAAATATTCAATATAATTGTTTGCGAATTTTTTACCGCTGTTAACACTGGTTGGGATTTGAATAGAAAATGGCCTTTGCAAAATTTCAAGGAAATTGGTTTAAAATTGACGGATAAATCGGCGAATATTGTGTCTATAGTCTAGCCAACAATTGTTTTTGTTTCAATTGTTTTTTGCGATTTTTTTTTAGATGGATATATATCTGATTCACATTAACAGTGGTAAATAAATTGACTGAGAAATTTACTAACAACACGTAAAATGCCCATGACCTACCACCATGATTATGAATCATGCATCCTACTAAACATTTATCATTTAATGACCATGCCATGATAGCTTACCTTTTTAATCCCAAAGATTTGCTGACAGGAACCATGTCGCTTTAAAATACGCATGCGCTCGCGAAAAATGTACCTCCGTTGCGAAAATGAAGAGCTCCCTTGTGGTATGTATAACTGCTACCAGATGTCGCTGCAGCATGTCACTTAGAAGTTGATCACCAGATGTCGCCCAGTCCCTGCTAGATATCGCTCAGTGCAGGAACTCTATATTTTTCCCGAACTCAGACATCGGTGCGCAACTTTGCTACAGCATGATCGTATGTGAATGAAGAACATGCTACGAGGCATTAGAATTGCGGGATATTGTATATGCCCCGTAATGCCCCATCAGCCCCACAACAAAGGTTTCATATCGAAATCTGCCTCACATCTTGGTAGAAACGATTATATTATTTATATATATATATATATATATATATATATATATAAATAATATAATCGTTTCTACCAAGATGTGAGGCAGATTTCGATATGAAACCTTTGTTGATCAGAGTTTCCTGGAGGATTTTTTTTTTGGGGGGAGGGGGGGAGGAATTGAGAGTGATTGGGGGGGGGGAGCTGCTCTGCAAGTGAAGCTAGCTTTTTTTTTGGGGGGGGGGGGGTTGGCCAGTTTTATGGGGGGAACCTAAAAAATATTGCTAGCTTTGCAAATAGCGATCTACTTAAAAAAAACAGCAAAACATACAAAATAACAATGCAAAAAGCTAGAACAGATTTTCAAAAATCATTTGAACAAAAAATTAGAAACCTAAAATCAACGAACCCAAACAGTATTGGAAAATACTGAATTCCAATAAACAGAATAAAAATAACACATTGTCGGACATAACTAGTTTATATGATCATTTCAAAACTCTAAATAAAAATAGCGACAACCCTGAAATATCTATTAACAATAACACCCGTAGTGAACAAGATCTTGATAAAGAATTTTCTGATGAAGAAATCCTTCAAGCTATAAAAACACTTAAAAAAAACAAAGCCACAGGGAATGACGGCGTTCTTAATGAATATATATGTAGTACCATTAATATTTTTCTCCCTATTTTTAAAAATCTATTTAATTATATCTTAATGTCAGGAAATATACTAGAAGAGTGGGTAATAGGTAACATAATTGATAAAGAATTTTCTGATAAGGAAATCCTTCAAGCTATAAAAACACTTTAAAAAAACAAAGCCACAGGGAATGACGGCGTTCTTAATGAATATATATGTAGTACCATTAATATTTTTCTCCCTATTTTTAAAAATCTATTTAATTATATCTTAATGTCAGGAAATATACCAGAAGAGTGGGTAATAGGTAACATAATCCCTGTGTATAAAAATAAAGGAGATAGATCATCACCCGAAAATTACAGAGGAATAAGTTTACTTAGTTGCTTTGGAATTTTTTTTACCAGTTTAATTAACACCCGCTTGACTTACTATTTAAATTCAAACAAAGTTCTGCTAGAAAATCAGACCGGATTTAGGAGAGGTTACTCTACTATGGATCATGTTTTTACGCTTAAATCGCTAATCGATATATTCTTACATAAAAAAAAGAAACTTTTCTGTGCTTTTGTTGACTTTAAAAAAGCATTCGATACTGTGTGGCGATCTGGTTTATGGATCAAATTAATTTCTTTTGGAATTACAGGCAAACTTTTCAATGTTATCAGAAACATCTATAACAACATCAAGTCATGTGTACAAGTAAATGGGCAAAAATCTGATTATTTTAGTTGCTATACTGGCGTAAGACAAGAGGAAAACCCTCTCCTCGCGTCTCTTTGCTCTATACTTAAATGACCTTGAATCATTTTTAAAATACAACCATGTAAATATTCTCAAGCTTAATGATAATATTTTTGATCAATTCTTAAAGATACAGATTCTTCTTTACGCTGATGACACTGTACTTCTTTCCGATAATGCTGATGGTCTACAATACTCTTTAAATTGTTTAGCTCGATATTGTGAACACTGGAAGTTACAAGTTAACACTAGCAAAACTGAAATTGTAATTTTCTCTAAAGGAAAGTTTAAAAAGTCTTATAATTTCACTTTTAATAATAATAAAGTGAATATTGTTGATTCCTTTAAATATCTCGGTGTATACTTTAACTTTAACGGTTCATTTATTTATCACAAGAAATTTATATTTGGTCAAGCCCAAAAGGCTCTTTTTGCACTTTTGAAAAAATCAAAAGAACTTGAACTTCCCGTGGATATCCAACTTGAATTGTTCGATTACCTGGTTTTGCCAATTTTAATTTATGGCTGTGAGATATGGGGGTATGAAAATATCTTTATATTAGACAAATTACACCTTAAATTTCTAAAATATATATTGTGTTTAAAACAATCGACACCAACCTGCATGGTGCTCTGTGAAACAGGTCGGTTCCCATTATCAATAGCCATTAAAACACGTATGATATCTTTTTGGTGCAAGCTAATAACGAGTGATGTGAACAGATTTTCCACAACTCTATACAATTTACTGCAAATTTATAATGTTAATAATATTTTTACGTCAAAATGGCTTCAATACATTAAAACTATTTTAGATGAAACAGGTTTTTCTTACATTTGGACTCTACCAGAAGTACCAAATATCAATACATTTCCGAACCAGATTAAACAGAGACTACAAGATCAATACATCCAACAGTGGTCGGCAGATCTTAATCTTTCGAATAAATGCCGTTCATATAGAATTTTCAAACTGAAATTTGAGCTCGAAAAATATTTATGCTCCTTGTCACCTTTTAACCGAAAAATTATTTGTCGATTTAGAACATCAAACCATAGACTACCAATTGAAAGGGGAAGATACTATGGCATCAATAGAGAAGACAGAACATGTGAATTTTGTAATTCTGATAAAATTTGTGATGAATTCCACTTTGTACTCGAATGTAATACCCTTATTAATATACGGCAACCTTTCTTACCACCCTACTGTCAAAATCATCCTAACCATGTAAAATTTAAAAATATCATGTCAGACACATCCTCTAACATTTCTAATGAATTAGCTAAATATCTGAAAGCTGCATTCAAGTTTTATAATATATATATCTAAACTCTTAAAATGATTCTTCAAATATAGGACTACTCTCTTGACTATATTGATGTATGTCCACTATTTTCATTTGTCACTCTTTTCACCTTTTCCCATGTTTACTATACCGTTACATATTTATATACTTTTACCTTTTCTCATGTGGTAGCGTCGTGTCTGAAACATGGGTCTGCAGCAATATGCACAGTACCAATGTCTAGGACACGGTGCTGCCACGGGAAGATTAAAACTAATGTTATTGTATATCACTGTATATCACTTAATATTTCATGCTGTTTTTTTATTAAATAATGTATTTTTGATCAAACCTATATTATATATATATGTATATATATATATATATATTTATACATATATACAAGTATATAGACATATATATGGTATCATTATGTTACATTCAATCATTGTACCTCACTACCTCACATTATTTTCTGCGTCATGTTTCTTATGTATTTAAATATTTTATTTTATTACTGTGTATTATTACCTTTAATATTAACTATTGTTACATGTATGTACTACTATTGCATACTCCAAGCCATGTATGGCCCGAGTTTAATAAACTATTGTCTATTGTCTTGCTTGCAGGGCAGCTCCCCCCCCCCCCAAAAAAAAAAAATATTGCCTTTAGACATGGAGTTCCAATTATACACAGAACAATGCTACCAATCACATCACCAGGAAACACTGCCCTAAGGCGAGTCAAAGTATTTTATAGTTTCTTCTCAAATAGCAATTGGCTCAAACAGTTTATATTCCTCATCTGGCAATACAACATTTCCATCGCAGACTCCTGCTGATGCATTATCTCGTAGTGGAGTATGTAGAATACATGCAGCTTTGATGTACATGCAAAGTCATTATCAGGGGAAATCTCCATTTTTCTATGCACTACTCGGCATGAGACTGCTAACTGATCAAATGTATTTTCAAAAATTGTTCTAGATCGAGATGACGGTAGTTGGATATACGTCGATCTTTTAAAAGCTCACATCTAGGAAACGGTTTTATAATGTTGGCCTTGACTCAATGCAAAGGCAATCATCTCCAACAATGACATATGGTAATTCACCTAGTTCAGACTTGCTCGGTAAGGTAGCCTTTTTCGGAATGTTTCTAGCACTCCACCATCGATCGGATCCAGCTTAAAGAGGGTGAATTAGTCGACTGGAGTGAATCCTGTCTTGTCAACTTGTACACTAAGATTGACCGAGAATAGTATGACAGGCTCTTGCATCTGTGCAGGTTTCCAGTTGTGGACATACTGTGCAGGCTGAGGGTTAGGGGGCCACCATTAGATTCCCAGGGGGGGGGGGCAGGAGTATTTGTCGCGGGCAAATTATTTATTTCAACTGGGTTCGGCGGCGCGCTGAACATTTCACATTTTGTTACATTTTTATATGGAACAGTTCTTGAAGTAAATTATTTATTTCACGCAGAGTCCGCCCAAAATTATTTATTTCAAAAATACTCCTGCCCCCCCCCCCTGGGAATCTAATGGTGGCCCCCTTACCTCCGTGGGGGTGGTTGGATGAATGCCTACTATGAGTTGCCACAGTACGTCACCAACTGATCTTTTTCGTCGCATTTGCTATTAATCAACACCAGGGGTCTCTGTTGTCTATTACATCACCGTCTGGCAACCAGAGGTGTAATAAAAATCCCTATGACTGGGAATTAAGATTCAGATCGCAGAGAGGGAAGGAAACTCAGTGAACACAGATCATCAGTTTATGTGTACATTCTATTCTTCAGCATTTCTTCAGCACTGCAAACACTCACAATTTTAAGTGGACCTTTGCTCTACTGTTCCAGTTGTCTGGACTTAATGTATTTTAGTGTCGATTTATTCCACGACAATGACGTTAAATTAGTTGAGCTGAGAACATATCTAACGTCATGTGTCTGTTAAAAAGAACTTTTTCCATTGCACCACAAGGTCCAATTTTGAGATTTCTATTTAGATGCTCAGATAAACACAGTTAAATATCTGTATTTCTGTGATAACATGTCAGCCTTTAGAGATGACGCTTGGCCCAGTAAACAGCGTACAGGTCAACCAAGTGAACTACATGTATATGTACAGTTCACTGGGTCAACAAGTCCTCCGTACAGTTGATTAATTAGGTCAGTTCAGTGACGTCACGCGTGACCCGGCTTGTATGCACAGCACGTGCATCAGGCCTCAACGCAGTGACACCGCGCAGCAAACACAAGGCATTCAACCAATGCTGTTGCAATGTTGGCCAGCGTCGCCGTCGTTGGCCCAACATTGAAACGTATTGAGTGAATGCCTCGTGTTTGCTGGGAGAACTGCATCATATCTCTACAGTAGGCACTTGGGACCCATTTGAAAAAAATGATAATCTATTATTTTTGTTGTGCCAATTAAAAGATGGCAAAGTAACAATTCCAAAAATGCCTTTATTTTTTTTCTACGACAATTATAACGGAAGTTATGGCAATAAATGTCTCGGGAAATTTGGAGTTTAAGATACATGACAATATAGAAGAACCCAGATCCCATTTTGTGCTGTATTTTAAGGAAGTGTGTAACAAACAAAACTTTGAAAATACTTATTCATGTTTGTACTTACGCAATATTCTTTATTTTTTCAACACATATCATGCAAAAAAATAAACTGTCTGCTAGAGCTACAGGATATTATATATTTTTTAACAGTTGTATGACCTTGAGAATGACCTTAGTTCTATTCAAGAAAGAATTATATACTAGACAGAAGCTTGACACTCCCATCTTGCCGTATCAGGTCTGACCGTCAGACTACCAGTCTGACCTTGACAACAGGTGTGTGTGAAGCGCGTACGAAAATGAGGGGTGCGAGCAACATGAATATTCATTATGACGTCACCGGTTTACTGACTGCAGCGTGGAGGTCACACTCAGGTCAGATTGTTTGGGCCGCCTGAATCAACTTTGAATTGGCCAGGGAGGAGGAGGGAGGAGGGGGGTTCTGAACTCCTAGCACATATACGGGTTATCCAGGTTCTGCCGGTGGCAGACAACTGGATAGATGAAGATGGACACTCCTGACAAACTGTTTAACAAAACTGTTTTTCGGTTATCCTGTCAGGAATATATGAAACTACTATAGTGTAGTATTGCACATGGCTTGATTGTTATTGTATTCATATCAGGCCTATGTAAGCTAGTGATCACAGTGGTACACATTCGAGAAAGGTCATTTGATTTGGTAAGGCATTCATTAACTTGACCTTGACCCATCTTAGTCCCACTTTTTCTTTGATAAATAACATTTATTACTGTATATGTCAAACAATTGGTTTCAATCGATTGAAGATAACTGAGTAGTCTGAGTAGAATATATATATATCCAATAAATGTATGTAACAAGAGGTATGTAAGCTAAACCTTGTGTGACCTTAAGAATGTGAAGGTCAAGAATCACGTAATTTGACCCTGACTATCTTAAAGGGACTGGCCCAGGCTAAAATCATAAAAAAATCGGTGATTTTATTTTGGCTTCTTAATATGACCATATGATGTAAACATGTCCATAGACTAGAACTGCAAAAGTTAGTTAGGCTAGATATAGAGACAAGATTCCTGATTTCTAATTATTAACAACCATGTCAAAAATTAGAAATACGGGAATTTCGTCTCTATATCTAGTCTAACTGGTGAATGCGCAGCAGAATTTTTTTTAAACTGGTCGATAGTGATGTTTCAATGTCTATATATAGTATTATATATGCTTATTGATAACATTTATTTGTGACATTGATACACTATATTCTTAGTTAAACAGGAAATTACACACAAAATGTGACCTGGAATGAGAATACAGCTATATGTAAAATAGCTTGAAAACTAACATTGTCAAGGTAACAGGTAATATAAATGAACAATTAATGGTCTTAAAAATTCAAATGACCAAGGTCATTGCTAAAATATTACAGTGGGAAATTCACGCATTTCCTTTTGTCCTGCGTGTCACCAGGAGAACGGCAGGAGACACTTATATGTACACAGATTATTAATTGAAAAAATGGTATTTAGCAATCAGTCATTATGTTAACAATGTTCATGTATCACCGTATCCAATTTGACTAGTCTTATATGAACACTAATTAATAGACATCCTGGTAAAACACATATTGTGAAGTGCAGCATACAAAATGTTTTGCAAACATACATCTATGACATAATATGGATTGAATGTTTGTTTACCTCTCCATATACCTTAATTAAATGTCAGGCCTATATTAAAACAATTATTACAGGATACACATGGCCTCATGAGCTCTACATCACTGTAAAATAAGTTCACCCAAAATTAAATCTGTTACTAGTTCAACAAAGGGCATAGTATAGTCAACAGATTCTGATGGTTCTTCATCATGTCTCCAGTAAGAAACTTTGAAAAGATATTCCCCTGGTTTTAGTGTTCTTTTCAGACAGTACATATCCATGATATAAAACCTCTTCATCATCTACCTCCCAAACATGATCAAATAATTTGGAAACAAATGTGGATGGGCTATGAATGATGGTTGAAACAATTGCGGTGACTTCAGAGTCTAATCTCTCATTAAAATGTATCTGAACGTCATCCTCACTATGACCTATCAAACCCCTAACTTCCTTCTGTATTTTTTGTCTATATGTTTTGTCTCTTTTTTTTTTGCTCCTTCCATTTGCCTAGCTCCTAAAATATTCTGCCTCCTTCACTCGTGTTCTTTTATCACTTCCCTGCCTTCTGTAACGGAAAAAGCCACAATTTGTTTTTGGATTGATTCACTTTTGCTATCTAACCATTGTAATGTTTCATTTTTTTTAAATTTCACTTTTCCATCTATGAATCCTATTGTGGCATTAGGTGCCCTCCTCAGCTGTGCATCAACCATTCCCAGGGTCTGCTCAGCAGCAGTATTGTGCGCTGAAAAGGCAAAAGGCAGTATCTAAAATGTTTTTTTTGTTGAAAAAGGAAACTTGGGAACTTCGGAACTTGTTTAAGGGTATCCCAAGATTTGAACACATTGAGACGCGTCATGCGTCCAATAGGTTTAGAGTGTAGAACCAACACCATACAAACTAGTCACACTGTATTTTCTCTAAAATCAAAACCATAGGGGAGGGACGGGCAAAGCGGGCCGTGCAACTGTTTCGGGCCATAGGATATATAAATTGACGTCCACAAATTAAATAATTGCATGAATGACATGAAATATGCATATGGTATGCAATGCCAGCTCTTTTTAATCGGTAACGAATTATATAAATTAAGCAGGTTAAATAAATAGAAATGAACACAATGGCCCACTTTGCCCAAGGCTTAGGCAAAGTGAGACAGAAGACAGGGCAAAGTCGGCCTGGGCCCACTTTGCCTGCGTCGGGGGCTCACTTTGCCCTCATCAGGGGCCCACTTTACCCGCAAATTACATAGACTGTCTTGCAATGTATTGTATTTGAGTGTCAACATCCATTAGAGGCTACTTGAACTTCAATGATTATGTGAATAAACAATCATATGCGGCAAATTAGCAGGGATTTAAAATTTTGAAGGCATTACCTTTATTACAAACGAGGGCGGGGGCCCTAGGGTAGTGGTTAGCACCGCTGCCTTTCAAGCTAGAGTTCTGGGTTCGGTTCACGGTCTCGGCGGTTTGAAAGAAACAATGTTTCTTCCCCATACAAGTGTGAAACTCAGTATTGTGGAGAGCCTCCGTGACCGAGAGGTAGCGTGCTCGTCCTCAGACCGCCAGGGCTCGAATTTCGAATCCTGTGTCTGGAGGACAGTGTCATCTCATTCATCTCACCATTCTCAGGAGATTCTCTTGACCCAGTTTAGCCTATATGTGCACAGAGGTGGCCTAAAGCCCGATTCATTTCATTTCATTTTTTATTACAAACGAATGATTTGTTTAAAATGTGATATTGACTTACAAGAAATATAAATATTATGTAATATCGGATATTTAATAATATAAGTAAAATAGAAATAGAATTATCATAAATATAATTTTATATATATAAATAATGAAACCATGAACTAATAATGAGTCCTGGCAATCTGAAAGCAATCACGCTACTTCTTGTTTACATAGGCTCTCCACAATACTGAATTCCTGATTTTGTGAGGGGGGATCATTTTTAAACCGCAACACCAGCGCGGAGGATGGGCCTGTTATATTGTTCGATGTGACAGTCAAACAACATTCACCACTACACCATGTACACCACGGCCACCGCTTCATGCTTTTGTGTGTGTTTTTTTAGGGATAGAAGATAACATTCAGCATAATCGTGTTTTATCTCATGTAGTATTTCAGGCAAGATCCTGATTTCTAAAGCGAGAAAAGCTAGAAACGATGCCATTGAATTTCCTGGCAACAAAAAATCAAGCCTCCGTCTTAAATAATGCGGAAGATATTATGATGATACAGCGCTCCCTTGATACGAAAGAAATGTGGTTTGGTGAAATAATCTTGTCTCTATTTCAATTATTGACGAATACATGCTAACTTCAGTGATTTCATGGCGGCCATTTTTAATTTGCATGATAATGATGTCGAATAAATGTATTGTTTTATTGCATTCCTTGATAGCGAAAACGGTTAAATAGCTGTTTGTATTGGTGAAATAATCGTGTCTCTATCTCAATTATTAACGACGATATGATCACTTCAGTGATTTAATGGCGGCCATTTTGAATTTTGCATGATAATGATGTCAAATAAATGTATCGTGTGTATTCTTTGATACCAAAAACATATGGCGGCCATTTTGAATTTTGTCTGATAAGAGGGTTTCAACACTCATTTGCGAACTCCATCAAACTTTTTTCTTATTCTGTGCTCTATTCTGAACATTTTCATAAAGGTGGCCTATTTTAACCACTGAATTCTCACGGGATTACACAAGCTCCTGTACTATAAATACAAAATAGGTAGACCTACTACCACAAATATAGGCGATCAGCTGACAGTAAAATACTTTATCAAAGATGTTTCACCCCTAACAAATTTACGTTGGCCCATTCAAACACATGATAACATAATCTAATCCCTCTTCTTATGAGGGGCGCACTCTCAACAGTAGTTTATTAAAGAGTCTCTGATGAATAGTAAAAACAGAAATTTACTATAATAAATAATATAGTGACCGTTTTTCATTTGAAATATATATATTACGCAGAAATCTACTATAATAAATAATAATGACTGTTTTTCATTTGAAATATATACAAAAAGATAACAAAGGGCAAAGTGAGACTATGCTTGGGCAAAGTGGACTATGTCCCGCTTTACCCTGTCTCACTTTGCCCACAAGGTAGAAAGAAATCCACATGGCTCCAGTTGACAGGGCTAAGTGGACCAACCTTTAAAAAATTGCTGAAAACCCGGGGAAAGGATCTTAGTTAATATGAAACAAATTTCTGACGAATTATTATAGTACATAGCTGTCGCGTTCAACCATTACCGAAAGTGATTTTTGATAAATATAGTGACGAAAATAGACATTTCATATGCCACATACCTTGTTTGTCGTTACACCATACTAAGGTTGTGCTTTCAATGTATTGCAGATGTCGTCATCAAGTGGCACTGAGTTTTTTGTCTGCACGCGCTAATTTTAATTGTGACGTCATTATAACTTCAGTGTCCCGCTTTGCCCAATGTCCCGCTTTGCCCGTCCCTCCCCTACTGCCTTTAAGAAAGTATCTAGACAAGCATATAGACCTATATATTGCTAATAGCTCTCAGATATCATTTGAAGAAAGCTAAATATGAGACTAAGAAGGCCCCGTACCATTATTTAGTCACTATCAAGCGGACTTGCATTACTGCAATTTTGCCCAATACATGTCGAACACATGACTGAACAGTCCAGACCAGCCTTGCGACAGGAACATCGTTTCTCACAACCAGTCTTACACCCACATGATACCATATTTAATACAGAATCGGATGCAGCTGGTCTGTCTGTGTCGACGAGACTGGCATATCATCATTAGAGACGCACCATTTGATATCTGGGGGGGGGGGGTGGAGGTCTAGAGTTTTTGTTGCTTGCAAACTTTTTTTTATCTTCGGTGGAAAACAAGGTTTTTTTTTTGGCGATCAACGTCCGACAATTTTTTTTTATGTTATGTCGAAGAATTTTTTGGTTGTATGCTTTCCCTACTTTTTTTTCTGACTTTTGTGGCGACAAACAATTTTTTCAATTTTATTCTAGCCCCCCCCCCCCCAGATATCAAATAGTGCGTCCCTTATATTACAAACACCAGTCAGTGCCCTGTAACGAATGCCGAGCCATTCCTGCACAGCAAAGTAGGCCCGCTATGCATAATATTTTGCAGCTGCACTTGTGGTTGGTGAGCTTTCAAGTTTAAATAATGCAATGGATGAGGATTTCCTTTTTTAGTTTTCTTCATTATTTGCATGTACGATGAGAATCGCAAATTATCAAGTGACACACATGGCTCTTTTGCATTATATAGTTTCAATAAAAACCTTTCTTCAGCCTTGGCAATTTTATTATGGGTAGCTTCATTTTTCTTGAATATATCAAGGAAATTGCTTTCATTGTTTTCCAAAACAGCTAGAGCTGTTTTTTTACCAACGTACATGGCCGACACTATATCACAGCCTGTAATTGCATGTGCAACAAGCAAATAGTCCCTTTTTACCTTCGGTGGAAAACAAGGTTTTTTTTTGGCGATCAACGTCCGACAATTTTTTTTTATGTTATGTCGAAGAATTTTTTGGTTGTATGCTTTCCCTACTTTTTTTTCTGACTTTTGTGGCGACAAACTATTTTTTTCAATTTTATTTTAGCCCCCCCCCCCCAGATATCAAATAGTGCGTCCCTTATATTACAAACACCAGTTAGTGCCCTGTAACGAATTGCCGAGCCATTCCTGCACAGCAAAGTGGGCCCGCTATGCATAATATTTTGCAGCTGCACTTGTGGTTGGTGAACTTTCAAGTTTAAATAATGCAATGGATGAGGATTTCCTTTTTTAGTTTTCTTCATCATTTGCATGTACGATGAGAATCGCAAATTATCAAGTGACACACATGTCGCTTCTGCATTATATAATTTCAATAAAAAAAATTCTCTAGCCCCGGCACTTTTATTATGGGTAGCTTCATTTTTCTTGAATATATCAAGGAAATTGCATTCATTGTTTTCCAAAACAGCTAGAGCTGTTTTTTACCAACGTTATACATGGCCGACACTATATCACAGCCTGTAATTGCATGTGCAACAAGCAAATAGTCCCCAACATTCCTGTGGAAATACAGACTAGCCTGTCCTTATATTTATATGAATGGGTTCTTGTGCTGATCGGTTGTATTGTAGTGTACACCACCGAATAAGAATAGAACATGAGAATATTTATTAAGGGTAATTTCAGCATAATACATTAATTACATATACATATATGAAAGCAATTAGTCAGGTATTACGCTGGTTTCCCCAGGGGCCCAGGTACATATAATGACACACAGTTAAGTGAATAAACACTCGCACAGGCTACAACACAACATGACAAGAACATAGGTTTCATGATGGCGATCGGGGTCAGAGGGTTCAGGAGAAGATTGAAGTCTTTAATTTTGTGTCCGAGCCAAAAAAAAAAATATGGTCATGTCCAAAGATGGTTGTAAGTTTTGTCTTAAAATAATTTAGGCTTTCAGTGTTTCTGATGTGTTTAGGCAGTTCGTTTCACAAGGTGACTCCTCTGTAGGCCTATGTAAAAGATCGTTTGAATATACTTAACTTAGGTTGTCTTGTGTACACATGTGCTAGATTTGCCTGCCTGGTGGCGTAGCTGTGCATTCGAGATATCTGCATAAAGTGTTATGCTGATAGCTAGGCACAAGGCCATGATTTCATTGGTATACAACAACTAGTGTGTGATATTTAATTAAATCAATTATAGGCATTCATGATAGTGAATCTAGCATAGGTTGTACTACAGACTCACAAATTGGAACAGTTTGTGGAATTATTTGTTTAAAAATTGTCAATATTGCATTTTTATGAATAACATTATGTTTTAATGTGAAAATAACACCAGGAATGAATTCCTCATACCTTAGAACCCATAAAACCATGTATTACACGACTAGGTTTTTATGTTAGAATATTTACATTCGACGGAGAAGGCGAAATGGCGGCCATTTTGAATTTTTCACTCCCACGCATTTAGCACAGCCCGGATCGCCAGGGATTTTATTTGAGCTCACTCAGGAGACATAAAAGAATCATTCCTGAAAAATTCAGTTTTCTGCATTTTCTTTCCAGGTTCATAATAATGCTCGTAGGCTAAGTATTGATTTTTCAGCTTCCATTGATCAGAAAACGTATCAGATTGTATAATTGCAATATTTCGTAGCACTGGAATTGTAAAGGTGCCACCTTTAAAAGAGGCAGATACACCCTTTAAACTTCAGTGGGCGATATGTTTTTTCTCGTTTACCCTTGTCCAGCTAGGACCCCATGAATACGATTTCAAGAATGTTTTTATATCAATAGAAATATCACTAAATTGTATAAAAAATATGTTTTGGTAGATGCTCAGTTAATAATTATTCAACATTGGATATAGCTATTTTTCATAAGTATATATATATTTTTCATTCATTTGAAGCAGGAAATTGCGTCAGCAATTACTGCTTCGAATGAATGAAAAATAGAAACAAGTTTTTTTTTAAATATTTATCACTATTTATTTATGTATTTTATCACATATTCTCGTTATTTTTAATGAATGGTTAGTTTGGAAATGGGGCTTAAATTACCTCAAGCTACAGTCACAAGCTGCTAATAATGCATGTAGCAATATAAGCCAGAAGGTAAAGTTTTTTTTATAGTCTGATATCAAGTCTGAAGACTTATCATCGGACTTTACATCTTACCCCCTGGTCACTGGACCTGTTCATTCGTGTGGCATTTCAACTCCCTGAGGAGCATACAGTCCTGCAGCCGTTTCGGCGCATTGAACTTATGGTACACATCGCCATCTCCGTCCTACCAGGTAGGCCTACTCATTTCACCAGTGACCTGAGTCAAGTGAATTATTTGCGGGTGAAGTGTCTTGTCCAAGGACACACCATCTTAACAATTCCCCAAGATTGCGAGGGGAGAAACATGATATTTCTCCGAAAATCCTGCATTCGAAATTGCACGGCAGGCAGCGACATCGACAGAGCGCCACGCTCTAACCATTGCGCCATGTCCCTCTGCAAAGATGGCTGGAAATGCCGTCAGATTTCGTTAATTCTCTCAGGATTTGACGCGAGGTAATGCTGGAAATGCCGTCAGATTTCGTTAATTCTCGCAGGATTTGACGCGAGGTAATGCTACTAATATCACATATTACTGCCAGGTGGTACCCATGATGCATTACGGCCTGACATGCACTTCCTGTCATCCCGCCGTGGCTCATTGGGACGAGCAGCTATCAAAAGGAAAGATAAGACACAGCAACAAATGCCTAATTAGGCATTTGTTGCCGTGTCTTATCTTTCCTTTTAATATCTGCTCGTCCCAATGAGCCACGGCGGGATGACGCCTGATACGTTGGTCAGTCAATAACCCTTGAAACGCTGCAATATTTTTGTATAAACCATGGAGACCAAGGGGTTTTGTCTATTTTAAATCGGCATAAATGTCGTATTTAGCTCTGTTTTAGCCTAATCTTTCAGTGCGCGGATCGACTTTAGACGTCAGAATGTCTATAGACGTCAGATTCTGACGTCTAAAGACTGTCCCCACACAATGTTTTAACCAGCACAGAGTCAATAGTTGTCTGTTGGGAACTGATAGTAATATATATCGCGAAGTGCGATGGTTTTTACAGCAGAACCTCGCTGAATCGGGAAAGTAATGGGACGGGTCACTTTTGCTATAAAAAATTGGACATTGTTCTACTATGAATTGTCACTTAAATGTCAAATGTCCATACTGGCCGAAAAGTGTCGTAAAAAATAATGTTACTTAGGGACGCACCATTAGATAGCTGGGGGGGGGGGGGCAAGAGTTTTTGTGTCGCAGCTCAGCTTTGGGATTTTTACTGCGGATGCCACAGGTAAAAGCGGGCTCTGAGGTAAAAGTAGGCTATCATCGTAAATGGTACATTTTATGAGGAGACCGGACATCATCAGCCTCCAATCAGACAGTTCTGTAATGCCTGCGCTTAGAAACGATAAGAAAGGTGGCGAGAATCTGCACTCCCGGATTGCTCATGATAAAAAGCTGCACTTCCGGACTTCTAAAGCATGTAAAAGACCTGATGATCATTCCTGATGGACTTGAACCAGCAAACGACACGTTACCTCGATGTTGTTTTAATGTTGGTCCACCGTCTGCGACGCTGGCCCAACATGAAAACAACATTTGATCAACTTCTCGTGTTTGTTGGATATATTTTATCTAAACGTTGCTACAATGCTGGGCCAACGTCTGAGACGATGGCCCTACACTGACCCAATGATGTTATCATGTGTTGTTTTCGGTCTGGTGACTTCAGTGTAAGACGTCTAGCTGAACTAACAGCGATAAAGTCACGTTTTGTGAAGATCCATTAGAAATAATGTACCAAGCTTATGAAGTCACATCGACTTAATTGAATTATGTTATTCCGGTGGGAATCAGAGAAAGATAATAATGTAATAAAAACATAATTTCCACATAAGACTGGTCTATGTTAAACTTCCTTAAGCAGCGAATATCAATAGATGAATACAAAAAATAACGTTATATGTGAATGAGTCCTGTTCGATTAGGCCAAGCCTCATTGGCAATCTGATTTGAGTTATTAATAACCTTTTTATTGATCCATCAAGAAGTAACTATGGCATCCGTATCGATTAAAATAAATTTGAATATATTCCATAATATTATTATGCTTAGTGCAAAATACCAGGCAGAAAATGATAGACAAATGGATGCTTTACATAAACAAGTGAAGATTCAAATGCGCAATTACAAAGCCAAGGTGTAATGTATGTCATATGGGATACATCATTAACCCTCTTAAAAGGCTAAATTAAGTAATTTAAATTATAGCCTACTTGAAGTTTTGTATCGCTACCGCGACCCACAACTTTTAGTGGGTGACAATTACTTATATTTGTCATATTTTGTATATTTGTATTGTCTCATTTCAGGTTAAGTGCTGTTTCCTTCACCCTGCATTTTGTTCGGATTGAGCTACCATTAAAGGTGATCTATCACCCCTTATATGGTATGAATAATTATGTCCTTATATGGGCTGATTGGCTATCATGTGACTCTCTGAGAGGGTCACATGATAGCTAATCACCCCCTATATGGGGGTGATTGGCTATCATGTGACCCTCTCAGAGGGTCACATGATAGCCAATCACCGCATATAAAGAAACACGTGTGCCCCATCTTGTGGCAACTTTGATTTATTTCTTACAAATTTATTCATATTATATAAGGGGTGATAGATAACCTTTAAAAGAACGAGGGGGATTCATAGTATAATAGTATATTAGTCTCTACTGTTGATGGACTACCACTTCAAGAGGTTTGTTATTACTGTAATAGGGTTATCTCTAAATAATTGGTTTATTGAACCAACTGACAGAATGGTTGAATAACAAGGATCGACTAAGCAATACTAAACTACTAAAATGAGGAGCAAGTAGTCCCTCGAGACAGGTATAACAGATATATTCATTGTAATTGACATATCCTGTTGGGGGCTAATTCAACAGTGGGAAAGGACGCCGACACGTAAATAACTGACGCCACATTACTTGTTATTCAACAGATGGCTCTGTCAATTATTACCAAGTTGTTCCTGACCAGGTTAATTTGTCGTAGCTTGTTTATCAACGGACTGGCATTTATTCTGATGAGTTTTTTTTGTTGGCAAAATAAATGGTAATGAAGGATAAAAACAATTATATCCGTCTTGGTTGAATTTCACTGCTAGTGCATCATAGTTTTTTCCATTCCCTCTTTTACACCCACTGTCATTCACTACACGGTTATTTACGCATCTATCATTCACTAGGTGGCTCTGCTTGCTCCAGTCACTCACTAGGTGGCTCTTGTGTGGTTTTCTCAGCAGACTATCAGCTTTGCGCACACTGATCAAACCCCTCTTGGCGGACGCAGCCTGGGTACGACGTGCCGTGGTGACGTCATTAACAGAGAGACGTCTGGTGTAGAAGCTAAGATGATATCCTCGTTTGATATAACTCTCACTCACCAGATGACGCTCCTGGCTTATACCTGCAACAGTTATTATATAGGTATGTCATGTGTCAACACCCAGCAAACACAAAATATTTGTATACCATTTTACAATGTTTGTCCGACGCCCAAGACGTTGAGCCGTCGTTGTACACCTGTTATACAAATGTTATGTGTTTCTGGGCTGGTTTTATTTAAATGTATTCAAGAGATGGAAATATTGATTTATCTCGCTTTCTTTCTTTTATTTTTTTCTGGCAATATCGCTCCACAAATTGTAACATTTCTTTCACAAAAACGATGACGTCATTATTGAATTTCTGGTATTTGAGCAGTACATTATCTAATTCAACCTAGCAATATTGTGGCTCAACATGCAATAAGTTATTGACAACTATATCATAATGGTTTCTACTTAGGAGCCAAGAAAGCCTAATGGCAACCAATTTAGCTAGTTAACATAAATTATCGATCAACATGATAAATTAGCATAATCATGATAATATTTGATGACAAATATATGTCAAAATGAAAAGCTACGCATTTTAAAACAATAGAAAGTGTCTCCAATAAACTTAATAAAATATTTTACTCATTGAAATTCCTTCATGTTTTTCTAATTGGCATAACATATTTACCACAATAATTTGTACAGCCAATCACGTAGAGAGTTCATGGTGCGTCTACACGTAGAAGACATTGAATGCGATATTGAGTTACTTCTAATAATTAGGAGGCCACCATTTAATCTCCAGGGGGGGGGGGGAGTTGTTGCAGACAAATTATGTATTTCAACCCGACTAAAATTGTAATTTTTATCACATGTTTATATAGAACAACCATTTATAATATTATATAGAACACCCCATTATGATATTGCAAAATTATAACAAATATATATTTTATAGTAACTTTTAAAGTGATTCATTTTTCTTCGTGTCAATATTTTCACTGTCTGTAAAGATATTGAATTAAAATGGTAGGACAAGAGAAACCACATTATAAGGAAATGCGTAGAAGCATAACTTAAATTTTGGGTTCTCGCAGCTCTTGTCTGTGGGGTGTATATGGCGTTTCAAGTACAGATGTGTTTTCCGGGTAAAACATAGGCGAAATATATATATCCCTAAGCCACCACAAATACGAATGCCTTGTTATGAAAAATACAAATAAATTGGACTATACGTAGGGGCCTAAATACCAGATTCTGACGTCTAAGACGATCCCCGCACTATACAAATATTAGTAATATATTTATTCATATATAAAAGTAAAAACATTTATAATGACCCTGGACCCATACCATAGGTATTCAAATGAATCGGAAAGAGCGAACTAATACATTTATGATGATTTCAAATTGACAAAAACCCTTTAGTCTCCATAGTTTATAGCCTATACAACTATTTCAGCGTTGTAAGAGTTATTATAAACTCACTTACTGTTGTTATCTGGCAGCTGACACCTGTCCAGTGTCAGGGTAGGCCGCAGTGGTCGACAGATGGCGCGCATCTCCATGTTTATGTTTTCAGTTTCAGCTTCAGATAATTTTGGCGGAGTCACCTTACGGCTCAAATATAGACGTCTGAAACTATCCGTGTGTGAGCTGTTCAGCTTCCTTTGCTTGATTGTGGGAAACATTTCTGTTCTGTATGTAGCACAAAATAACTGGTTTATAATCTGATGCTAATCTGTTGGGTCTATCTGTCAGTTAGTTACGGCAAATTACATCTAGTGTCGCACTGATAATTCTCATACTATGTAGGCCTACTGCGGTTTTCACTATTATACGTAGGCTATATCGGTGTCAGCCAATATCGCATTGTAGCTGTAGATTCAACACAATGCATAGTAGTTTAATGTCATATGTGACTTGATCGTGTGAGAAAATACAAACGTTGCTCAGTTTTCGTGCGATAAGGGAAAATATGTTCAATGCATATGTTCAATGCAATGCTTATTCATTGAACGAGTGCTGTATTTTCCCATATCGCACTTAAATGAACACTGTTTGCATATCGGCTGTCGTATCAACGATTCCCAATATGCGTTAATACGGCCAATGGGGTCAGACAGCTATACGTAGTCAAAATCACTTTTTAAATTATTTTCTTAGATTGCCTATATCCTTTCTAAATAACTTTCTCAGAATGTAGATATACACTGAAGCAGAATATATAGCAGCATATATGGATGACATTGGACACCAACATAATATATACTCCGTGCACATAACCCCCTACTACAAGGTAGCCTACTCCAAGGATTGTCAAAGCTGGTCTGAAGCTTAACCAACCTATTAGTCTCAATATCCACTGCATTCAACCCAGGCACCGTCTTATCTCAATTGTACTAGTTCTACTGGAAACAAGAATAATGCAATTAAATTGATCAAACGAAAGAAAAGAACATTTAAGTTGGAGGGCCACCATTCAATCTCCGGGGGGGGGGGGGGGCTTTGACATAAATAATTTTGGGAAAATAAATAATATGTTAAATTGACAAAAACCTTAATTAAAATCTCAATTATATGACGTTTCACTATATAATTGTTCTATTTAAAGTAAGGGTTGTTTTTGTCAATTTAACATATCACATCAATGTGAATTAATTTCATGCAATTAAAATGCGAGAAAAGAAATGGGAAAATAAATAATTTACTTCAAGAACAGTTTTATATAAACAGGTAATACAATTTTCAGCGCATTGCCGAACCGGGTTGGAATAAAAAAATTTTCCGCGACAAAAACTCCAGCCTCCCCAACCCCCCCTGGAGATTGAATGGTGGCCCTCTTACTAACTAATAACAGGGTGTAAGCCATTCACGTCAGACAGTAGCTACCTGACAACTGTCATTCACATGGTAGTCATTATAATACTGTCGTCTATATGGCTGGCATATGATCCACGTGTGTCTATCACTCAAAGCCTCAACTATTATCAGCGCTCGTGTGAATAGGGGGGGGGGGGCAGTTTGGATAACAACCGAACAGGCGTAGTTGTCACATGATACAGGCTACATTGTGTGTGGTATGCATACGTCAGGCCTTTAATACCGACCTCATCATCACCATAGCTTAACTTTTAAAGCGAAAAAAATATTTTGTATAAGCCATGAAGACCAAAGGTTTTTTTCAAATTGAAATCATCATAAATATCTTGGTTTTTCAATTTGAAATAATCATAAATGGCTTAGTTAGCTGTTTCTGATTCATTTGAATACCCATGCTATGGGTTGGCCTAGGCCCTAGAAATATTTCAATTCTTCCATTGCGTCCCCTCGCTGAAAGGGTTAACCGGTGTACTTTTATGGGTGTATGTCCAGCAAACACGAGACATTGACCCAATATTGGCCTAATGTTGGTCCAACGTCATTGACGGTGGGCTAACATTAGGACAATATACGGCCAACGTCTCGTGGTTGCTGGGATATATAGTCGTTTTAAAATGTTTTTATTAGCCGATAAAATCACAGGTTTTTGGAGTGAAATGAGTACTCGAACTTCAATATTGCAAGTGTTTTGTCTCAAATTAAACAAATATGTATAGTTTTCGCTATTTATGTTTTTAATTTTATTTGGCTTTAGGCCAATACTTATAGGCCTATTTAATACATATACAGAAGCATAACATTATGTCATTATAATATTCTATTTTAACCCTTTGAGCCCTCACGATGCATTAACGCAATTTTCCTACAACCAAGGGTTTTGGAACGAAAATTTCTATGAAACTGGTTTACCAAAACATCCCAATTTTCTTAAATTGTTAAACCACATCAAATCAACTTCATCCACTACAAGTCGAGAATTTGCGACAGCAATTCGCGGCTTGTAGTGGATGAAGATGACAATGGTAAATTGAAAGGGTTAATATAGGCCTAGTAAATTGGTCGTGCTGCGCTAGAACAGGTTTTTAAAAAACCTGCAAGCTAGGCAGATACTATCTACATATGCATGTACAACTACATAGTAGAATAGTCGATGGGTCAGTATCCAAAATCCATTATTCGGTATCCATTATTCGGTACCAGCCGGGTGGGCAAATTCTATGTAGATTTTTTGTAAGGTACATATCTGTAGATAATAACTTGGGGTGATAGACCTTCCAGATGGGTAGCTTAAGGGCTGTAATTAGCCTGTTTTGACATGACCCCTAAATGATCGCGAAATGTATAAAACATTAAAGACTATTGTGTCTACTAAGTATTTTTTCAACACATTATCAGCTATCAATAATAAAAATATACACAGAAACATTATGAACACTGTTCATGACAAAAAAATAATTGTAAAATACAAGACACATGGATGCATATTATAGCATTTGTACTAAGAGCATACAGACATTCATTTCTTTGAACGTGCCAATGTAGAATTGCAGCATGTCTGATATTTGCTGTGGCATCCAAGCCCGCCCAAAAGCTACACTTTTTTGATAATTTAACATCACTTATTATATATCCGTTCCATGACCAAAACTAATCCATTTAATGTTATAATCAAGTCATTATCCTCATCCTGTGTTGATTTTCCTCTCCAAATGAAGGTCAATCTTCATGGCGAAAGATCTAACACTACTTCAGTAAACACCCAACTGTAGTATTAAAGTCTATCAATAGTGATAAAAGCCTAGAATGCATGGTATTTTGAAGAACCTTTCATGTTTTCCTAACAACACTATGCGACTTATCCTGTTAAAAAATCACAAAAGTAACGTATCTAACAATTGAATATTCACAGCAAATTTATGCTCGCAGATTTGTAAAAGAAATAGACATTTCCCCAGCCTTCTTCAAATGACATCAATTATATAAAATATCAATTTTTTTCAATTTTCCACACAATCTTATCTTAGCTTAATACGTAAACAACTGTACATGGTAAGGATCATTAGCATGTATTTAAAACATTTGAGTATAAAGGAAATTATACAATTTTACATTATGAAGATTATATAACAATATCTCTGAAAAAACATCGAAATAATTTACCTTTCGACATGACTACCGGTATACATAATATTACAAAAAATTGGTCAGAAAAGAAATGATACAAATTAAACTGAGCAAATTTTTTTATTCGGATACTTGAAGCCTGGTTGTACACGTTTTGAATACAAACTATACACGGTAAGGATTATTAGCATCTATGTGAAATATAACATTTTCTATTGATAACATACCATTACAGGGTTTGAACCAAACTTTCATGAGCAGGACCACCAGCTGAGAGGATCTGGTGGTTCGACAATTTTTTTAGTGGTCCTGACAACAACTAACGTTATAACACTTTGAAATCTTTAAATTTTTTCACGCTTGCGATGTGTTTCCACATCGTTAATTTTGTAAAACAACAGCAGGCATGACAGGAGACAGTTCAAGGATGATGACCGATCTCAATGTCAATAATTCATAACCCTCATGATTACAAATACGTGTTTTGTTGCGTCAAAAGTGTGAGAGAGGGTACAGTGTTTGTGGTATTATCACCCTCGAGTTGCGACGCTTGTTTATATCTGTGTGGCATGTTAAGATTCTGATTATACTCCCCGCCAGATAAACTTGTATCGCATGTTTTTCGCTGATTGTCAATTCTCAACCAATTTTCATAAAATTTTGCAAGGACTCGAGTCATCTGCCGAATACCCTGAAATTTTCATCTAAAAATATTATATAGCTCAAAAGTTAGATCATCTGGCATGTAATTCAATTTTTAAACTTTAATTCAACCAGTTTAATGGGCTTATAGAGGGACGTCAAAATAACAAATTTACTACATGTCAAATGGTCTAACTTTTGAACTATATAATATTTTTTGATGAAAATTTCATAAAAATCGGCTGAGAATTGACTGAGAAATTGGCAAAAAAACATGCGATACAAGTTAATCTGACGGCGAGTAGTCTATAGGGCTATATATTTTGTGTACCACTAGATAGAATGTTCTGGTGGTCCGACATAATTTCTGGTGGTCTCGGACCACCGGACCACTGTCAGTTGTGAACGCTGTGCCATATTGGTATTATTCAACTTAAAAAACAATAAATAATAGCATGTTATGTAACAATATTTCTCAAAAAACATCACCATATTTTAAGCTTGATATAGTATTGAAATAAATAATACATGAGTTAAACTCAATACAGGAACAAGTAATGTTATTATCAAATTCACACAGCCAGTGAGTTTGGCTGCATTCCATGCAGCCTTTAATTACACCCTACATGATATTGTATGTTTTCCTAATACCACTATGCAACATTTATCCTAGTGAAACATCCACAAAAGTCATTTATCTATGAATTGTCACAGCAAATCCTTATGCTAGTTGTTTGGCAAACTGAACAATTGTAATAAAGTTGCAACCCAATCACCATTCACCATTAGGGAGAACCACATTTATTTTGGAATATTATTAATAAATGTTGCGGAGTTGACACAATTGCAAACCAGCTCACCGTACAATTTTATTTTTTATTCCAACATGAAAGCTTATACTTATTGTAGAATGACCCATTTACGTAGCGTTACTTACTTCAATAGTCCACATAAATATTTGTTTTATTTTTATAGTTAGGTCTAACGTCTGGTACAGCGGAATGTTCATGATTTGGGTGTGTGGCATTTTAAAAGAGCCCTCTTTCTCCGGGGGAACTGGAGCGGATAATTGACGAGCAGCCATTGAGACAGACACAGAAAGGAAATCAAATCAACAAAAGACTTCTACCTCAAAATTTGAGTAGCATCTGCAATAAAAAAGTAAAACAAACACTTGGGTACATTTGATAAATTGAGGAAGTTAGAGTCTGAATCTCGATAGACAACATTAACGACAAAGGCTGTGGAGAAGCAAGATCCTGGTATGCTGGTATATAAAGACATATACCTGGTTGCCAAGGAGGCCAAATACCTCCTATCATGTTTAAATCGCTATTGTCCTCCCGAGCACATCAGCATGTTGAGGCAAAATTTCAACTACCTTCAAGAGATGTATTACAATGTCTATACTGAGAATTATTAGAATCAGAAACTGAAATCCAAATTAATATCACACTTCGGGTTGAAAATGCATTTTGGCAGCCTAATCATCGTGGAGAACTCGTTTATTCTTCCGGTCGGTGAAGCAGTTGAGGCTCGTCAGACACGTGAACTGTGTAAGAGGCAGCCATGATATTGAGGCGCACCATCCTCAACCACGCGAAGGGTACAGATAATCCATGTCAGCTACCTCCAAGCAAGCTCCTCGTAGAATTAAATCCACACCCGCCGCTTGTTACCACATTTACAGAAGCCATCATTGGCAAAACAGAAGCAACCGGTAAAGCTGAGAGTATTGCAGCTGATATCATTTTTGCCGTGACCAATGGTCAGTGGCCTTCTGCTGAGCATTGGTTGATTGCTATTACACTATGACACCTAACTAGTAAGGCAGCGTTGGTGACATTAATGAATCTATACGGACACTGTGTTTCATATACAAGAGTACTGGAAGCCCTCACATCAATATTTGTACACATAAAGGAGCATCAAGGCCCTCTTCCACAACATGTAGTTGTGTGTCGTGCTTGCATTTGTGGTTTGACAATTTTGATTTGAACGAAGAGACCCCACTGGTTCAGGCACTACCCACATAACTCACGCTGCTCTATTCGTCGAGAGGAACAATCATTCTGACAACTAGTAAAAGTGCAGTAAACACTTCCAATAATGATTCCAACAATTTACCTAACGGCGGCTGTCCTCTGTGTGATACTATGAAAAACACGTTCACTCTGGCTGCGTGTAAGCCTGACACAAATTCAAACAGGGTTCCCACGGATATCCACAAATTAAACTCCATGACTTTTCCATGACTTTCCATGACCATTTCTTAAGAATTCCATGGCTTCGTAAACAAATATGAAAAATATACTGTACAGTCTCCACCACCACAGTTGTCCGATTGAAAATAGGACTGGGTGTCGCGGGTTTCATACTTAACCCCTTTTTGCACGTAAACTATATTTTACAGCTATAGGTGGACTGCTATTGTCATTGTGTGTCAAAAGTGTAGGTAATCAACACATTTTTCTCAGAAGAAATGTGATATTTATAAAAATTCAAAATTCCATGACTTTTTGTCAATTTTTCATTTTCCATGACTTTTCCAGGCCTGGATTTTATTTTTTCATTTTCCATGTTTTTCCATGATTTTCCATGACCGTGGTAACCCTGTCAAAACATAGGCCTACATCAGCGAGCGATTTTAGAGACCACAAACTGTAAAGTACATCCCATTGGAGCTAAAGCTGTGCTATGTAAGGCCAAAACAGCCTCCACCAAAACCTTCGTGCTTCACAATCCCATTAATGAGAATGCAACAGTATTGGAATGTCTCAGGATATATGTCTCAGGATATGTGCACAGGATATAACAGGAATATAGGCCTACCATTGTGACCATTCGCAGCAGTGAAGAAAGAATTTGTTATTACTTGGCAATATGAATTTTTTTTTAAGTAACAAATAACATTAACATATAAAAACTTTGTTATATATTAAGAGTTGTAACAAACATGCAAATCAAGGTACTACATTTAAAACCAAGAGGTTTTTTTCTGCATTAACAATGTCCTTCTCGTGAAAAGAGACATGGTGTTCCATTCATCGATTTGAATAACCTGTGAGGTATATTCTCTACCAATTACGTGATTTATAATTTTATGATAACTTCACTACTGTGATGACGGTAATGGAGTTTTAGTAATGGAGCTTAAAAAATAAAACATTTGCATGCAGTGTTGTTTGCGAAGTAATATTGTATTACCCTCAAACTAATGTAAGCTAATCTTAGTGCATGTTAGTATCCAAACGCAACAGCCATGTTTCTTGTTACTACAATCAATTTTTATAATTGTTAGACTTAAAACTCTGTTACTAACTGAACGGTAATACAGTTTTAGTAACGGAGTTTTAAATATGTGTTGTAGCTGTAAGTACAATGTCAGGTGGGTGATAATTAAAACTTGTCTATCTGCAAATGATGCCTGTGCTAACATCTCTATGATATACTGTAATAGGTTTAATGCAATTATGACAGCTTTGTAAAAAGTTGTTTTATCATAGTTTATGTACGTTTTAACAGGTTTTCAAGCCGGTCAACAGAATTGTAAAACATACCTGGGCAAATGTGTATTATTTGAGTCTCTTCACTGATGTTTGAAATGACAACTCACACTTATTCAACCAGTTGGTGGCAATAAAACATGTTGGTAACATAATTTTGAACAAGTTAGTGACAGGCTTTTAATGTTTTTAACTTTAAATAGTTTTTGAACAAATTGTTATCATTCGATCATTGTTATGCAGGGCGTGCACAGAGTGAGGGTCAGAGGGGTCCTGAAACCCCCCCCCCCTTCCCTTGAGCTGCAGATTTTCAAAAAATTATGTGGATTCCCGGGGGAACCCCCATATTTGTCTAATTTTTACCTCTCGACCCCCCCCCCTCCACCCCCCCCCTAATCGGAAAACTGTGGACGCCTACTCTAGCATGCATAACAGATCAATTTATGTTTAAATACACTCTAGCATGCATAACAGATGAGTTTATGTTTAAATACAATGCACAAAATACAGTATTATACAGTAGCCCTATATAGTTGGGGACATGTATTTAATCACATATATTCTTTTTAGGTATTTTGGCTTCTCAACGTGTCATCAATAAGTGAATGTGAAAAAACACTCTGTGTCAAATAGCAAAAGGGGTATCACTACGATTAAAATCATGCAAAATTCAATATTACTTGAATGAGTGACTTTTTTGTGGGTCTAAACGTGATGGACATATGTAACATATTATTTTTCTAATGGTAGGCCTAACGTTAGTGTTGAATTCCATAGCCCCTACTCGCTCCCTACCCTTGAAAATCAAAAGGGATGATTTGACACCCCCCCCCCCTCCCAAAATTACATATCGGAATAGAATGTATAAATGTAGCCTATTTCGTTAAATTGATTTGGCCGTGGCCTTCATGGGCAATTCCCATTTCAAATTACAACTAAAGATAAAAATTACGCAAGATATATACTCCACTGTGAGACACCAACTCATTCAAAAATGGCCGGCTCACATCTCAGGAGATTGTTATTGAAAATATTTACAAGATATTACTGTTTTATAGATATTTGAACAGGATAACAAGGTTTGTAAATTTATTTAACTGCTGATAAAACATCTAATGCTAACTTTTTAACTGGTTTCGCGATAATTACTGACGTATTTCTCAGATCGAGTTAAGTTAATAGGACTACTCACCCGTTGGGCCCGGATTTCGCCCAAGTAAATCGATACCTTCACGGCCCCGTAAGGGGACAACACGGCAAACCTTGGCCTACTGAGCCACTCACCTATGATGACCTGTGCGGGATCTACACCAGGTATGTGCATAACTTTTCCTGCCAGTAGTAGCTTTTTTATGGCTATTATGGGCCATCTACCAAAGATGAAACCCATCAACGGAGGGAAGGGGTTAAAGTGTCTGTGACAGTCGACGTCGCAGCACATAATATTATGATTTATAATGGTAAGAAGAAACAGTTTCTTGACAATGATATAAATAAACAGAGATATATTGATGCACTGTGTGAGTGCATGGAGAAGTGTGACGTGGAAGTTGTACATGCACAAGCAGATGCAGATTACACCATAGTCATGACTGTGTGTGACAAAGCCGAATATAAGCCAACAGTTATTATCGCAGAATATACAGATATTCTGGTTCCCCTCCTACTTTATTTTGATAGAGAATCAGAGGATGTATATTTCACTACATCGAGATGCACTGTGTCAATAAGGATTCTAAGAGAATAAATGGATGAAGAGCTATGCAAAGCCCTCCCCTTCCTGCATGCTTTAAGTGGATGTGAAACTACTTCCAGTCCATATGGGGTTGGTAACTCTTCGATTATCACAAAAGGAAAGGAGCTATCATTGTTCGCAACTGCATTCATGGATGCTAGCCTCGTGTATGCAAGTTGCCATGCAAGTACAGATGCATGCCTGTTCTATGCAGGGTGCTGACACCTGGCTGAACAAGGGTGAGCTTTGATATATTTAGCAAGGTGGTTTAGTTTCTGCGTAGACACGTAGGAGGCCTATGCTGTAATTGTAGACAAATAATAAATATGTTTTGAAGATTCAATGCATAAGTGAAAATAATATTTACAATGGATTTGACCGCATGAATTTTTTAACATGTTAAGAATTGTGCGGACATCGTTTACTGCCAACATTTTTCACAAGGTCAGCACATGGTCACCTGAGGGTATACGGTTAAATTAAGTTGCTCATCGTATCCTGACCATATGCACAAAGAGTCCTGCTTTATCATATTCCCGGCACTAAGGCTTGACACAGCGAGGCCGCCAGGGCAAACCTGCCCGTATCAGCCATATCAAACACGTAGCCAATTGGCAGAATAGGCAGAAAAAGATTTCGATATTAACAGTCAATTATTTGCATGTAGACTCGATCATCAAATCTAGACTTACTGAAAATTTACGTTGTCTTTTAAAAATGCGTTTCCATAGACAAGTTTGTGCTTGTCCTCTTTGTAATTAGCACAAATCAATAGTGAAATCATGCACTACCTAATGTGGAACACAAAACACCAAGTATTTAATTTCAAGTTATTTTGCAAATTTTAGCTCCAAAAATGTGAGAAAAGCTATATGCAATGCCAATGAAACCAAGGGAAATGAAAAGTATATTTTTTAAGTTGAGGGGAAAAATTATTTAAAAAGAAGCGTTTTGACAGCCTGTTGCCAACAGTAATTCCATCGAGTCCCTTGTCTATTAGGATTTCTTTAATTTACTTGTCTTGCAGGGTTTGCCATGCATGCATGGCAAACCCTTCTTTGACATCCGTGCATGGCAAAGAAGGGTTTGTTATGCATGTAGCTATACTATGGCAAAGAAGGGTTTGTCATGCATGCATGCATGCATGGCAAAAGGGGGTAGCGTTTGTCATACATGATTGGCAAAGGAGGGATTGTCATGCATGCATGGCAAAAGGGGGTTTGTCATGCATGCATGGCATAAGAGGGTTTGTCATGCATGCATGGCAAAGGAGGGTTTGTCATACATGATTGGCAAAAGAGGGTTTGTCAGTCATGGCAAAGGAGGGCTTGTCAGTCATGGCAAAGGATTCCTTGTCATACATGCATGTGTATGGCATAACACATGGTGGTTTGTCATACAATCATGGCAGAAGATGTGGGTTGTGTTATGTGCGTAATATTGCATGATATGTCGCGAAAGTGTGGTAAGCAAGCGTGACTTAATGTTATACGATTGACAGAAAAATAGTTTTAATAATTATTTATGTACACTATTTCCTTCTCAAAACTAAACAAAACCCCTCATTTTATTAATATTCAACAAGAAACAAGCAAAGAACACAACGCCAGGATTATGGAGATATGAAAGTCTTGTTATTATAGAACCGAACCTAATTATATATTTATATACAAAAATACTATGGAGTTGCCTATGAATATCAGAATGACATGGAATTATGATTAGGCCACTGTATGCAATTAAAAAAACTTTCTGTGTACAAATCCAGGCACTGGGAAAATTCGCTTTCTAAAATTGCACGATTTTTATTTAAAGCTATTTTAGCTAAATTGAAGTATTTTAAAGCTTGTGGAGCTAAGCGTTTTATTGTGGCTTCATCCAAGATATGTCCATTAAATTGTACAGTGGTGCTGATTGGTGTATCTTCATCATTATCATCTTCAAGGGGATTGTCCAGAGCCTCTCTGGCATAGTCTATAAAAACCGAGGTTTTTTTTTCTTTTGTAAGCTTGAATTCTGAAACATAGGAAGCGAACAACACTATGTAGGCATAATAAAGAAGTATAAAGTGAATTTCGATGTGACTGTTTTCAGCACAATAATGCAATAAAGGCATCCCTGGTATATATTTCCCGATAGTCGCGACACGACCGTAAGGTTTTTATATGAATTAAATCGCCAGTTTGCCAATTTCAAAATAATGTTGTGCTAACTTATTTAATGCAGTACAAAACGAAAACCAATAGAAAAACTAACAAGATGTTTGTACTAGTTAAACCAAAGAGACAAAAATATTATGAAAAGGCCTTAGTTTATCAGCACTAAATAAAAATATCACTAATTAAAGAGTTGTATAAGTCACTTAAGCGAGTGCCAAACACTACTATTGTATACTTTAAGATGACCAGTCCTATTATGCCTAGTTGTAACGTACGTACCAGTAAACATCGACAGTCTCTCTTCCTGAGCATGACTGGGGAATTTTTAGGTTATCCTATTAATTAAATCAAATAATGTCAAATATTGCCAGAAAATGGAAATGCCTTTTTTTAAATGTGCAATATTATTTTCGTAGTTATCGAAAATGCTCAACATAATTATTTTAGACAACCGTAGGTATGGTGTAAATTTTGTGTTCGCGACAATTAGTTATTAATAAAGACTCTTTGTTGTAAAAATCCGTTCATGTTGTTGAATATGGAATGTAGTCTTGATATTTCAGACAATTACATAATTATATGACCTGCAAGTGGACCTCTACATTTAATATCCTATTTATTTATTTATTTGTCGGGTGCTGCAATTATATTACCCTTCACAATGCTGAATTATGTTTGTATAAACCATAGAGACTAAAGTGCTATTCAATTTGAAATCATCATAAATATCTTAGATAACTCTTTCTGGTTCATTTTGGCACTTATGTTATGGGGCTACGACGATTATAAATATTTTATTTATTTCAATGTGGGGATCGTCTTTAGACGTCAGAATCTGACGTCTACAGACGTCAGATTCTGACGTGAAATGGTTAACGGTAGCTTCATTATCAGTTTTTAGATTTGATAATGAGCAATGTTTTCGTGCAGTTATTGTAAGTAAGGTAAATGTATTTATCTGTTTACTTAAGACACATCCAGATTTGGATTTTCATAATCGTCCACATATAGAGTCCGAGTGAAAACATCGGATAGCCCAAACATACACTATTATTTATGATATTATACAATTTCATAAAAATTTATCATAAATAACTACATAAATGTAAGTGTTTCCATGCAATGAAACATTTGTAATGACGTGATAACAAATCAATAGCCGAAAATGCATCAAAAGTAATTATAGTTAAACAGAGGTTCCCAGTGTGAAGTACAGAATAGTTGACCGATGGACGAAATGGTACGAAAATAAAATAAAAATTATGTACTGCGTTACTAGGCCTTGTTTTATCAGGGTTTGTCAATGTTTCATCAGAATTCATAATTGATTGATTGATTGATTGATTGATTGATTGATTGATTGTCTATGGCAATATGAAAATACAAAAAAATCCAGACCAAATTCATAAACTACTTGTCCTATAGGCCCTACTGTATGCTAAAAAATACATAATGCTCTCCACTTTGGAGTCGGTGTTGAACAAAGCCCGGTTGCTTGGTTAGAAAACTGACATAATATACTAAATGATATTTCACCCATGGAATTGTGTGACTTGACGTTTGACGATAAGCTTATTAAAAACTATTCTAGCATACTGAAAACTAGTGGTTGCCCTTCTTCTGTGATACCAGAATGAGTGCTAAGATTTATATCAGACAACAACAAAATAATATACGCCGAACGGCGAAGTTTGTGCAGGGGTTTATGGCGTCGCCTCGGATATTTCGTTTCCGGAGCAGATCACATAAACCTGGGGGTATTTTATATTGCACACACACATCCCTAAGAGGTTGTCTTCTACCGGACATTACATGCAACAGTGTACATACCTCCATGCAACGATTACGACTATAAAACTCGCCGTCAGAATAACTTGTATCGCATGTTTTTCGCCGATTTGTCAGTCAATTCTCCACCGATTTTGATGAAATTTTGCATGAACATTTTTCGTGTCACGCGGCGACTACGGTGAAATTTTCATCAAAAAAATATTAGGCCTACATAGTACAAAAATTAGACTTTTTGACATGTAGTAAATTTGTAATTACGACGTCCCTCTATAAACCCATTAAACTGGTACAATTTAAGTTTTTTTTAGCCCTGAATTGTATTACATGCCAGATGGACTTGCTTTTAGATAGACAATGTTTTCCAATGAAAATTTAACAATGAAGATTCAAGGCTGTGATATACATGTACCTGCAGACGGTGGACCACAGTGGAAATACTGTTGACATTAGATGGCCTACATGAACAACATACCAGGTGAATGAATATTGCGACTTTACACAGACTACAGAGTAGAGTTCAAGAAATATTACCTGTTGGGAAATGTTGGTGCCAAGGGCTGTCATTTCCTCGTGTTTTTTTATTATTTTCACAACTTGACCCCATTCGTCATCCGTGTATCTGGCCACCGACAGAATTGTTGACAAACCATCTGGATTAATTTCCTGTATCACAAAATTTGATGGTAAATATTAAATCAAAACTAATGATTATTATATTGCTATCTGGTTCAGTGGAATATTGAATTCTTCCATAGTTGTATTGCTCCCATAAAAACAACAAATAACCATTAACATATTATACTATAATTACATATACATATTTATACATTGTAATTGTATAATTCTCACAGAATAAGTTATAAATGGTCAAAGCTTACTTTCATTTCGAGATCCCCAAGGGTTGTCGCCACAACCTCCCTGAAATTATTTGCCTCTTTATCTTGAACCTCACACCATATTTTTCTGCTCAAATGCAATTTATCCTACAAGATTATCAATTTAGTGGACCATCAGTAAGTACCTTTTACTTATGTCAAGAACAAATAATTTATGAAGCGCATTAAAAATGAAGCATACAAAGAGAAAAATTTCTAAACTTTAATCGCCATGTTTTTAAATTGGAATTTTCACTCCCCTTGAGTTCTCACTGACACAATTCATGCAGAACTCAAAGTGAGTGAAAATAGCTCATACAC
Organism: Flabesymbios commensalis; assembly: GCA_964017125.1. Classification (NCBI taxonomy): domain Eukaryota; kingdom Metazoa; phylum Annelida; class Polychaeta; order Terebellida; family Flabelligeridae; genus Flabesymbios; species Flabesymbios commensalis. Next base: position 80,963,534 of record OZ024913.1, read on the forward strand.
GGAGGCCAATCATTGCAATTTTGCTGATTGTTATTGAAACTGGGAGAAGTCCACGGACCGACTGCGCGAGCGGAGAGGGAGAGACTAATGAAGCAGAGGAGTGAACACCTCATGGTCCAAAAGTACGTACAGAAAAGATGTTTATGAATCTACATCGATATCAAACATATCTAATCTACATAGCTATTTTTATGTTAATACGATTACCATTTTCTTTTTCTAAGTTATAAATATGATTGTCCTTCTGTCTGATTCGCTTTTCTTGTTTGCTGCAGAACGGAGCGCAGGAAATATTACAGCCATCGCCAAAAGGCAAAAAATGAACCGCGGAAATATGTTTCCATCATAGTGGACGGGATGGACCAATCGAAGACTTATTTTCCACACTTCACGTTCCAGAGTAAAGAGTTACAGGCCATGTGGAAATTGAAATATTTTTACTGCGTCATATATTTCAGCATGGTATATATCACTTCTCAATGTTCTTGCCAGATGTGAAAAACCGCAATTAGTACTGCTAAAATAAATTCAGTTTTAAATTCAGTTTTAAATGTGTTTTCAGGACAATATTATTTTCAACAAGGCATGAAGGCTATTTTAAAAATTTGCGACCTTTATCAAGCTCCACTAAAACATTGTATACAACGTTACAAGGATAATTATAATAATGTTATTTTTAAACACAATATAAAACTATGGAAATATAATATTATGCGAAAATGTATTTACCCATTACACCAATATGGTAGTCTAAATACACCAAGCTCAGCCTACTGGTCGCCCGGTAAATTCTAAAAATATGATTTTTTTATTTTATAAAAAAAAAATCTGTGTCGTTTTGTGGGTTTTTTCTATTTGCGTTTCAAATATGGCTAAATGACTGATTTTGTAATATAATGGCTTTTAATATCAGTTCTTCATCATGACGAAAAAAACGTGTCAGATATTACTCACTGGGCAACCATATATATACATGCTGCGAATTTTATGCAGCAGTGTAAAGGTTACATAGTGCTTACTATCATCTTAATAATATTTGTATTGTAACAGAAGGGCGATAACTGCAATTTGTCAAAAAAATAAATACTACATTATATATGCTGATAACAGGGTAATTGTTTTTTGTCTTTATATTTCATTGAAAAACATTTTGTTGTCACCAGCTTGAATTATATTATTTATTACATTTTTTCAGACCCATATTGTTGGTGTAATGAACCACGGCAGACCAACAATTGGCTACATCGATTGGTTCCAATTTCCACATGGCGCAAACCTTACAATCACCTGTTTGGTAGACTGCCTTACAAGAATGGAATATCTACCACCTGTGTTGTACCTGCAGATGGACAACTGCGGCAGAGAAAACAAGAATAGGTATACATGTACATAAGAAATGTAGCTATAACAACATTTAGCAAAAAATATTACTAAATTCATACGAACCTAATATTTCAAAAAAATGCGACATATATGAATCCTATAAGATTATGCCTACAGTTTCAATATTGAAATGTAAAAGCGCTTCGTATTTTTGAATGCTTATCATTGTAGGTACGTTCTAGCCTTTCTCTGCCTCCTTGTCAAGCTGAAAATATTCAGAAAAATAAAACTGTCGTTTCTCATGGTGGGTCACACGCATGAGGACATCGACCAATACTTTTCAAGGTTTGTAGGTTGATCAGAATTATCTCAATGTTATTAAAATAAATAATTATAGTCATACACTTCAAGCGACAAGCGTGTAGATGAGTGCATTTATATGTATATATGTACATATGTATGTACACATGTCTATAATTATCTTTGTGAAAGAAAATGCTATCACCAGTGTTAGAAATATAGTTTTCTTTGATGTACTTTTAGGATGTCTGTTTGGCTTCGTAGCCATGAAGTTATTACGCTACCTATGTTAGAAGCCGGCTTCCGGGGGTGCACCCAAACACCAGCAGAAGCCTCAAGCCTTGAAACAATATATGATTTTGCAGAGTGGCTTACACCTCATATACAGCCGATGCAACACCACTCCAGGCCACATTGTTTTAGGATCGTGCCAGATGAGGCGGGTAAAGCACTCCTTTTGACCAAAACTTGGTCAACTGATCAGGTAAATTTGTGCACCTGAATTTTGAGAATGGCTTATCATCCTTTCATTGCTTTAAAATTAAGATTATTGTGAAATGTCTATTTGAAATTACACTTGTTTATAGTATGTTATACTTGCTCCAAAAACTTGAAATTGTGAATTTTATAAATTAAATACATTGGTTATGTTATGCTTACTAACATGGTTTTGATTATTTGTATTTGTTTTAGCAATGGTCTACCTCTGCAGGAGCCGAGCAACATCTATTGAAGAGCCACCCCTTGGGTCAGCCAAAAGCTGTCTTGGTCAAAAATGATCGCCTTGATCCTGCTCGTCTACGGGAAGGGATAAATGCGATTGGAATTAAATATATTACGGATCAGACACACCGGGAGTGGTGGCACGATTTTCTTGACAAATGCGATGAAGAATATAATTCAAACATATTTCACTTGTAGACCACAGTATATTCAGACAATTTGGTCTTTTTTCGGTGGCAGACTCATCCCTTTGTCACATATATGTTAGATTTAAATATAAGACTAATGCTGACGTCTATTTGCACGCAGATCATGTCTTTCGGATTTTAAAAATGTTGTGGTACTTCGTCTATATTGCTCCCTCCTCTCACACCAATCACATAACACTGTCAGGTTGGACATTGTTTACATTGTTATTTCACTATTTGTCATAAAAATCGGCCACAATACTGTACATTTTTATATATTTAATCATTTCAACTAAAGAACATGAAGAACAACGTATTGTACTGCTATATTGTAAATTTGTATATTACACATGTCATTATCTTACGCATGTAATGTTCCTGTCTTTTATTTTCAGTGTCCTGTAATGATTACACAAAAATGATCACACTTCTTGATATGATAAACGGGCGTAACGGACAAGAGGATGTCGATTCCGAGGAAATTGAAGTGACAGTGACCAAGGAAGTCCCAACCGTGAGTACTTACCTAAATCCAAATATTTACAAAAAAACCTGTATTGTAATATATTTAATCCTCTGGCTACCGCGCCCCCACAATTTCAAGTGGGTGTCCGTGAAAATTAATCATATTTGTTTAATTTGAGATCACACATTTGCAAATTTTTATCTTTAAACACACATGCTTAAAGAATGATTCAACTGCAAGACGCGCATGCCTGGGACGGTCGAGTGTAGGCCAACAGTAGCCTATTGAGTACAGATTGACGGCATTAATATAGCCACTGAACTGATTACAAGATACTACTTAAACGGGACATTGATCCAATGCTGTTTTAATGCTAGGCCAACGTCTGCGACGCTGGCCCAACATTGAACCAACATTGAATAAATGTACAATGTTTGAGAGAAAGTCCTCCTGCCCAGCAAACACAAGACATTTGTATAACATTTATACAACGTCGGCCCAACGTCTTCGACGTTGGTCCAACATTGCATAAAGTCATACAAATGTTTTGTGTTTACTGGGCATGTCAATACAAGCTTGGGTCAAGCAGTTTCAACATCTCCCCAGTAAGACAGTCAGTTTGTTTGCATGCAAGCGACCAAGTAGGGGTAAGGGCCAAGAGCTTTGAATTATAAACTCATAGATGTCGCTCAAGTATATATGAACTTGCTGTGATTTGAGAACTGGCTCTTAATGAGGCTTTGGGTATGAAACGCATATTTAGTATTATTATGGAATAGGGACTTGACCTACCCACGGGCACTATTGCCTTCTGGGGGACCCTTGTCCCGCGAATTTTAACAGTTGACTACACCTTTAATGACAGTGATTTATCCGGCTAATGAAAATGAAATGAATCGGGCTTTAGGCCACCTTTGTGCACATATAGGCTAAACTGGGCCAGGAGAACCTCCTGAGAATGGTGAGACTATTGAGATGACATTGTCCTCCAGACACAGGATTCGAAATTCGAGCCCTGGCGGTCTGAGGCCGAGCACGCTTCCTCTCGGTCACGGAGGCTCCCCACAATACTGACTTTCACACGTGGATGGGGAGGGAACATTTTTTGTTTCTTTCAAACCGCCGAGACCGGGAACCGAACCCCGAACTCAGCGGTGCTAACCATTACCCTAGGGCCCCTGCCCTATATCCGTATGATATGTGTCCAATAATTTAATTTACATTCACATGAACATGATGTATAGACATACCGGTACAATAAAATATTTGTCTGTCTGTTTGGTACATATATTATCATATGACATAACAAATAACTTTATGACATGACAATTGAGTAGTCTTCTATTTAAAAGTTCTAATGGAGTCTTATTTAATGTTCACTTCAGAAACAATACATGAAAACATTGCAGAATACATATCTAAATATTTTAATTAATTTTATTTTTAGGTAAACATTAGAAAGAAAAGAAATGAAACACCGGACACACCACCGAAGCCAGCTCCTGGCCAAATGGCATTATTTGATGTTTTAAAATACGCCGATCACTGGCCACAGCTTGGGAAAATATTAAAGATAGAAAGTGGAAAAGTTCTGGTCCACTGGTACGAGGGGAACAGGACAACATCATGGAAACCTGCGAAACATTATGTGGATGGTCAGTTTGAAGCTCTCGCTGAAGACATCCACATCCAATGCATGTGGAAGTGGGGCTTCAAACTGACCCCATGCAATGTTTTGCCACATACAATCCAACAAGCTGCATTGAAATATTATGAAGATTTATAGGAACATATGGCCTTTTCATGCACTCTTAACACATATGTTCTTGAAGTGAATAATCTGGAAAGGAATAAAGGGATCATCTGTTCCTATGACTAATTGAGAGTTCCACATACGATACCCGGATAGTAATACATGCAAACAGTATACAAATACATATATTTGGGCATTGTTTCATATAATGTCTTTTTATAATTTCCAGTAACGACAAAGCGGATGTTGATATAGCACATCATGATTTAGACCTTCTTATATCTAAGGATATATTTCAAGGGAGTAGGGCCTATGTCATATAGGCCTATTGTGTTCACAAAACTATATAATGCACTGGTGCAATCTATTATCGACTACGGTGTGGCCATATCGATACAATGAGTTTTATGTCAAATATTAAAGGGACTGGCCCAGGCTAAAATCATAAAAAAATCGGTGATTTTATTTCGGGCTCTTAATATGACCATATGATGTAAACATGTACATAGACTAGAACTGCAAATTTTTATAATTTTTGTGCTGCGCACTTACCAGTTAGACTAGATATAGAGACGAAATTCCCGCATTTCTTATTTTTGACATGGTTGTCAATAATTACAAATCAGGAATTTCGTCTCTATATCTAGCCTAACTGGTGAATGCACAGCACAAAAATTATAAAAAATTGCAGTTCTAGTCTATGTACATGCTTACATCATATGGTCATATTAAGAACCCGAAATAAAATCACCGATTTTTTGATGATTTTAGCCTGGGCCAGTCCCTTTAATGTATTGCTTTATGTATATTGGGTGAGCCAAAAATAAAATACTAATATTACTCACCCTTTGTAGGCTTGTTATGCAGACACTCTTTCTAACATGGTGCCTTGCGTGATACTCTTTCTAAAATAGTGTGCTGCTCGCCAATGAATCGTCATTGAACGCATAAAGCACTATCTGTAATTCACAGCTTGTGCATATTTACATATGCTGGCGTGTTACAATTTTTGCTTGGGTGTTCTGTGAGGAGCTGTTGTACCACCTTGCACACGATTTAAAATTGATTTGTTGTGTACCAGAAGTATAATAGATCGCTGAGAAATGGATGGCCAGTGAAAATCACGTGAAAATGGGGTATTACACGTCATTTGTTGAAAAATTGACATTTGATCTTGAATTAAAAAAATGCCCAAACTTTTCAAGCTAGTTCTCATTGGATTTGAATTCATCAGGAAAAAATCCAGTAGAAACATAAAAAAAACATTGTATATGTAGCAAAACAATGTTACTAGCTTTGCTTGTGAAATGTACGGTCATCTTGGATTAGATATTCTGATTCTTTGCAACCGCAAGTCACGTGACTAACATGGCTTTTTTAGACCTCCAGACATTCTAGTATGTGAAAAAAATGGTGGCAGGTATGCTGAGGGGGGGGGGGGGGTATTCGAGCTCTTGGATTATGGGGAGATACTCCTCTTTCTGAATTCACAACACATATTTTTACCATGGCATTCCCAGCATTATTCCCACATGGATAAGCATACTTTTTTTGAAACAAACAGAAACACTCACTTCTATGTCTGATTGGGCTAAACATCTTATGTGGTATAAATATATCCGCTCATCCTTATTTTAAATTTGCTGTACATAACATGCTTGTTATAAAAAGGGCATTAGACAATTGTTTTATTTATGAAATCAGACAGCATACTCTGTGAACATTGTTGAAAAAAAAAGGATAAAAATATATTTTTTCAAATTTACTTTTTTGCCTAACAAATAGCAATTTCATTTATTACTTTTTAACATAACTTTATTGATGTGATTTTCTTAGAGTTGTAAGCGTCATGCTCAGCTGTGCTGGATTTGTGCCTATGGTCTTAAATAATGCAAATAAATAATTAAATAAATAAATATCATCACACTTACAGGCGTTGATCAAGGAATTTGAGTGGCTTTGTTATTCTCTATGGGTGCACATAGTGATACTACATATTATTTGCCAAAAAAGCCACCCGGTAGCCTGGTGAAAATGTCATTCATAAGCTTTTCCTGGGGCCAAGGAGAAGTATGGATATCTAGCTACCCATAATGTTTTGTTGGAGAACCTTAATGAGATGAGAATTGATAGCTACCTAAAACAACATAACAAGGAAGTATCAGATCGGAATATGGATATCCTGTCAATCATTGTCATAGCATGATATATATAAATCATTAATCAGCAAAAAACGGGTTTTAGTTTAACAGTTGCATCTAATGCTGCTCGCGATGGTTAAATAGTGTACAATTTATCCATTTGACTCTCTTTCGTCAAAGAAAAATATCATTGTGGTCTTGCAAAAAAAGTTAACAATCTAAAAGTTTTAGGCTGACAAGTTTTAAATTCCCGTCAGTGCTGTTAATTGCTCTATCCCGTTTTGAATCAACTTATAGTGCCACAAACACACTCATACATTAAGCTGGTTCTGACTCTGTTTTGAATCAATGTCACTTTCAAGGTCAAATTGATAATATATTTTTAACAAATACGGGAACAACACTAGAGTAATACTTCTATTTTATGTTATTTTGAGTGGCGAATATATTTATTTTCAATTGCTGGTGATCTTAAAATCCCATCTCACTTTCGGCTGGTGAAACTGGAGGGGTACAATCTATCATTGGGGAACGATTCCTTAGAATCATAAACAGTTGAAGTTTGCATGCTGTGAAATTGCTTTATGAATAGAAACTGTATATTTTTGAAGGCCTTTTCAAGTAAACTGAGGTCCCTCTCCATTTTTTAGATATTGAAATTTTGGACAAAATAGGATTTAGTCTAGGAATGATTGTAGAAGACAAATATGCAAAAAAGATTTTCACTGTGATCTTGGGTATTTCTCTAGTGATTCTCAACTGCAAACATGTGCCGGGAAGGAATTAGATTCTGTGTAAGATTTTGTCTGGAGTATGTAAGAAAATCAGTTTGATAAGCACCAATTCAAGGTTGGTCACATTATCAAGGAAATATATTCCCTTAGCAAAGGACAGGATTCTTCGTTTAAAGGGACTGGCCCAGGCTAAAATCGTCCAAAAATCAGTGACTTTATTTTGGCTTCTTAAAGGGACTGGCCCAGGCTAAAATCACGAAAAAAATATGACCATATGATGTAAACATGTCCAAAGACTAGAACTGCAAATTTTTTTTATTTTTGTGCTGCGCATTCACCAGCTAGGCTAGATATAGAGCCGAAATTCCCGATTTCTAATTATTGACAACCATGTCAAAAATAGGAAATGCGGGAATTTCGTCTCTATAGCTAGCCTAACTGGTGAATGCGCAACACAAAAATTTGCAGTTCTAGTCCATGTACATGTTTACATCATATGGTCATATTAAGAACCCGAAATAAAATCACCGATTTTTTTGTGATTTTAGCCTGGGCCAGTCCCTTTAATATGACCATATGATGTAAACATGTCTATAGACTAGAACTGCAAACGTTTTTTAATTTTTCTGATGCACATAAAACTAGATATAGACTAGATATAGAGACGAAATTCCCGTATTTCTAATTTTTGACATGGTTAAAAAACTTTTGCAGTTCTAGTCTATGGACATGTTTACATCATATGGTCATATTAAAAAGCCAAAATAAAATCACCGATTTTTTGATGATTTTAGCCTGGGCCAGTCCCCTTAAGTTTGATGCATATGTTGGCCTTTTACACACAGGCTAGCTGATTTTCATCCCATGTACGTTATTCTCTACGACAGTATCCCAGCTCTAATATATATTTTCTTAGGAGTATGCCTACCTTACAACCACAAGTGTCAGAAGGAGGAGTCAGGAAATAAAAAACATCGTCGACCAAATTGCGGCTAGTAAAGGAGATAGAAGTCATCCCACTGTGCGCTGAACTAAGTATGCAATACAAACTTGAGCTACATTCTTGTATATTTACATAGGTACTAATCTAAGCACATGCGTGTGACGAGTGTGATGACATTTTATTATTTTTCATTTAAGGACTACATCGCAGCAAGGAACACCACCAGGAGGCTGCAGGATGTGAAAGGTATATTTTGAGGAGGTACGTCTGAAGGCTGACTAGAAAGGGATCTGGACGAGAGCGTTGATATCGTGACGAGAGCAGTGATATCGAAGCTCAGTAAGGGACGCACCATTTGATATCTGGGGGTGGGGGGGGGGGAAGGCCTAGAATAAAATTGAAAAAATAGTTTGTCGCCACAAAAGTCAGAAAAAAAAGTTTGTTGAAAATTTGGGCAGAAAAAAAGTTTGTTGTCGAAATTGATGAAAAATATGTTGACCAGAAAAAACACCAAATGGTAACGTACATAATAGGGAAAGCATACGACAAAAAATTTCTTCGACGAAACATAATAAAAAAAAAATTGTCGGACGTTGATCGCCAAAAAAAAAACTTGTTTTCCACCCCCAGATATCAAATGGTGCGCGTCCCTTAATAGATAACAGAATCTACTTCATCTGGTTGTTTATTGTATCAACGTTTTGGCCTTCAAGACTTCATCATTGTGGGTTGAAAATGTATGTCACTGATATTTATGCACTTTTGTTTAGGCCTAAAAAAAAATATTGTTTGTTTCCGATTTCCGACCGACCCTATCAAAACATGTGCGACCCAAATTTATTTTATGGATTTCAAAAAAAAAAAAAAAATTTTTTTTTTTTTTTAGGAAATCAATAAGTTCAGGGATGAGTTCCCGACTGTAGTCAAAGTAACTCTGAAAAACGTTACGAAAAGGAGAGTGGGGTGGAAAAGTGTCAAAAAAAACAAAAAATTGTTACGTAATGTACAGATAAGACATGCATGAAAGTGAATTTGGCACCAAATAAAATAAAATTAAATTCTTACCTACCGATTGGTTGAAATGACAAAAAATAAAATAAAAAATAAATTTCCTACCTACCCACTGGTTAAAATGACAACAAATCGGAAACAAACATATATTTTGTTTTGGCCTTATTCATAATAATTTATTATAGTGAATTGTTTATTTAGAATTAAAAAATATGAGGTATTGCTATGCAACATAAGTATGACGTCATATTATTTAATAACACCATTTTTTTATTTTGTCAGGCTGTGTTGGACTACGCGAATGAGAAAAACGGGCCAGGTGCGGAATAGGGATTTCGGAGTATTTTATTAAAAACAAGCGCCGGGCTACAAATTATGTAGAAATGTTTATAACTGAGACACATGTTGTTATCGTCAGTCTCGTTTCAATTGAAGAGAGCAAAATGTGTCAAATCTTGGTAGTGTACAGTGCAGTCAAAGGGACATGCCCAGGTCTAAAATCATTAAAAAAATCGGTGATTTTATTTTAGCATAAAGGGACATGCCCAGGTCTGAAATCATAAAAAAATAGGTGATTTTCTTTTAGCTTAATAATATGACCATATGATGTGAACATCATAGACTAGAACTGCAAAAGTTTTTTAATTTTTTTTGCTGCGCATTCACCAGTTGGGCTAGATATAGAGACGAAATTCCCTTATTGCTAATTATTCACATGGTTGTCAATAATTAGAAATCAGGAATTTCGTCTCTATATCTAGCCTAACACTTGTTCAATGACATTGCCTTCATAACAATGAAAAATATAATAACCTAATATTCTCGCCGAAAGAGCTTATATATGTGGTGTAATTAGGGGATGATAACCCTAGCACCCAAGAAGTTGGAGGGATTCATACAAGTCGGTATTATTTTATACTAATTTAATAAAAGTTTATAGTGGATTTATTGTTACCTTGCATCCCGCTCCAGTAAATTATTGCATAATAATAGCACCATGTTTCGAAATGCTGCATTACACACAGTCAAGTGAGATGGATGACAGAAAGATTGATATATTTACTACGGCTACTACAGCACATGTGTGTACAGATTGCGAATGTAAAGATCGTAGAATTCGCAACCTAGTAGCTGAAAATCAGTAATTACGAAAAAAACGAAGGTCAATGACACGTCAGATGGGGGGGGGGAACTTTAAGAGTACCACATGTTAGAGGACATGTAAAAAGATATTTTGCACGCATCACACAGCTGAGAAAGGAGCAAAGTCTGCAAAATTGTCAGGAGAAATGTATATACAGCGTTTTCACCACTGGTGACTCATGAAATAATTAGCACATGAATAAATATATGGTAATAAAATTTTGCTTGTCGGGGTCTTTCTGTCTTGGCAGCAAACAATACAGACGTTGTTCTCTTGGTCACTGGTTAATTCAATAACTTGAACCTGTATCCGACATTTGGTGCTGTGACCAGGATTCGAACCTGGGTACATATGTTCTCCCAACTAAAACGAGCTATATAAGGGCCTGTCATACGCTGAGTTTTGAACAGATTCAAAACTTTAAACGCACACCAGGGTGTAAGAGAAGATGCTAGATGAGCGTTGGGTGGTCGCTACTCAATCGCTCCACACGCTAGGGGAGCGTTACTCGATCGTTGTACGCGTTAGGGGAGCGTTACTCAATCGCTGTACATGCTAGGGGAGCGTTACTCGATCGTTGCACACGCTAGGAGAGTGTTACTCAGTCGTTGTACATGCTAGGGGAGCGTTACCCGGTAGCATATACATATAATATATATAAATAACACTTCCTGGTGAATCACTTAAAGTAATAAATAATTGGAAATGATAGACAACATATCTTCAAATGTATCAATCTTTATAAAAGTTCAGCGCATTTATATAAGTTTGTGATCAACTGATCATAATGTGACATGTTTAAAATTTACAACTATGCAATATAGGCCTTTAACACGAGAAGTTGTCCAATTAAACATATCTTTTACAAAAACACTGCTAAACTGTCTGACATAATTTCGTTTGAAAATTCAACAAATTAACTCATTGGTTAACATATTTTAAAAGAGCAATTTGCAGCTAGATATCTACTAAAACCCATTAATACTGCAATAAGACTCATGCACTTATGAACGCTGGACAATCGTTCTGGATCGCCAGCATTTTCAATAATTTTTAATATTTTCCCGTGCGTTACGCGATCGTTAAACGCCACGGTGTGAGAGGGCCTTTACAGAAAATAATGGCAAATTCTACTCCAGATGGCGACTTTATTATCTGCATAAATCTTTAAACAACATCTGAATGGAAGCATGCACATATCACACCAATTTTTAAAAATGGGAGCAAAAACTTGGTAAATAACTATAGACCGATATCACTATTGAAAAGTGTTAGCAAAATATTAGAGCGATTAGTGTTTGATAAGGTATATCCAATTGTGAATCCTCTAATTTCACCAAATCAACATGGTTTCATGAGAAAACGATCAGTACAGTCTCAGCTAATAAGTAATTATGAAATAATTGGCAATGATCTTGACAAGGGTGTACAGAATGATATCATATTTTTAGATTTTTCTAAAACATTCGACAAAGTACCACATAATCTCCTATGGCATAAGCTTAAGACGTTTGGCTTCAACAACAAACTTTTAAACTGGTTTACTGACTACCTGTCAGAAAGAAGCCAAAATGTTATTGTTGAAGCCAAACAGTATGAAAACTTGCCCGTAACATCTGGTGTACCACAGAGTTCTATCTTGGGACCACTTCTATTTATACTGTATGTAAACGACATATCTGATGGATGTTCTTCAACTGTATCATCATTAGCAGATGATGTTAAAATATTTAGAAGAATAAAATCCACTTCTGATTCAGATGTATGCAGAATGATCTAAAATTGTTGAGATTTGGGCGAAACGTTGGAAAATGTATTTTAATGTAAAAAAATGTAAAGTTATGTCAATTTCTTAAGCACATTGTCATATGAAATTTGAGTATTATGTAGACGGTCAGCCACTAACAAGGGTTGATTCCATGATTGACTTGGGAGTCACATTGACTACCAGTATGACTTCTAAAAATCACATTTTAAAAATGGTCTCAAAGGCTCAATGTATGTCAGGTCTGGTCAAACATACTTTAGGATTTAATGCCCCTGTGGCAGTAAAATTGCAGTTGTATCTTTCTCATGTTAGAAGTTTACTTAAATATTGTACACCTTTGTGGTCTTCGTACCAGGTAAATGAAATTATGCGCATTGAAAGGGTTCAACGTCATGTTACAAAATTTATTTTAAATGAATATTCATCTGATGTCTCATACAGAGATAGATGTCTAACTTTAGGTATACTGCCACTGTGTTACCGCAGAGAAATTCTCGATCTGTGTTTCCTATTTAAATGTCTACATGGTGAAATTGATAATAACATAAATACATACCTACAATTTGTACAATCAAATACCAGCAGACGGTCTACCAACAAAGCAACATTATTTTATTTAAACATGACAAAAACTGTACAAGCGCAATATATGAACTTTAACAGATTAGCTCGTCTATGGAACAAGCTTCCACAACATATTCGCATGTCAGATAGTTTAGGCTCATTTAAAAGACAGTTGGGTGTTTTGTATAAGTCACATTTAATTGATTTCGATATCAAAAATCGTTGTACATGGGGTATAATCTGCTGCTGCTATGGGTGTGATATTATACGATAATACTTAGTCTGAGAAACATATGCTTTACATTGATAATACCGCAACCTTTACTGTCTGAGTTGATGGGGGGAAGCTTTTTGCTACGCTTCCAAAAACTCGACAGCGAGGTTTGCGGATGGTTCTGATGTCCATACTTAGGTGTTGGCAGTCGACGAACCACCGTGTCCGACTTTTTCCGAAGACTCGACAGCGAGGTCGACGGATGTTTCTGATGCTAACGTAGGTGTTGGCAGTTGACTAACAAACACCCTGTCCGACTTTTATTGGTATACATGTATATACATTGTGTTTCGGTAGCGCGACGGCTTTACGAGCTGACGCCGGCCCATGGTTTTTAGACTAATCGTAATAATTTTAAATAGGTATGTATATGTTAAAAGCATGACAATGATTATAACTTGCTTATTTCAATTATAAAAATATTCTACTTTTATTTATTTTATAGGTTTCTACGCTTTCCAGAGTGTGTTTGTTTTGCTACTATTTATAATAATATGTAGTTATTTTATTTCTGGTTTTTTATATTTTTATGCTTATACTTTTTGTTCATAGATGAATATAAATACAGTTGCTGCCTTGCTTGCAGAGGCTTCTATAAGCCTGTTCTAGCGCAGCACGACCAATGTTGTATGTTGTATATAATATTTTATTGATATAATGTGTATATTTTTTTGTATCTGTTTTTAAATATATATATGTATTGGTCAAAAGCTAAATAAAATAAAATAACCTCTGTTAATTTTTCGCGGGAAAACAAAATATCATTTGTGGATGGCCACTGTTTTTAGTTCACAGAATAGTTTTTTCATTCAATCATAATGTCATTTTGGACAATCACCAGTTTGATGTTAGCCATCTTTGCCATAGAAAGGATTGTGTTTATGATGAGCATCTCGTTTATAAGCCAAAGTCTGTTAATGCATAGCGACGCAGCTGTGCACTGCTCTAAAGATGCTTCGACTATGCACCTTTTTATCATGCATGCTCACACAGATGCGGACATACACAAAACAGACAACAGCAAACAAAGATGGCCCCCTTTCTGTACTACAGAGGTGGGTTACATAATAAGCAGATGTGATGTATGAAAATCACATTATTGCGAACTTGGGCGGCTTACATTAATTCTTATCATTTTAATTAGGGCAAAGAAGGCTTAAAGTGTAACAGTTGTATAATATACTATTCCGTTAAAACCTAGTGATTACCTGATCACTAATCGGCAAAGCACTGTATTTATATATACTCTGTTTAGTATTTGCAGCTCTAACTGTAATAATTGTTTCAGGATCTCTGGTGGCATCTCAAGTTATACTCTGACGTGGAATCCAGAAACAAAACCAAACCCGCCAGTTTCTAACTAGGCCAGTGAAGCCAGGCTATGACCTTGTACTAAAGCTGAGGGGTGATTTAAAAGGGGAAAATCAATAAAAAGGAGTACACTGCCCGGCAGTTTCTGTGTTGCAGCCGATCAGATTCCGACCTGCTGAAATGAATATTCAAACTCCATATCCAAATTTCAAATTATCAGATATTTTTTTTTTTTGGGGGGGGAGCTAAATGTTTGTCTACCAGTACGACGGTGGCCTAATTTTGACCTAGCAATGAGTGAATGGATAAGCCTATGCCTATAAGGCCTTCACGGAAATTTTTTTAAAGACAGATATGACCGCATACTTCTATCCCAGGATAAATGGTGTGATCTACATCTATAGTAACGTTATAAAAACAATGTTTTTAAATAAATTGTAATTCAGTACTATTTGACTAAACACCGTAAAGTCTCTTGAAATGTTTGACCTAAAGATGCCTGCGTCTAACGTTATATCTTCAAGTCAATGCCTAGCCATTATTGGGCATACAGCAGGTCGCCTCCTGAGGTGCTTCGGAAGAAGCCTCATGGAGACGTACCTAGAGGTCAGTGATGACCATTATCAAAACCTCGGACAACTGGCCTCAGGCTCTTAGCCACCGGGATGAAGACAATAAAGGACATTAAAAATCAAATGTTCTACGATCGAATATGGCACACTGTGTGTTACCTTGTTGAAATGGCTTTGTGCTTTTGGAAACCGGTTGTACTGGGTTGCTGCTGCAGTGAAGGGATAAAGGAAGTGGTGGGAAGTAGTAGTATATTGCTTAACGTCACTTTCCAGCACTGGTCCTTTTGATCACATGAATGATGTAGGCCTACAGATAACGACGTGAGGGTGGAGTGATAGGGCAGGGTGGGTTGTTGTGAGTGATATCCTTCACTCGCCCAATAATGGATTCTGGGCATGTATAGGGAATTTACCCCCAGGCATGCCCATGCGTTAGTTTCAGTTAACGCCTTAGTTGGTTCATCTTCCGTTCCGACGCCTATTTCAGGTCCTAATCAGGCTGTTAATAATGCCATTAAAGTCATATATGGGAGGGATTCAACTTGGTCAGCTGAGAGGCACGTTGCAGACAAGCAAGAGGAGATCATGGCAAGGGGTAAATTGACTTGCATGACGCTGACGTGTATATGCGAAGATCCTGGAATCCATGTTCAGAGTTGAATATCAGCTGCTTAGTCCAGAATCATGTTTGTGTTGCTTGAAGTTGTAGTCGATACAAATTAGGCCATTACAATTGGCTTTTGCACAGCTCTGCTGTCATTGGGTCGGACAAGCAAAAGTAACCTGATGTATGACGCAAGCCACCGGAGATAGGATAACGATGATCAAAAACGAAATAATGGAGCAGGACAGAAACCACAAACCCAGAAAACTTTAAGCTCTTGTTACCCCACAGCGTTATGCCATTAATAAGGCTAGCAAGACGTGACTGGTCCAAATAAGTCGACATATGACATATGTAATAGTAGTAGTAAATTATTGCTTTACATCACTTCTCGGCACAAATGGTCATTTAAGTGACACTGAAATACCAGAGTTCCCATGTCATATAAAATTTCCCTGATTTCTCGCTGATCTTGATCAAAATTCCCTGATTTAATTTTATCATAAAGCTTGTTATAAAATACCATTTATTTACCAAAATTAATACGCGTGCACAGGTATGAGGATATACAGCTCATAATTTACAAATTTTGCATTCAGAAGTATGAACTTGACATCATACATGTAGGCCTATCTAGTTACAACCTTTCAATGCCTTACACAGGTACGCCGAGACCCATTTGAGCTGAGTAATGAAAGTGCAAAACTACAGAACTTTGAATTAGATTATTTATTTCACGTCCTATCTGCAGAACTTCATTTTTTCACCCTCTGCCTCAAGCCAAATATTTATTTTTGTTTTTCTGAATTTTTTTGTCTACAAAATTGGATCCCAAAGCAGGCTCAGTATTTATTTGGAGGTCCCTATAAATTTAAGGGTCATTTAACGATGCCGATCGAAGCAAGGCTCAAAATTTTATTCAGTATAAAATCTCATCGAATTAAAACTAATAAATATTCTTCAAAAATTATTTCAGTTTAAATATGAAATCTACTAAACAACAATTTCGAAAATTTTGACCTCAATGCCATTTTAGTAACAGTTCAGACTGAAGGATTAAGGACACAAGGCTTTTTTGGTTGGGAATTTTTGCTGAATTGTTGGGATTTTTTGCTAAACCTTTGTTCCCCCACATCCGTATTAGAAAATTACCTGCTCCAGATGTGTCACCGGGCAAATATTTATACCAGAGAGTATATACACAGCAGCGATTACTTTTTTGTGGAGTGCAACTGACGAATATGCTGGCATACCCCCGTAAATGAAATTCTCGAGTATTAGACTTATACAAATTCATTTAAGATAAGTGGTTGTTGAGGAATAGTGACTTCGTACTACTGCATTAATTACATAGGCCTATATTAGGGGAGTTATAAATAATGTAGAAGATAAAATATACAATTATTTAACAAAAAAGAATGTTAAGAAATGTGAATTTAGATTTTATTTATAATTCCCCGATTATTTCCAGAAATTTTGGCAAATTTATCAAATTCCCTGATTTTTCCCTGACTAGATCTCACTTTTCCAGTCTTTCCCTGATTTCCAGTGTGAATGGGAACCCTGAATACGATAAAAATGTTGTAGTCAATTGATGAGATGAATAATGTACAGATGATGATGTGAGGGTGGGGGCGATAAGGCATGCTGGGTTATTGAGGGCTTTTTCCTTCGCTGGGCATGTCTAGGGGATTTACTCCCAGACGGCCGGAGACTTGGGTTTAGGATTGTGTTTTTTGATGGTCATCACCAAAAAGCCATTGACCTCTCACTGCTGATCCACATCCAAGTTGTTGAACTACCCTATATTTCCCTCCATCAATAGAGATCAATTCACAGAGATCCTCCGATACATTTCGCTTTGTGCTACAAGCCCCAATGGCTGGCATAAAAGTAAGTATCTTGCATAATTATGATCCTTTCTGGTGAATATCCACGCTGTTAAACTCCCTTAACTGTAGGTTTCGCTGGGAGTACACACCAAAACTGAAGCTATCTATCGATAAGATGATGGTACCATTCAAAGGCCGTATCCACTTTCGCCAATACATGACTGGAAAGCCAAATAATAAAGCTGTGGGCCATGGCAGAATCAGACTATACGGTGCGTTCAATTGTGAGAGGAATTCATGTTGCAAAACGATTTTTTAACAAATTTTACTACTTTAACTTTGGATTGTGTTACAGCCCTTTTAAATAAATTTCTGAATTTTAGTAGAACTTTTTACGACTTTTATTATCAGTTATCACGATTAAATATATACTTTTTTTAAAGCAATTAATCCAATAGAAACAATTCAAATTATTCTGCTGACCATTACGATATCATAATATGGATATTGAGGAGCTACATAACAATGAGTGTGATAATTAAATATATAACATTTTTGCACTACTTCAATGTATTGTATGATTAGATTTGATGCCTTCGATCTGAAGTCATTGTCATACTTGCAATCTCCCTAAACCTGCCCTAAATATCCAAATAAGCTTAGCTATAGAAAGGTGTCACATGACATTTTGTAAGAGCCATTCAAAGGAATGTTTCACTCAGTCCACTGTTTTGGGTCAAACCCCCACAATGTTTCCCCAAACTCCTGGGGTGTCCACTTGGTCCCCTGTTTTGGGTCCAAACCCAATCCCATACATCCTTGGGTTTTAACTCAATCCACTGTCTCCAAAACATTCTGAGTTTCTCACTAAGTACACTGCTTTGGGTCCATACCTACTGTGTTTCTAATCAGTCCACTGTTTTTTGTCTCCAAAACATTCTGGGATTTCAGCTCAGTCCACTGTTATTGGTCCAAACCATGTGTCACAACAGCCCCCTGACTCGGCACAATAGGCCCATTCGAGTGGCTGTTTTCGTCGTCGACGTTTTTTACGTTTTGTCATATCCTACTCGATTGGCTGTTTGATTTTTTTCCGTCGTCGACGAAACGAGACGGAAAAATTCACCGTCAAATTTTTGTTGAATGACCTTTGACCTCTGACCTTTTTGACGAAAAAACGTCGACGACGAAAACAGCCACTCGAATGGGCCTAATCTCTGTCTGAAAATGTTTGTCTCCAAGTCTAAATAAACTTGGGTGTATACTTCAGCACCTCTCAACTGATCTGGTTTCCACAAATCCTCAGAGTTGGGGTCAACTTTTATCTCATACGAGTCCACTGACGTGTCCTCAGAGAATGTTACACTTGTTATCTCACCCCCATAGCAGTCCATAAACTGGTGTGGGGGTAGAAAAGCACTGAACCAATTAGGTTTTTTATAATCGACGAAACTGGTTTCCTGTAATTGACGAAACGAGACTGACAAAAATGGTTTTCTGTAATCGACAAAACTGACGACACTGAGTTCCTGTAATCGACGAAAAACAGCCCAATGAAGAGCTGAAGCTTTATTAAGAAAATTGTATGAATGACATTAAGTTAAATACACTTGATAAAGAAAATAACAATTTTACACCATCATTCATTCAGCGAGTCTACAAACTTTTAAGTCAGCATTTTTTATCCAACAATGACCTTGCTGATCTGCAGATTGACCTGACCGTCTTTCAACCAGACGAACCATTAGTTGTAGAAACATTGAACGTCTTGCTTTAGCCCAAATTTAGTTGGCTCCTCCATCTTTATCTGATACAAGGGAAGAACACAAGAAATACTTGTACAAAGCTCATTTTTTCTGGTCATTTTAAGCATATGGCTGACCGAGTCGTTTCGTGTATCGATGCCCCGTCCAATGCCCAGACCAGCAAATCACAGGTAAATGGTATTCACTTCTGGTTATCATGAATTATATGTACGTGAAATACCAAGACAAACTAAAGTAAGTATACGTCTAAATGATTGCCTAAAGAATTATTATTCATTAAAAATTGTCTTATTTCAAATTTCATGAAATATGATTTTATCTTGACTTATTAAAGTGACATTTTTATTTTTAGTTTTATGTATTAGTTCAAGTTATAAAAAAGAGTCTTTACATGCTTTAAAAAATGGCTTACAGATTGTGACAGATTTACAATGGAAGAGAATATAACCGCTTCATTATCTGACCATGCTGCGGTGAATCACTGCGTCACAGAAAGCTTGCGTGAAACCATGCACTCAGACATTGTTGAACTACACTGTGATGTTCATCCTTTAGACGCACTGGCAAATAAAGCAAGAGCAACACTCAAGGAGCGTGGGCCGAAGGGCCAGGTGTATGGAAAAGATTGAGGTACGGCTAATCTATTGCATGCACTATCCAAACTGAACTACAAGCAAGATACAGGCAACCCGGGTGCATTCAAGTCATTTTTTCAAGCAACATAATATCCCCTTAAATCTCTTTCATCGATATGTGGGAATTCGCCCACACATCTTGTTTCATTTAGCTGGAGTGCATTTCCACTATCGTCACTTCATGTTAGAGTTCTGACCAAATTTTGTACACATAGAGACGGGTTAACAACAGCCCTCATAACAGACCCGAAAGATGATCACATCATAATCAGCAAAAGAAGAGAGAATCAAATTCTAGGTTGACGACATTCACAACCTCCAACATCATTGGATAAATGCAATAACTAATAGTGTCAAGATATTGGGCAAGGTGAATCTGACCGGATATGACAATATATTGAGATTGTGGTAGACTATAGGGTTCTTCATGCTAAATTTGCACATAAACTGAAAGACAAGAACAAAGCAAGAACCGAAAACAACAGTTCCTTCAGATCAGCAACTTTCGATATAGAGTCTGTTTTACCACCCCGTGCAATTTTTACTGTATATAAACAAGCATGTCACTCCATGGTTATGTGAAGCCGCTACTTGTCTCATCAATTGCATCTCATCTTTGCCACCAGAGGTAAAAAATTGACACTGTATTCTGATTGCTGTGGCGGTCAAAACCACGATCAGTTTTTTGGGACTATATCATGTATTAGAAAAATCAGGATTGGAAAAGATAATATATATCGTGTAAGCTGGCATACATACAAGGAAGTTGACTCAGAAGCTGAGCATTAATCATAATAAGTGAGTAAGACACTTCTAGCATTAAGTGAAATTATTATATATCTTTTAAAATATGTTTTATGCTATTTAGTTTATTCTTTCGAGTTATATTATTTTGAAAGGATAAATTAGCAGGTTCTTAAAGCATTACCATGGTTGATGGACCAAAATGCTTTATTTGATTCTTGCAGCGTCTAAGATGAATATTGAACCAAGGAGACGAACTGATGTCGCACTTTCACGCTTATGAGTTGACGCAATAACGGCCAGCTTACATAGTGGTAAAAACTGGCGATGTGTCATGTAGGGCCTTTGAGACGCGAGTTGTATTATTTGGGTTTCTGCTGAATTTGCAGTCAGAAGCGTTCATGCAGGATTTTCCTGGTTGCAAGCTGCGAGGCGCGTCACTCATGATATTACTCGTGACACGTTCCCTGTCACACCTGTTCGGTCTTGAAGGCAAGGCTGTTCAAATCACAGTATCCATTCTCACTGATGACGTATTATTGTTTGATAGCCACGTGTGGCTTTCCGCTTCGCTCATTGGTTTAAGCCCTCTCGTGGGGGCGTGGCTTTACTCGAATCTGAGTTTGCTGCTTGAATTTCTCCAGAGCAACAGGACGCGTGGATTTCCTGCGCTGGGGACAGACATGCTGCCCGCATGTCTGTCCTTGTCGCACAGTGTCTCTCCTGTGCTCATGGCGTCTAGTATCATTTATTAATATTAAAGAACAGTTTTACTAGACCTACCATCTCAGACCTACCAGAGTACCAGTTACCACTGCATTTGATTTGTATCACCAGTATCACAAGCTCATCGTGTTTGCCTCAGACTCAGTATGTAACTATTGAACATTGATCTGTGACAAGTTAATAAAGATGTGTGCCAAGCAAAGAACTTCTACTGTTTCCTGAACGTACTTCTGCCGTGTCGCCAGCCTCTCTCAGTCTCACGCCCCTTGTCCTGAGTGCTACCATTACACAGAACTAGAACCGAGTCATATAACGAGTCAATTTTATTACCTCCTCCTATCTTCTCAGAAATATGACAGATGTATACATACTTAACTGATTCTTCTTTCCCATTAATTGGGAGGTTAGTGATAATTCCTTGAATTACCTAATCAGCTATCCAAAGCTATTTTTTACTAATTTAGTGACATGTATATATTTACGATAAAAACATTGTAGTCAATTGATGAGATGAATAATGTACAGATGATGATTGAGGGTGGGAGTGATAGGGCATGGAGGGTATTACCACAAGCGTTTTCCATCACTAGCCCGATAAGGGGTTGGGGGCATGTCAAGGGATCTACCCCCAGACATGCCCAGGCGGCCGGAGACTTGGGTTTCCTAGGCGTGGGAGAAAAAGGGCAACTGTGGATGATGTAGAACAATAATTTGTTAATTTTATCTATTTGATGAATAAAATGTGTTTTCATCTTTAAGTGATATATGTTTCCAGTCAGCAGGTTGACCACACTGACAATCATAGTTCGTTATTTGGAATGATATTACGTGTTATATTTATGGATTGATTTTGTAGGCCAATACATTCTTCTACACTCATTGTTTTTGTGTCATTATTTCTAATTAGGTAGGCTTTATATATATATATAGGTTTAGCCCTTTTTCAAAATTAGGCGAAGATAATTTGATTACAAGTTGTAGGGGAGCGACTTAACCTTTTTACAGAAATAGTTGCAAACCTGTCGGAGGAGTGTTTTAGTCTTCAGTTGGCGGCCATCTTGGATTTTACAATTGGCTAGATACATCATTTGTATTGTTTGTTTGAATAATTTTGTAGGCCAGGTTGTCAATTACCCAAAAATATATGGTTTTGTTGGTTGTGTTTCTATAGAGAAATGAAATCTAATCATGACAAATTAAATTATCTTTTTTTCAAAATGGCTGACATTTTACAAACAAACTTCTGAAATACTCACATCTTGACTATCTATTTTGGCCATGAAACAGCTAGAAAAAGATTTTTTGAAACTAGCATTTTTAGCAAACATGTAAAATTATATGTTTAACAATTACAAATCTTTGGTGGATGCTGTGACATGACATAGATGTAGTTATGTGGTTACACAATCGTGAAAGTAGCGTTTTACTCTTTCGGGGGTCATATTTGGTGGCCATGTTGGATTTTACATTTTGGTTGGAAAATCTTTACCTTTGATAATTATATAGGCCAGGATGTCTAAAACCCAAGTATATATACCCACGTAGTTTTATTTGCGCTGGTTCTATCAAATTTTTTTTTTCAAAATGGCCGACATTTTACAAACAAAATTCTATTTTTTTCACCTTCTGACTATCTCTTTTTAAGTCATAAAATAGTCCAGAATGATTTTTGTAAGCCAAATCTTTTAGAAAACTTGTAAAACTATGTGTTTCACGATTATAAATAATAGGGGAACGATGGGACATGACAGAGATGTAGTTATGTGGTTACAAAGTTGACAAAGCAGTGTTTTTACTCTCTTGACCGCCGTCTTGGATTTTACATTCTGGTTGTGAAATCTTTAATTTTGATAATTATGTAGCTCAGGATGTCTAGAACCCAAATATATATATAGTTTTAGTGGTGCTGGTTCTATCAAGAAAGAAAATTAAGCATTCAAAATAAAAAAAAATTCAAAATGGTCGACATTTTACAAGCAAAATTCTAAATTTTTCACATTTTGACTATCTATTTTTAGTCATAAAATAGTCAAAAATGATTTTTTAGGCTAAAATTTTCAGCAAACATGTGAAACTATGTGTTTCACCATTATAAATCATAGAGGAACGCTGGAACATGACAGAGATGTAGTTATGTGGTTACAAAGTTGTCAAAGCAGTGTTTTACTCCTTCGGCGGCCATCTTTGGCGGCCATCTTGGATTTTACATTTTGGTTGTGAAATCTTTTAATTTTGACAATTATGTAGTCCAGGATGTCTAGAACCCAAATATATATAGTTTATATATAGTTTTAGTCGTGCTGGTTCTACCACGAAAGAAAAATTAAGCATGCAAAATAAAATTATCTTTTTTTTTCAAAATGGCCGACATTTTACAAGCAAAATTCTATATTTTTCACATTTTAACTATCTATTTTGGTCATAAAATAGTCAAAAATGATTTTTTTAGGCTAAAATTTTCAGCAAACATGTAAAACTATGTGTTTCACGATTTTAAATCATAGGGGAACACTGGGACACGGCAGAGATGTAGTTATCTGGTTATGAAGTTGTCAGAAGGTTGTTTTACTCTTTTGGCGGCCATCTTGGATTTTAGAATTTGTTTGAAAAATGTAAAAAATCGATAAATATATAGATCAGAGTGTGTAGAAATCAAAAATATATGGTTTGGTTAACATAACTGGGATATGTACAGAAAAATAAAGATTTGAATTTAATAACATGATTTTTGCTGAAAAGGCTGGCATTCCACAAGCAGTGCACCCATATCTTTGGACATAGCTAGGGTTAAGGGAGAAAAAACATTTTTATGGCTTTTTTTTTCGAGTGATCTATAAAATACATTCTATTCTGAACTCAATAAAGAAAACCTTGTCGAATTGTCATGAATAGAAGGCAGACAAATACAAATTGAAAATCCGCTGTTTTTTACTAGGTCTGGAGAAAAGACCCGTTTTTCTGTAGTACACCATCATTTTTCATTTTCATGAAGCATCTGTATCAGATTGTCATTTTTTTACAGAGACTCATCTTAAATTTAGGCCATAAATGACTTTGGTTGTTCAGAATAATGATGTTCGGACATAAAACACACAAGAAAATAGTTATAAATACCAAAGGACAAGAAAGTCAATGCGGGGACGTAGCTGAACCAAGTTGAACTTACAACTGTGTCAGTACTATATGGACGAATGCTTGATATATGGCCCATAAATAAACATTTTCAAGTCAGTTTCGTTAATTTCACTAGAAAACATGTTTATATGATATTTTTTGGCTGATATGGCTGCATGGTGATAATCAATGAGCAAAATGAATGGTCTAGCAGCAAAAACACATCTCATAGGCTCGAATATGTGCTTTCTGGAACTAAGGCCTTAACGTCTTACCACACATAATACCCGTCCCATAGACTTACATGTATTATGACCCATACACTCAGACCTCCCAGCACTCTTTAAGTGGAAAAAAAACTATGTATTTTTTTAACTATCAGACTGTCCTCTTTCAATATCAAAAATAAAAAAGGGGGTTAAAGGGATATAATTTTTTTTATTTGAGCCCTTAATAACCTCTTGCCCCACTCTCCCCTGAGCGACCTCCAAAAAAATCGACCTTGTTTTTTAGAAGAGCCTTGTTACAGTCAGTGCAAGGACTTTCTGTTGGATCTATCTTTCATCATTTCGATGCTTTTGCTACACCAAATCCTCACAGAATCGATTCAAATTGGTAGCAAAATGATATATCTAATATTTACCACCGAGGCTGCTGCAAAGAGCCACATTAAAAAAAAGAGCCAAACTTTTGTATTCTTAATCTTTATAATGATATGCGCAAATTTGTGTGGTGAGACCTTGTATCAGTGTGTATGCTGGGAAAGTTGCAGGTAGCCTACCATCTACAACGCTCGGATAAATATCTCGTGTTTGTCTACAACAGAGTTTGTTAAATTATATAACTTTGGGTGATTGGGGGGGGGGAGGGGGTGACGTAGATCTTTTAAAAAAAACTTTCGCCAGGAAGCGAATCAACCTACTCAACTGTTTTGTTCAAAGTTCCGGGAACATGGAAACTTCGGAACTTGACGATCCGGGAACTTCGGAAATCACTCTCGGGTGTCCCCGTCATGAGTGGGGCAATCAACAGATGTAGTCTGAAGACAAAGACCTCACTTGAAAAACATGGCATCATCACTGACCCAAGTCTGGTTCTAGCTTTCACAAGCCCATCTATCTGTTAGTGCTCATGTCAGCAAGGCCACTGGGATCAACAGACTGCATACCAGTGAAGCCATACATTACAAGAAGGAGGCAAGAGATATATGATATATATTCGCGCACAACGCCGCGCACGAAGTGATGCGATAAGTCCGGTAGTCCCCAGGATGGTCCACAAATTCGGGATACCCTAAAGCAAGGTCCTAAGTTTCGAAGTTCCCAAGTTCTGGGAACTTCAAGTTCCCAAATTTCAAGTTCCATGAACTTCAAGTTCCGAAATGAAATAGTTTTAAAAACAAGTCACAACAATTGCCATATCAACAAAAACATATATTGCCATTTCGACAATAACATAGTCCTTTTGCTTTTCCAGGCAATATTATAGTCTATGCTTAGTAGGCCTATTGCCAATTGTATATCGTGTCAATGCCTGATTGATGGCCCGGATGTTGTCATAGGCCTACTTTTCTCACGGGTCAAGATGCTTGTTGATTGCCTTCTAGTAGGCCTACTTATAGTGGGGGCTCTTAAGTCAATATATGAAATGAAGTGTGCACTTCTGGATAAAATTGTGAATTTTAGTACACAGATAGTTGAGATCTTCCTGTACAGGAATTTCGATGGAAGCAAGTTGGTACGTCCAGTTTTTGGCCGCCATCTTGGTTTTCAAAATGGCCGCCACTTGGGACATATATTCAGCACTATTTCGAAAAGGAAGACACTTAGAGAGCTCATAGCAAGCTGATTTTTTCATGAAAGAACCCTGGAGGTATCTAGATTAACATAGTAAACGCTCTAGAAAATTCATTCCAAGCACTCTGACATATTCAAGATGGCGTCCAACATAGGCCGCCAGTGTATGGTCATATTTGATAAAAAGCGTAAAATGATCGATTTTAGCTCAATTTTCTTTTGTAATACACCATTTCAAACAGTTTCATGGTCAGTAAAGCTATATAGACTACCCGCAGAAATTTTGAAAACATATTTAACCCTTTTATACCAAGAGGCTTTTTAGCGAACGCCTCTGTAATCTCTATTGGGAAAACATTATTATCTATAATCAAATGATTAAATATTAATGGTGATGTATATTGGTGTCAGTAATACTATATCAAAGGCATAATAAAGGCACGCTTATATTGGTCACTTAATTTGTATTTTTATTTATTCAGGATGGCGTCCAAGATGGCTGCCAGTGTATGGGCAGATTTAAGAAATTGCGTAAATTCTTGAATTTTATATCAATTTTCTTTTGTAATACATCATTTCAACTATTTTTATGGTCTGTGAGTCTATCCAAACTACTCCCAGACAACGTTAAGCAATATTTAGCACCTTAACATGAGAGTTTTCAATTAGCGACATAGCGCTATACCAAAATGTAATTAATGAACCACTTAGTCCATAAACCTGTTTTTCGGGTGTGAGACTGATTTATGTTTTTTTGTGTAAATTGATAGATTTTAGCTCATTTTTCTTTTGTAATGGACCATTTCATATAGTTTCGTGATCAGTAAATCTATAGGGACTATCCCATATATTTTGAAAATATATTTAACCCTTTTATCCCAAGAGGCTTTCCAGCTAACGCCTCTGTATTCTCTATTGTGACAACTTTTTGACAATTTTATAATCAACTAATTCCGTATTAATGGTGATGTATTGGCATCAGTAATATAGTTATTGTGAAGTCACACTTATTGGTCAATTAATAATATTTGTATTTTTAATTATTCAAAATGGCGTCCAAGATGGCTGCCAGTGTATGTGCAGATTTAAGAATTTGTGCAAATTCGTCATTTCAACTAGTTCTATGGTATGCGAGCTCATCTAAATTACTGCCCGACAATGTTGAGCAATATTTAACACTTGAACACGAGAGTTTTCATCTGGCGACAAAAAATATCCAAAATGTAATTGGTGAACCACTTGGCCCATAAACTTTTACAGTTGTTTTCCAGGTGTGAAACTGATTTGGACAGATCATTTGATGATATATTGCATGTAAGCGATGTTTTCTGAGTGACCCACTTTTTGTCAGTGTATCTGCCTGGTAATAATGTCACCATACACATACTGGATCACAAACATTATCAGTGATACGTGTAGCTTAAACGAATATACAGGTGCTTTAATGCATGCACTGGTATGTCGACGTCGATAAAAAAAATTGCCGCTGGAAAGGTGGTGTATTTATAATGACAGTGTGTATAGGGCTCTTGTGTCAAGTGTGTGAAATCTACTTTAGGGAAGAGTCTTATAATTGTTACAGGGCTGCATGACAAACTACAAACGACAAAGTTCTGAGAAGCCCTCTCAACGAGTTATTGGGTATTTAGCATGTTTCTTTTGTTGAACATAGCGCTGAACATACACCTAGAACTTGAATGAAACTAACGGTTTTCAAAAGGAGCTGCTTCTTCCAATCAGGCTTAGAATTACTGACTTGTGTATCCGGACTGGTGTCTAAAGACTCGTATGGCATGATGCTACCGCCACTATTTTTTTCTCTTGTAATGTTAGAGGAGTTGGAATTGCTGATACCACATCGATGGTTTTTATCACAACCCTCTCCAGCCTAAAAACATTTCAGAATTATCGACAACGGCGTGTTGTGGTGCAGCTGACAAATAGAGAAAGATGTGCTTATTAACAACTTTCATACTCCATCTGTGAAAGCACCCTAGCTCCTCAGCAACCCGGCTCCCTGTTGACGAAGCTGCTTTGGCCTCGATCATGACACATGATCACGCTAAGGATTTGTGCGCCTCTGAGCTCGGTCCGCTGATGCCATAGGCGCTATAGAAGTTGTATTGATTGATTATTGATTGATTGATTGATTGTACACCTATAGAGTTACTGGACTGTACCAAATTTGGTCAAACACAACTAGGTCAGAGTAGTATAGAAATTGGACCAAAGTATAGAAACCCCAAACAGCACATCTAGAGCTCCTGCGAATCCTTGTACAACATTTGGTTCATCAAACCAATAGTTTCAATGTCATGGCCCGGAAAAGAGCGTAACATTAAACTGGGTCAAAGTACCATACTGAAAGTACACATATTTAAGTACAGTAGCTCAGAAAGGTATATCTAGAACCCCTGAGGATCATTTGCAATAAAATGAGTATTAATCTAGGCCCATCAAGTATTTTCTACCCATATATCCGTATCTAGGACCATTGTCACACAATATCCCTATAGACACTGTCATTATATCTAAATACACCACCTTTCCAGAAGCAATTGATTATCATTGACATACCAGTGCATGCATTGAAGCACATGTATATTTGTGGGTTACATGTGTCGCTGATAATGTCTGTGATCAAGTATGTGTATGGTGACATGCACTCAAAAAATAGTTCCATGCAGAAAAGATTATACTCGCTGTCCCCCAAACGAAGACTGTATGCAAGCAGTGGCATATCACCTACATGCAATCACATGTCACTTACATGCAATATATCTTCAAATGATCTTTCCAACCTTCCCTAAACCAGCGATTTGATCAGAATGTGATCAACAGAGGAAGGTTCTGGCTAGTAGGCCTATGTAATACTCACTCTCATTAGTCCTCAACACATTGTTGACTATATGACCAAAACATCTTCAATATTAACAATTTATTATTCATTACAGGGATAACGTATCCACCAAGGATACTGTGACATGTAAAAAACCGAAAAAACAGCTGGAAAGTTTTATGGGTTAAGTGGCTCACCAACTAGGCCTACATTTTAGATGTTTTATGTCGCCAACTGAAAACCCTAATGTCAAGGTGCTAAATATTGCTTAACGTTGTCCGGGAGTAGTTCAGATGGACTCACATACCATAAAACTAGTTGAAATGATGCATTACTAAGAAAACAAATTGAAGAATCTACACAATTTCTCAAATCTGCCCATACACTGGCAGCCATCTTGGACGCCATCTTGAATAACTAAAAATACAAATTAATTGACCAATTAGCGTGCTTTTAATATAGCTATATTACTGAAGCCAATATACATCACCATTAATACTTAAGTAATTGATTATAAATACTAATGTTTTCCCAATAGAGAATACAGGGGTGTTCGCTAAAAAGTCTCTTGAGATAAAAGGGTTAAATATGTTTTCCAAATTGCTGGGGTTAGTCTATATAGCTTTACTGCCCACGAAACTTTTTGAAATGGTGTATTACAAAAGAAAATCGCGCTAAAATCGATCATTTTACGCTATTTATTAAATATGACTTTACGCTGGCGGCCATCTTGGACGCCATTTTGAATATATCAGAGTGCTTGAGGAGGATTTTCTAGAACGTTTACTATGTTAATCTACATACATCTAGGATTCTTTCATAAGAAACTCAGCTTATTAGGAGCTCTCTAATTGTCTTCCTTTATGAAATATTGCTGAATATAGGTCCAAAGTAGCGGCCATTTTGAAAAACAAGATGGCGGCCAAAAACTGGACGTACCAACTTGCTTCCATCAAAATTCCTGTAGAGCGATATCTTAACTGTTTGTGTGCCAAAATTCAGATTTTTATCCAGAAGTGCACACCCAACTACCTAAGAGCCCCTACTAACTAGATCTAGTTATCGTACAATAATGTTGGTCCATCGTCTGCGATGCTGGCCTCCACTCAAACATAAAATACAAGCATGCCTGGGAAAAATACGATTGGCCTATTATAAAACTCTTAGTTTTACATTTTGGTTAATAGATTTGTAACGTCAGTTCTATTCATTTTATTTCATACCTGTAGGTCTAGATCTACTTGATACAATATTTCTCAACTGAATACTTCTTTATATTGTACTGTGTTTTATCGTGAAATGTTGCCGAGATCGCATAATAAAAACTTGAAACTGGGAACTTCAAGTCCCGGAACTTGGGAACTTCGGAACTTGTTTTAGGGTATACCCACAAATTCTACCTGGATCCGAGCATCAGCAGGACTATGCCATCCAAAAGGTCAGGAAGAGGGTCGAGCCGGGCGTGTATGAAGAAGTTCCAAAAGAAATACTGAAGTTCTCTCGCACAGAAGTTTTCCAGCAATTTTACTGGTATTGTTTGAACCAGTTTGTCAAATTATTTGTCAGACGGTGTGACAACTGTTGTAAGAACAAAGCTTATTCAAAGAGAGCTAAAGCACCATTAGGAGATTATAGAGTGGGATTTCCATCAGATAGAATAGCTATTGATATCATGGGTCCTCTCACCTCGACAGCGAGGGCAATAAATTTATTGTTGTCGTCCGTGACTATTTTACACGATGGGTAGAGGCTTATGCTATTCCAGACTGTCGAGGGGAAACTGCTGCTAACTTTTTTGCAATGAAATTTATTTCAAGATTTGGTATTACATTAGAGATACACTCAGATCAAGCCCAGTATTCTAATGGCACCCTGCTTCTAATGGCATGATTGAGCGGTTTAATCGTACCTTCGCGGAATTGATAAGGAAATATGTATATGTTTGGACGTGAGGTTATTCTCCCAGTAGATATGCTTTTTCCAAATAAAAATAGTCGGCAGCGTCTAGAAACCTGTGAATGTCTCGGAATTATGTGAAAACTTGGAATGTTGTTACGTTATGTTGTCATATTTGTTCGTAAACAATTAAAAAAGACAGCAGATATGCAAAAACGTAACTATGACATACATATAGTAGATCATAAATATTCTGTTGGTGACCTATTTTTTTATAGTATACAAGAACAATTTTGTAAAGAAAAAGTTAGATGTATTGTGGGTAGGGCCATTTGTGGTAGTGAGAAATATCAGTGATGTCTATGAAATAAGAGATCAAGTGAAGACTCACTCTGTTCACCACAATAACCTGCAACCCTATTAGTCTGAAGTAATTTCCAAATGGACCAAAAACCTTCAAGTTAAAATTTTGGGGTAATAACTTTTCACATTGAAATTACATATTTTAATGGTGTTTATGCTTCCAGTAGTAAAGTAGCCTACCACAACATTTCATATAATTATTTGTTCCTTTTCAGAAAGATGAAATTCTTCAAATGTGTCAAGTGTGGGATTGGAAGTACATCATATTAACAACCATGTCACGCCAGATTGTGTTCCGCTTCTATGTATGTTTTGTGGGTTCAGAGACATGGAACGAGGAACCACCAGACGTTTTTTAGAAGTCATGGAGATAAGCCGGTGAAGATTATATTTTCAAAGACACCCTTCAAGCTGTCTGCCAGAGATTTTCTGTTACTGGAACATCTCCCTCTGGTGAAGAATTTCACTTTTGCAACAGAGGAAGCGTTCCAGCCCGACTACATTGATGATTTGGAGCAGGATGTCGTAGACGTGTCACTGAAGGATGTCGTGGAAGAGTCTATGGAAGATGTCGTGGAAGAGATAGGAGATGAAAGAGACAGGAGACGTGAAGACAGGAGACGTGAGAAGAGAGAACTGGATAAAGTACGGGATGGAGGAATTCGAGAAAATGCTTCAGGAAGACTTCTTAGCAAACATATACCCTTTTAGACGATCTATTCCATCTATTGTTGTCAACACCGACGGTTTCGTTTTTAAAAAAATACAGATGCAAGTAGATCAAATGCTTTATGATGAAATTTGAATATTTTTAATTTTTTATTTAGGAAATTGTTAATATATTTTGAGGGCAAAATATTGTTTTAAAAGAGAGGGCAGTGTTATGATTTTAGATGTTAGCTTCTTCTGACTTGACAGGGAAAACATTTTATTATTACTAAGCTTTGTGATTCAATTATTATTATTGAGTACTTTTCTATCAGCCATGAGTTGATAGTTTTAACCAGTATATTTACCTTTCACTAGTTTCCAGTGTAGTCTAGACACTAGACAGTTGTTTTCATATTGTTAAATGTGAAAGATAAAGGTATATTTATAAACTATTTTTTACTATTGATTGACTGTTCCTATCTCAGGAACTGCAGGTACAGGTGTACATGCGATTGTGTCAGTGCAGACACTGGACGCTGTAAACGAGATGTGGAGTTATATTAGTGGCTCTGTCACTGTCACTGGGTTACAGCTCTATGTTCAGAAGGTCCTATGTTCAGAAGGTCCTATGTTCGGAAGGTGCTATGTTCAGAAGGTCCTTTGTTTAGAAAGTCCTATGTTCAGAAGGTTCTATGTTCAGAAGGTCCTATGTTCAGAAATATTTGTTCAGAAGGTCCTATGTTTAGAAAGTGTGGGTGATTATTTGAATGGCTCAGAGGTAAAGTGATCCAAGTCCGAAATTCAATTTTTGGCTCTTCATGTTTTTTGGGGGAAAGTTAAACATATAGGAAATAATATACTAAAATAGGCTACCTATAAGCCATTAGTTCAATATTTCGAGAATTAGTCATCAACATATAGGCCTATATTTTTTCACTTTCAAAATTGAAACTTTTCTTCAATAGTAGGCCTAAAGTGATCCAAGCCCATCAGTATAAGCCATTAGTTCAATATTTCGAGAATTAGTCATCAACATATAGGCCTATATTTTTCACTTTCAAAATTGAAACTTTTCTTCAATAGTAGGCCTAAAGTGATCCAAGCCCATCAGTTTATATAGGGACAATTCGACTTGGGTCAGTTTCTCTGAGACATACGGAAAAAAGGCAACTAAAATGGTATAAAAAACGCTCACCGTCATTACTATGGAGCAAGATGATCAGACATTAGACACTTTTTATGCTAGGCCTAGTTGGTAACTTTTATAAAATATTGTTATTTCTAAATTTTAAAAAAATATTCATAAAAAAAATGAAATAAAAATGGGTTTTACTACATCAATAACTATGTACCTGCCAGGGGATTGTGTGAGTTGCACCATGCTCTAAATACGGGTATTTTAAAGTTGATATAACACACAACTGTTGGCGCATGCATACAAGGTGAGTACATAGAAAACAAAAAAGTGTGAACGTAACAATGTGTCAAAGACGTTGGCCGAACGTTGTTTACTGATGTCTTTTTATAAAAAAAATTATGAAATATGTGCGAACGTTTTCCACACCCATTCGACAGTACAAATGACACGTTCTAATAGGGCATGGGCTACAACCACCCTACGTGCACCCCCCTCCCCTCACATCTCACCCACACCAACTTTTTTTTAAACCTTGATATGTCGAAAACATTAAATGAGATGTTAACAGCAGGAAAATAGGCATGAACTTATTATAATTAAGGGTAGGGTTACGCAAACGTCTGTCGTTGCTATTCTATTTTACCAATCTACACATGCAATAAACCATATAAAAGTTAATTACATTTCAGTTCTAATGATGCAGTGGATTAAAGGGTTATCTTTTTTCATTACACAATAATCAAAATCGACAACAGAAGAAGCTAGTTAACATGGTCAATGGAAACGATTTAATAAAACATAATTATTAGCTATATCTATATCTTATGTTTTCTCAACCCAGATGTGTATTTGCTTAAAACTGAGTGGTATTTAGATTTGTACATGGCATATATATGTTTCAATGTGAGAATATAACATTGCAGCCTTTTTTGAAAACATTGAACTTTGCTCGACATTTAAGTTGAGTACAAATTAATTTTTCCGCTTGCTTTTACATAATTTTGTTGTGCCGAATTCGAATATGTCAGTCAGGGGCGTAGCCAGGGCTATGAACATGTGTACGCACAACGCTAGGGGTACGGATTTATGGAGCTTTTCCGAAACGGGGATGGAGTGGATTTTTCCTAATTCATGGCTGCCATCTTATGGGGGGAGCCCCCATACCCGCTGCGCGCAGCTCAGCGGACACGGCGGGGGGGTCTCCCCCGAAAAAAAATCGCAAATGGTGGCATCTGGTGGTATTTGCGGTAAAGATATTGATTTATAAACTTTGATTTTTTTTTAAATATTTTTGTAAAATTTCAAAATTGAATACCAAAATTGAATTATAGTTTTTGTATAATTTAAATCATTTTACTGAGTGATTATAGATTAAATTTTACTGATTCTTTTCTGTCAAGTACGATTATCTATAGATAAACTGTTTTTAAAGCAGACATGGCGGATCAAGCATTTGACTCAAATTGACAGAGGGGCGCGCCGAATTTTTATAAGATTTACTTTTGATCAGTAGGTCTAAGGATTAAATAAGTAAGCCAATGGCCTTGCTTTCTTAGACGCAAATTCGTCCACTATGTAGGCTACGTGGTGTCTTTGTGAGCACGAATAAAAGCTAAGCTGGACATTCTGTGATTGGTCATAAGGGGGCCACCATTCAATCGCCAGAGGGGGGGGGGCTGGAGTATTTTTGAAGTAAATATTTTAAGATTGAATTTTAATGAAATAAATTATTGTCTTAAGGACATGTTGTAAATAAATATTTAATGGCCCTCAATTTTTTTTTAGCCATACATAATAAATGTAAGTCCTTTTTTCGCTCGTCTCCTTGACCCCCACATTAATACTAAGCCTAATTTAGGATCAATATTGTGGATTGGAAAAAAAATCGAAGAAAGGCAAATACATTTTTTGCGTGAGGCAGAGTGTGAAATAAATAAAATATTGCAGATAGGAGGTGAAATAAATAATTTGTCCAGTTCAAAAACTCCAGCCCCCCCCCCCCCCTAGTAATTGAATTGCATGGCAAATACGTTTTACTCTACCCAGCAGCCACCACACGTTAAACCAATGTTGGCGCAATGCTGGTCCATCGTCTACGAGCCCTTTAAAGATACCTACCAATAAACCAATATTAGTTCAATGTTATGTGCTTGCTGGGTAGACCTCTGAGACCTACATGTAGAGCTAGGACTCTTCTTTGTACATGCATAGCCTAATACAAGCAACATACTGCCAAGTGGGCCCTTTTAACAGTTATAATCCAGGCCTTAAAGTAATGATAGGCCTATATAGGCCCACAGACACTAAGCTTACCCTAGACCAGGTGATCCCCTCACTGATCTACACAGAGCATGAGGGGGGAGGGGGCGCACGAGGCACGCACCCCCCTATTGTTTGGCAAATACTTTAAAAAGTTCCCTAAATTGGCTAAAATTTTCAAAAAAAATTTGGGGGCAAGCCAAAACCCCTTTTTTTCAGATCCTGGATCCGCCACTAGCATGGACACGTGGGCGGCCGTTCCTAGAGGCTAGAGTGTGTGGAGAGGGCTAGAGATCGTTTAGAATTAGCCCCATAACGTTGCTGAAAGAGAACTGCCACAGATTATAGTGCCCACTCAGGGTAAAAAAGTGGGACATTTCTTTGGACGCTCATATCTAAGACTTGCCTCGATTAATCAGGCCAATAAAAGGTTATTTTGTATACATCGTACTCTGAGTTCATTTGTAAAAAAACCCAGTAAAATGTATTGGCATTTTTCAGCCTTGGGGTGGATATCGATCTCAGTTACTGCCTGGTTGATAAAAGTTGATTCTCCCGTGTAAAACGAATGTAGTAATCCACGACCCCAGCCGCCCCATATCTTTACCTCGTGGCCAGTGGGCTCGTCCACGGCAAGTTTAGCGGCACTATCATACATGTTGTGAATTTGACTGTCATTGAAAAGAGAAACATTTATTGCATTTGTATCCTACTTTTCCGGCGTTTTACGCAACATCACATAAAGAATAGAAGTCGTTATTTGGACTGCTGAATACTCATACATGTAGGCTAGTCTGCTAACTTGCTGCTTCTTTTTTTGAAAGGGTCAGATTTTTTTTTACTCTCCCTTACAATGTGTACGCACGTGCGTACTGGCGTACGGCTGGCTACGCGCCTGTCAGTTAACATTATATCTTTCGTGTCATTCATCTTCAAATAAGCAAAAAAATGGCTGCCAAAACCACATCTGTTCTATATTTTGGTTACATATTATTGTACGATTTCTGGTTTCTGATTATTGAGAGTCTCATGTTTTTCAATCAAAATGACCTATATTTGACATTCAAGTTCAGAATGGCTACCGCCAACACACAAATAAAAACTGTTTTTATGCACGTGAAATATAATATCAAAACAACATTTGTTTAATGGAAAACTAAAAAATAGATTACGCAATACAACAGATTTGGTTAAAAGGGGCATTCGAAACAGTGTTTAATCACAGTATATTCTAACATGCTTTGGGCTTAGAGCTTAGGGCTCTTGTCAGGTAAGAAAAACTCGGATTGGTCAGAAACAACCCACCCACCCCGCTATCCATTTTTTTGAAACATTAGGAAACATGAAAACAACATTAAATAAAAAAAAAATCCCCCTGCAAAAAAAACGAGTTAGGGTTTGACAAAACCCTTTAGTATTTAAATTACGTCATTATTTTATTAGTAAATAATTTTATAAAATGACGTCCATCTTGTATTTTACGATAAACTATAGGTCTTGATGAACCTTAAACATCAGAAATGTTTTTATCGGCCCCCAAAACATTAAAAATAAAGAAATTGAGCAATGTTGAGCAACAAATAAAAGAAAGATGTTTAATTTCAACTTACTTTTATTTCTGGTCCACTAAGTTAACACAAATAAATCATATTATCGTCAACATATCTAGCGGTATACTCATAGTAACAGTAAATATATAAAAAACAACGGACTTTTATTTTAAGGTCAAATAGTCTAGTCTAAAGGTTATTTCTTTACAAAGAAATTATAAAAAAATATAAATAATAAAAACCTTCCAGAAACGATCATGCTTTCATGTGCGAAAATACGGTGGTTTATTTACATTTTGCTGTCATTTTGTGTTTTGCTAATTTGAGGTGCAATAGCGATCTTGGAAAATTGTGGACGGATGAAGACGGACAAAGCAGCATGACAAAAGCTCATCTGATATTTGATCAAATGATCTAAAATGAAATGCTGTGATTTATTATCTTGCATTGTAGTTTAATACCAGCAAGTAAGTTTGTTCCAACATAAAACAAAGGCTTTTCTGAATATAGGACCTTCTGAACATATCTGAATATAGAACCTTCTGAACATAGAACCTTCTGAATAAAGGACCTTTTGAACAAAAATTTTCTGAACATAGAACCTTCTGAATATAGGACCTTTTGAACAAAAATTTTCTGAACATAGGACCTTCTGAACATAGAACTTTCTAAATATAGAACCTTCTGAACAGAGGACCTTCAGAATATAGAACCTTCTGAACATAGAAGCTTTTGAACAAATATTTTCTGAACATAGAACCTTCTGAACATAGAACCTTCTGAACATAAGGCAGTCACCCTGTCACTGAATCAGTCAGTGCCGCACACGTTGTCTGATTCACTGACAGTTAAGTTATTTATATTATTATTAACCGGATAGTAATCTATCACATGTAATGTACTTACACTATAGTCTATGTTATTAAAACGTAAAGTAACATTGTTAAAGTTGTATTTAGACGCGTAGACGTCGTAATTCGGGACACCTTAAAAAAGTTCCGGGAACTTCAAGTTCCTAATTTTCAAGTTCCGGGAACTTCAAGTTCCGAAATTCCAATATTAATTTTAGGTGCTCTAGACTAAAGTTAGTTTTTCACATATTTATATTTTGTTTATAGGCGATCTTGGCAAACATTTCACGATGTGAAATTAACTATAGGTATAAAATGAAATTTACAATAGAACCGCAAATTTATTATACAAAATCTAAAATAAAATCCGTTTCAAAATAAATGCAGCAGAAGTGGACTGAGCTTCTGCAGCTGACAGGCCCTTCGGAGAAGCAACAATGATTGTACCAGGAGGTACATGCGGGGTGAAAGAAGGGACAATGGCACTAGTGGAGGGTACAGGGACAATGGCACTAGTGGAGGGCACAGGGACAATGGCACTATTGGAGGGCACAGGGACAATGGCACTAGTGGAAGGCACAGGGACAAGGGCACAGGGAGAATGGCACTAGCGCAGGGCACAGGGACGATGGCACTAGCTGAGGGCATACACCGCATAGGGACAAGATCACTGGTAGAGGGAACTGGGACAATGGCACTAGTGGAGGGCAAAGGGGCAATGGCACTAGTGGAGGGCACAGGGACAATGGCACTATTGGAGGGCACAGGGACAATGGCACTATTGGAGGGCACAGGACAATCGTATTAGGCCTAGTGGCAACCCTAGCAGTGCTATCTTCGTCAACCAGTGCTGTCTCATCATCCGATGCTTCAGGCTCGTCAGTGATCTGAATATGTCAAAAGAAAGTAAATTAGGTTACATTGTATGGATCTGGCCAATTACTAGAATTTTAAATAGAACACAATTACTTTAACATGTGTATTACAATTTATAGGCCAATAACTTTATACCTGGGCTGTAGCAAATGCCTCATCGGGGAAGTAGTCATTGTAATGCCAAAGTGCAAGGACCGCACGTCATGAATCCCTTGATGGCTTTTCCCACTTAAGCTGACCTAAACATCCCAGTACATTATAATGTATTGCATCTTAATCCATTGCAGCAGATAACACTACCTACAACATAATACTGGATATAATATCCATACAGAGACTGACCTGTTGTATGCTGTATTGAACAGTTCTGCCATCTCATTGAAGCTGATCCTCCTGCCAGGGTGGGAATCCATCCAGTTATCGCAGGCTCTGTTGTACTCAGCCTTCAGACTCTTGAAGTAACAACGATCCAGGGGTTGTAGTCTATGAGTGCTGTGGGATGGTAGGGTGATCATTGTCAACCCTAGGCGCCTTGCATACTCGATCACCTTAAGACTCTTGTGGCTCTGGTGGCCATCGAAGATAAGGATTTGAGGCTGAGGCATAAGGGGCCGTCCATTTAATACCAGGGGGGGGGGGGGGGTATGGTTTTTTCGTAAAAAAATAATTTGTTCACCAAATTGTCAAAAAAAAATAGTTTGCTCTATAGAGTGGGGAAAAAAAAATTTGTTCATTTATGTGTAAGAAAAAAATAGATTGTTGACAGCCAGCGGATCTTTCCAAATCGGTCTGAAACTGCCAAAGAAAGGCAAAAATTCCCTCGCTCCGCTCGGTCAAACGTCTAATGCGTATCATAGGTATTATACTGGCACACTGGAATGAGCATGGGAAATAACACCTGCCTTTTAATTTATAGGATTAAAGGTCTAGTGAACTGTTGAAGCTTGCAGGACACGGGTCCCCCAGAATGCAAAATTGCCCGTGGGTGGGCCTAGGCCCTATATCATAAAAATACTAAGATATGAGTTTTATACCCACTGCCGCATTAAGAGCAAGTTTCGAAATCATAGCAAGTCCATATATACTTCAGTGACATCTATGAGGTAATAATTCCACCAAAGCTCTTTAATAGCTCTGGCTCTTAGCTGGGTGACTTTAAATATCACTGCGAGGATTGCGAAACAGCTGCCCCAATAATGTGTATTGACAGGACAGCTTTTACTTAAACATTGTACACTCCGCCAATGTTCGTTCAATGTTGGGCCAGCGTCGCAACCTGTACTCTATCAGCTACTGTAGGCCTACACGTGACCCACGCATGTCCGTTTCGCAGTTGAATGGATCTTCAAACATGTCCTGGAAAAAAAAGTTTGTCTGCGACATCTCAGGAAAAAAAATGTGTTTTTGCTCAGGGAGAAAAAAAAAGTTTTGTTTTCTTGATGGAAGGAAAAAAAATAATTTGATTGGAAAGAAAAACCATACCCTCCCTCCCGGTATTAAATGGTCCGCCCCTAAGCCCCAAAATGGCCGAGCCAGCGCAAAAAAATCTCACTTTCCATCCAACCACTTGGGTTTGCTACCCCCAAGGACCCGGGCGGTGCACCATTCATCAGGTAGTCCACCATCTGAACACGTGGCCAGATAAACCTTGGTGGGATATATGTCCCTCAGGCATTAAAGGCGCACATCACTGTGACCGTTTCGCCTCTTTCAGCACTGATGATTTTGCCCACCTTTGTGGCCACAACTTTCCGCGGCTAATGCACATTGCTGATGCCCGTTTCATCTGCATTCCATATATTGTCAGCAGTGAAGTTCCCCTTGGCCAGAATGTCTTTGTAAATGTCAAAGAACTGGGCCACTTTGGGCCAATTAAATCCAACAGCCCTAGCCATGCTGGTGGCTTGTGGGGTGCTAATTGACAGTTCGGGATGTCTCTTCATGAAGGAGTTTAGCCTGTCGCGGCCTGCCATCTTAGAGGTGTGATTAAACTTATTCTCAATGTTTAGTTCTGTGGCTAGAGAGTACGCAAACTTTCTCACATCCTCCGTGTCGAGGCCAAAGAGAGCCAGTTCCATCAACTGAATATGATCCACAAGTGCCTGCTCATGCTGAGGGCTCAGAGTCGAGTTCGCCCCCATGTTGACCATCCCGGGAGAGGACACATTCCCTTTGAGGCGCCGCCCCTTTCAGTGATGCACCAGCTCGTATGCGAGCAAGGGCAGCTTAAAAGGGGAGCGCTTCCATAGCTTCCCCTTTTCGTTTTTCTTTTGTATGTGCGCGTCATCTTTAAGTCTGAAACAAAAAGATAATCCACTGTACATAATAATTGAAATATCGGGGACCACGTGAACAAAAACGATACAAATGGACATTCGTGTGTGATTTTTTATTTATGCATACTTTTATAATACTACTTAATATATGTAGATCTTTGTCGAGGACTAGATTGGTTTGCCATAAGAAAGTTCAAACTTGTTTCTATTCCTCTATTTCATGCAATACCATGGGTATCTCGAAAACCCCCTCGACCCCCTCAACCCCCTCGCCCCTCGACTCAATTAAATAAAAAATGTTTGTTTCTATAATTATAACTTCTGTATAATAACAACATTCGGGAAACGTCTCCCAGCCAGCACAACACGATAAACCAATGCCGATTTAATGTTGGCCCGCCGTCTTAGACGTCAGCCCGACATTAAATCAGCCTTGTTTTAACGAATCGTGTTGCAGGGTATAGGCCTACTGTGTTGGCTGACCAACTGCTACGCTGTTCCAGCATTCACCCGACGTTGGTTTAATGTTTCTTGTTTACTGGGTGGTCATCCATCCGTAGGCCTACAGCTGGACTAACACATTTTATTGTTGGGTCACTGTTTACGACACTTGCCTAACTTTAACCCAAGCATGGGATTGAATGCCTCTTGATTTTTGGTGCTTAGGAAAACACTTGCCAGTCATATCACCCGCATATCACGCATTTGCACCGGCATCGCAAGCGGTGGGCCAGCGTTACAGACGTTGGGCCAACAATAATCCAACATTGGTTCAATGCTTCGTGCTTGCTGTGCATAACCATCATTGGACTGGAACAATTTTGGGCCAGCGTAACACAGTGGTGGGACTCATATGGCAGTCTAGCTATACGCCTAATCAAGTGCCCGTATATTGGGTATCTTGCCTCTCCCTAAAACATACACGAGGCGTTCAGCCAATGTTAGACCAGCGTTGCAGACGGTGGGCGAACATATATATTGACCTGATATTGTTTCCCGAATTTTATAAATAGACTATCAAAAAAAAATAGCGTCGTGGGTCGATGGGTTTTCGAGATATCCCAATACCATCAATCAATTCTTTTTTGGGAGTCACATTAAAATATTGCTATATTTCTAGCTGACTCATTTGATGGTAATGGATCTGAAATTAACCTATTACTGTCTATTATTGAGTGCTTTTTAAGGATTTACAGCCCATACACAAAACAGATACATTTATTGTAAATGGAGCTGACCTAGAATATACTTAACAAAATAACATTTAAAATTTCATGGTGGATGATGTTGTTTTGGAGTAGGCCTATATATATAATATAAGAAAAATGAAGTGAAAATTCCAATTAATCCAAAAACAAAACTGGGTTCCTGTAATCGACAAAACTGAGTTCCTGTAATCGACGAAACTGGGTTCCTATAAATGACAAAACTGAGTTCCTGCAATCGACGAGACAGTAGTTACCAGTAGCCAAGCATAGTTAAGTGTAAGTTAAGAATAAGTTGTGGGTTGTTAAGAGTAGCTAAGTATAGTTAAGTATAGTTAAAGGTACTTTATGATATTTAAGGCTGTATACAGGTTTTACGGGTACGTATATGTAGGGTAGGGCCTACTTACAGGGTTTTAAAGGTACTTGATTATATTTAAGGGTACCTGATGATATTTAGGGCTTGTAAGGACATTGCCAACAATCACACAAGCATCAGAACCGTCAGATAATGATGCCATCTTACAGTAATGCGAGAGTTTGTCCAGCGTCGTTTCAATGTTGCATAACTAACATTGTGTCTAAATTTATGGGAATAGGGCCTATTTGTATTTTGTGATATAGGCCCTACTTGAAGTAGGAATACTTGGTTACCATATCTATAAGGATCGAGCTATTTTTTTTACCTCGAGGGAGTTATGGGTCCAGGGGGTTGTGGATCGAGGGGGTTATTGGTCGAGAGGGTTGTGGATCGAGGGGGTTATACGCTTTTTGGTGTAATATTGAATCCAAAAATATTACGCGAATATTTAATTTATGGTGATCTGCACAACCCCTTCGTC
This sequence comes from Flabesymbios commensalis, assembly GCA_964017125.1. NCBI lineage: Eukaryota > Metazoa > Annelida > Polychaeta > Terebellida > Flabelligeridae > Flabesymbios > Flabesymbios commensalis. The sequence goes on from OZ024913.1 coordinate 81,006,712, forward strand.
CCCACAACCCTCGACCCACAACCCCGTCGACCCACAACAATCTACTTCTTGATAGGCTGCCGAATAGGTCTAATCTAACAATTAATGTAGGCTAACTTCAACGTTGGTCTACATCCTGGAATATGCTATAGGCCCTAATATTTTGCCATTGTGGACCCATATGATTTAGTGCAATATAGGCTCTAAAGATGTAGCTTATTTTTATGTTTTCTTTATTTTGCGATAGTTGGTGATTAAAAATATTTGCCTATCAAATTATTTCACTTATGTGAAAATAACAGGTTAAGTCCTACTCTATAGTTTACCATCGAATTATATGTATACAATTGCAATTTTTTTAAAAGTATAATTATTCAAAAACTCAAAGGACACTTAAAGTGTTTCAATAGAAGCACGGCCTTTCTAGAAAAAAATAAGACATCAGATCCAACCAATGTTGGGTCACTGTTGTCTCACCGTCGTCAACATTGGCCTTACCATTACCCGACATTGGGTGGAAGTCATGTGTTTGCTGTAAATGTTTCTCCTGAACTTGTCTGTCATTGGCATATTTGTCAACCGCCTGCGCCGCTGGTCCAACCTTAAACCCTCATTTGATCAAAGTATCTGGTTTGCGCTATGGCTGTAGCCTATATGCCTACAGATATAGTGTGTTATCAGGATATGTAGGCTAACAGTAGCTGTTGGCCTTAGTAGCCTACCGAGACGTTGTCGTAATGTTGGCCAGCTTTACCAGAAATCGAATTGTCGATCGCCATCCCATCAACGTAAAACCTATGCTGCATTGCTATGATGTTGTGCCACCGTCTGCAACGATGACCCAGCATTGATCCAGCATTGGCTTAACATATCGGTATCGTTTTTTTAATTGTAGTAAAAATAAATCGGTGGTTGTGGGGCGAGAGGGTTATGGGTCGAGGGTTGTAGTTCGAGGGGGTTGTGCAGATAAATCTAATTTATAGTTAATGTAGACATAATTATGTTATTTTAGAAAAAAATAAATTGAAAACTCACGTTGGGGTAAAACGCCCCGGCTATGGGTAAAACGCCCCCACGCTAGGGGTAATATGCCGCATTTTGGCCACATTTTGCTGGGGCGTTTTACCCCCATATGTAGTTCAAGTTTGATCTCCAATAGCATGAAAGCTTGTATTATCGCCCACCCATTATTACACTTGGCGTACATGAAACTACCACAGCATCACCCACCGCCCATAATAAAAAGCTACTGGCATTCAATAGCAAGCACTGCGTGTTTGAAATAGTCTGTCTCTGTGATATTGGTGTAAAATTCAAGATTTTTTTTACCTTGTTGATGTTGCTCCTTGAAAAATTCGCGGGTAAAGATGAGATGCATTTCCATTCACCAGGGGGCTCTCCCGTCAATCGCACGTGGACACAGCCCATCTGTTTTGGAACGTCATTGAGATACAGGCATGTGGGCGTATTACCCCCGGGGGCCTTTCGCCCCGCCCCGCCCTACCCTACACTGTTCGCACGATTTTGCGCATAAGCAGGTGTTAAGGACGAGGATAAACTGAGATAAACAACAAAATTATAAAAATGTCTTTATTTCCGGCTTTGTGTACTCGACGCAGACTCAGACGCATACAATCTGGGCTTTGTGTACTTGATGCAAAATGTTCATTAATGCTGGGCCAGCGTCGTAAATGGTGGGCCGAGATTAAAGAGACATGCCCAGGTCTAAAATCATCAAAAAAATCGGTGATTTTATTTTGGCTTTTTAAAGGGACTGGCCCAGGCTACAATCATCAAAAAATTGGTGATTTTATTTCGGGTTCCTAATATGACCATATGATGTAAACATGTACATAGACTAGAACTGCAAATTTTTATAATTTTTGTGCTGCGCATTCATCAGTTAGACTAGATATAGAGACGAAATTCAAGCATTTCCTATTTTTGACATGGTTGTCAATAATTAGAAGTTAGAAATTTCGTCTCTATATCTAGCCTAACTGGTGAATGCGCAGCACAAAAATTATAAAAATTTGCACTTCTAGTCTATGTACATGTTTACATCATATGGTCATATTAAGAACCCGAAATAAAATCACAGATTTTTTGATGATTTTAGCGTGGGCCAGTCCCTTTAATATGACCATAATGTTATAAAGTCTAAGCATGTCCATAGACTAGAACTGCAAAAGTTTTTTTAATTGTTGTGCTGTGCATTCACCAGTTAGTCTAGATATAGATACGAAATTCCCGTATTTCTTATTTTTGACTACACTCAGCTATCAGTGAGTGTCACAGTCACCCACTGAGATTTTGTGTGGCATGTACACATATCCAACACCAGGGGTCTCTGTCGTCTGTTACGTCAACGTCTGCCAACCAGCAGCCAGCAATTCATAAATCAGGCACCAGCGGGTGAGGTAGAGCGTGATTGGCCAGTTGTGTTTAGATGCACACCTGCCCATCCGCTGCCAACACATGGGAATTTGTGCACGCAGTGCTCGTCATACAAACCTGAGGGTATCCATGAGTGTTCCACTTTCAATTTTATATTTATTGATAATTAATTTAATGGAGTTTTTAAAAGTATGAGCTAAGCACAGTTTTTACTACATACAGTATATATCAGTGTATATTCAGCCTAGATATTTTTATCTCATTTTCAGAAGCGCCAATGGTAATAACATGAATCGAGTTATTTTTCACTCTGTGAGGCCATCATTCTGAAAGAAGCGGGATTTTTCCCACGCACCTAGATGCGGCAGTACAGAGAGTGGCTGTGAAATCTCTGTCCCCTGGTGGTTAATATTAGCTGATCAGGGGAAGATGACCAGTGTCTGAAGTAGAGATAGAGACACTGGTGACACGAGTGAAATTTTTGACATGGTTGTCAATAATTAGAAATCAGAAATTTCGTCTCTATAGGCCTATTAAGGTAAAATAAAATCACCGATTTTTAATGATTTCAGACCTGGGCATGTCCCTTTAAAACAACATTGTGGTGGGGATAGCATCGGACCCTGCAAAAGTGGGATGTGGGTCATTATATCATTTATCATGTGACATGTTTATGGCAAGGCGGTTAATATAGCCTAACAAGTTTTTAAAGTTGGGCCACCGTTGGCCTATACGCACTGCACCAACATTAAAAGAACAAAAATATGCAAGCATACATTTTCTTCATTTTCATTCAATATTATAATATGCCAGCAATTATTTTAATGTAAAATATTTGAGTGATCTATAGCCGATATTTAGCATGCTTAGGCCTAGACCTATATATTCTGATATTGGCTGCTATCTGCGGCAATGCTGTCAATAGGTGTTCTAATTTGAGGGGCATTTTTTCAGAATTTCGGAGCTTGAAGTTCCCGGAACAAACTGTTATGAGCGAAAACAAGATTTTCAGCAATGGCCATCAAGTCCGAAAAATAAATGCTTAAGGGTAAACAAACTGCACCAGGTGGTTTTACAATCTAGACATATCAATACACCTTTTTCAATAACAACACGCCACACGGTAAGCAACGCTGAACTGTTTTATTCAGACAACTGTTACACACTTATCAATGACAACACGACACACAATGAGCAACTCGGAACTGTTTTAATCAGACAATTGTTCACTGTGCAAACTCGTGCAAGCAGTCTATTAGTCCCTAGGCCTATAGTCTACCTCTGGTGCAAAAAAACATAATAGGCCCTACTTCTTGAATAGCAAGGTTCAGCTAAATATGGTGACCTGGCAAACCGACAGAGGAACATTATCATTTTTATCATGAACATGGAAAATTTCGTCTGCGTCTGATTGTGCGTCAGATTGTGCGTCTGCGTCGAGTACACAAAGCCTCAAAAGTAAGAAATACGGGAATTTCGTTTTCCATATCTAGCCTAACTGGTGAATGCGCAGCAGAAAAATTTAAAAACTTTTACAGTTCTAGTCTATGGACATGTTTACATCATAGAGTCATATTAAGAAGCCAAAATAAAATCAGCAACTTTTTTATGATTTTAGCCTGGGCCTGTCCCTTTAAGATCAGTTACAAATTTCAGCAATTTTTGATACATAGAAGGACAATTACATAATTTCTGGAGCACTGGCCCAGCGGACCGCCGGCCCCCAGGATGTAGTGGTCCTCTTTCATTGCTGATGGTCAGAATTTTCAAAATTGATTCTGAAGAAACAATAATTTCAAACAATATTCCGAGCAGAGAAATAATAATTATTTATTTTAAACAATGTGCATGTAGTTCCCTGGGGTGTATTGGTATTTAAAATAGGAAAGAAAATCAGCCCTGATCAGGAAAAACACATTTTATCCAAAAAACTCATTTTGAGGAAATTAACTTTGAAGATTGAGTAGATGGCTATTTTAACTTACAATAAGTGACATAATACACACAAGTATGGTCATTTTGAGTGACACATCTTTTTATTTCTTTATCACACATATTTTCACTGTAAATTCATTTTATTGTGTTTTTCCTGATCAAAATTAACAAAAAATTGTTTTACTTGATCAAAATTAACTAAAATGTGTTCTTCGTGATTAAAACTAACCAAAATGTATTTTACTTAATCAAACTGGTTACCGGTCTTTATACGAGTAATCTCATGACTACGCCTGTACTAGTAAGGATACAGGTGAAATGAAATGAGTATTTCTCTATGCAGTGATTTTTTCTTGTGATTGTTATTGTAAGGGATAAACCCTGACATCACAAAATGTGTACACACCATTGGTCATTCTGATTATTTTCAGGGAAAACACGCTTAAGTATAACTTCTATGTCATCTCTGGAATCTGGGGGCCAAACGAACGGCGCAACACAATTTTTAATATTCTTAGTGTTTTAGCATCGATGAACCTCCAGAAACTGATTGAAAAGGTCTGTCACATCCACAATGTGAAAATATCCTCATAAAAAGAGTGCGACATGGGACGAATTCCTTTCATTTTTTGGTCCAAAATCTGGACCTCATTGTCAGAGGCATTGAGAAGAACAAGAGACTTCTAAACTTTCTGAGACATATCGAGCATATCTTTCTATTTAAGATAAAAAATAATAGAGGGTTACAGTTAGTGTTAGGGTAGGTCCCTTGACAAATAAATTTTAATATTAATAAGTGCCAAATGCTTAACATAACTTATAATCTATGTAAGGAAATAAATTATATGGGTAACCCTGAGTTTTCTTATAGAATCTCGATCTACTGTGCCAAAATGTTTTATGTAACTTTCATCCATATAATGTATTTTCTCATGTAGGGCCTACATTTTAAGTATTTTTTTATATCGTTTTTATTCACGTTTGTTTACGTTTACGCCTGCCAGACAACCTGCTTGTTTTTAGTTTTTGATTATTTTACATGTCGCTTGTACTAGCTCATAAGAGCTACTTTTATATTGCATCCATACAACTCAAAATAAAATTTATCCACCTATAGCAAATATAGTACCCCTGGTTCTACTGTTTACAGCCAATATTGTGATTTGCATACCTTATGGCTTTGTTTATGTGTTCCATATTCACATTGCTGTGCTTTATTGCAATCACGGTGTTACCGAAATGAGCTTTTTGCTCGGGTGCCTCAAGTACCTTCACAATATCAGATATAGGTGGAAGGTACTTGGGCGCCCTTAACAACACTGCCTGCTGGCTTTTTCTCTCCTTGTTCATGCGACTTAATACGGAACGAAGGTCTGACATCTCGGTTTTTACCTAGCACAGAAGTATTATACAATTGGATTACATTTGTAATAACGTAAGTCAATGTTTAAAAGTTTAAAGCTAATGAATAGAAGAAAAAAAAAGTTTCTGAAAAATATGCTGCTCTAAAATTGACTTAGAAACACCTACCTACCTACCTACCTACCTGCCTACCTACCTGCCTGCCTGCCGGAGAATTTCGGAGCTTGAAGTTCCCGGAACAAACTGTTATGAGCGAAAACAAGATTTTCAGCAATGGCCATCAAGTCCGAAAAATAAAAAAAAATGCTTAAGGGTAAACAAACTGCACCAGGTGGTTTTACAATCTAGACATATCAATACACCTTTTTCAATAACAACACGCCACACGGTAAGCAACGCTGAACTGTTTTATTCAGACAACTGTTACACACTTATAAATGACAACACAACACACAGTGAGCAACTCGGAACTGTTTTAATCAGACAATTGTTCACTGCGCAAACTCGTGCAAGCAGTCTATTAGTCCCTAGGCCTATAGTCTACCTCTGGTGCAAAAAAACATAATAGGCCCTACTTCTTGAATAGCAAGGTTCAGCTAAATATGGTGACCTGGCAAACCGACAGAAGAACATTATCATGAACATGGAAAATTTCGTCTGCGTCTGATTGTGCGTCAGATTGTGCGTCGAGTACACAAAGCCTTATTTCCCCCAGACTATTGAAATTTGGCACTTTACAGAATATCAAAAAACACGTCTTCACTCACTGAGATCCAAATTCAGACTCCCTAATATAATACAAATTCTACACTGCATACTATGAAATGTCAGTAAATATCAGTGTTACTATAGGGATATAAACAAAATGAAAGAACTGAACAATTGTCAGTAAATGTCAGTAGCTTCACGTGGGAAAGCAATCAGAGTTATCATCAAGAAATAAATGAACCACTATCAAATAGTTAAATTGTCAGAATAACCATTACTATAATACACTAATTTTACCATCCGAAGATACTCTGATATATATATTAAATTGCTATATACATATTACCACCATAAAACATAGGTAAACGCCTTACTGAAAGACTTGAAAAAGTATAATGAAGTCAAAATCACAGGATTTCAAAGATTATCGATGGCACGAGCGAATACCATTTATGACGTCACATACTAGTCATGACAACACGGAATTCCCGGGGAATCCCATACCTCGCAGAAGAATCCCGCTAAAATGAAATGACAATATAAATGTCATCAGGAAAAATGCACATATCACAACGAAAATGCTCTCGTTCTTTTAAAGAAGTACATCATAATAATCACTTGTAATCGTAGTATACAATAATAGTCAATAAAGGTGATTATAGAGTTAAAGTCATTCACGACAGTGAACTAAATGAACCGGCGTCCAAATATCGCCCACGGCTACGACGGCCAACACAACACAGGCAACTGTCAACACCCTTCTTTGGCGTTAGACAAACTCATCCTGGCCTACCACAGGGCCGATCACACACTGTAGTTAATAATCATAAAGTCTATCGATAACATGAGTGAATCTAGGTCCAGATAAACAATATGAATAAAAAGAAAAACAGACTTCATCAGACATTGACTGCACTTTTAGCTCAGTCATTGACTGACAAAGTCAAGTTTCTACACAGACTAGGCTAACTACACTAGTCTGTCAATCCGACACTGCTGAAGATTTATAAAAATATAAAAACACAGTCACTGACACGGTGCCAGTGACACACCTCTCAATGATAATTTCAAAGAGACACATAAATATAAAAACTTAACTTTGAAACAGTATGTTCAAAGAATCAACAGACATACGCACCAAGTCCAAAAGCCTCCCTCAAGCCAAAATAGGACCTACTGCACTGGTCAAGCTCTCGTACTAGAAAATGGTAAAGTCAGAGATAATACGTACTATCTCTGGTAAAATTCACAATATAACTAGACTCACACACTAAGCCCTAGGGATGGAACTACTGTGCTGATCATACTACAATATAGTATTTAAAAACAATGAGTTCATTGTGTACTGTTGGCATTTTGCCTACTCTAACAGTACACAACAAATCCATGTTAAGACTTAAAACAGGAAGAAATCACATGAAAGTCTTTAGAGAAAAGTTAAAAGCAGGTTTACAACACTGCCCCCCATTAGCACTATATTTTGCCCTCGAAATATTAAAAAGGGAACAAGCAATCTACACTATATGTAAACTACACAGACTACAATCAAGACAGCACAGAGAAATAGTTCTAAAAATTCTACAGATGTTAAAAAAGTATAATGTTAGAGGAAAAGCAGATAAGTAAAGTAAAGAGGAAAATTCTGAAGTGAAGAAAGTAGATCTAACTTAGAGTTCACAAGTTTTCTAAAAACGACAATTATAAAGTGTAGAAGGAATTCCGTTGGTCGGGTCTTTCAAATGCACAGAAGGTTTCACACTGGTTTCTCCGGTTTCAAATAGCTCGTCAAATTCTTCCTGTCCATAAAAATGGTAAAGTCCGACAGGTTTCGGTGAAGATCTTAGTTTTATAATTTCTCGATCAGCCTTCTTCAAGGTTTCCTCTGCTCTCTTTCTTCTCTCTCTCTCCTGATCCCTCTCCTTTCTCGCTTCTGCCAGCTGTCGTTGCATCTCCTCTTTCTCTTGTTTCAAAACTCTAATTTCTTCTTTCATTGTCTCTGAAGGTTCGTCAATAAAAATGTCCAAACAATTGTGTAGTAACTCTTCCTCTACGGGGATGTCATCTAGTGCGCAGCGCTTGGCACTACGCACTTTTGTGGAGAAGTAAGCCTGGCTGGCTTCCGGCGACAGTATGGTTAGATCTCCACTGAAGCCATCTTCGGCCCATCGGACCCGATAGGGAACTTCCGCCTTCTGAATACATTCAATCTGAGACACAGATGCCCTCAGCCGCCTTTTTATGGTCAGCAAAAGTGGAAAAATGTTTCTTCAAGTGGCCCAGGCGACATGCTCGGTAGCCACACAAAGAGCAAGAAAATGGTACTTGTTCTAAAGGTGCGTGACGTCTAATAAAATGCCACACCATTCCTCTCTGGGTGCCGACTTCACCGCAGACCCTGCACTTGTATGCTCTTCCTCTGGACTTAGCAATTCCACCAACAGTCTTCATAGCTGTAAAATAAGCCTATGGGTGGGTAAATAATAAATACTCCTCCACCCAATAAAAGAGAGTATTTATGCCATTGGGTAAATTTGAGTCTACTCTTTCCCCAATAAAAAGAGTAAACTATACTATACAAGATACTCAACCAGAAATTCAGTATTACTTAGAAAGATGGAAATGGAGCATAATCAGGGAAAATGTCAAACCCCCTCTACCAAGATTGTGACTCCAATATCACAACTACTAAGATGTCCAGATTTATGCATTAAAAACTATGACCTACAATATATCAACCATTATTCCTCCACGATAAAGTAAATTACTCTTATACTCAGATCGCTATTTCTACTAGAATATAAAAATCTATAGTTCCACCATATCCTGCATGCTTGGACATGGAATTTCCAATGAACTGACTACCACTATGGCAAAGGCTCCCATGAACAAGGAATTTTATATTGAACCCAGTTATATTCAAGAAAACATAACAACTATGGACTAAATCTGACATATAAAAACATAAACTACCAACTGTCTCTCCAGAGATTTCTATAATTTCTTAACCTCCTGAGACCAAATGTTACATATATCTCCTGTCTACTCATAGTGAATAATTCCTGAAATCTGTCTCTAATAGTTAAACCAATGCTGTATCCACTATCTAAAAATCTGAAAAATACATATTGATCAGTAATACTGAATCAATATAACTCAATTAATTACTTGTAATACCTAGTTGCTTTATTATCTTGCTTGCCCGAGTTGGTTTCTTTTCGGAATCATCCAATTTTAGCCTATCATGGTGAATTATCCATGATTTTCTTTTATTGGCGATCTTGTATAAGACATCACCAACGACTTCAGTGACTATAAAAGGACTCGTCCAAGGCATTTCAAATTTTTTCTTCATCGGATTTTGTCTGTACACTAAATCACCTATTTTATATTTGTGTTCCAATATTCTGGTGTCGTGATCTCGCATTTGTCTTTCTGCTGAAAGTTTTAGGTTTTTTCTGGCAATATCATAACAATTCTTCATAACTTCTCTTAAATCTGCCACTTTTTCATGTACTTTGTCACTTTCTGGAACTGATCTAGGAAACAGCAAATCTACTGGTAAAGTTACCTCACGTCCTAACATCATCATATTAGGTGTAAAACCGGTTGCATTATGTACTGTACTTATATATGCTGCAGTGAGTAGAGGAACATGCATATCCCAATCTGTTTTGTTGTCATCCACAAAACTTCTTATCATTTTTGCAAGTGTCTGGTTGAAGCGTTCAACTAAACCATTGGAGCAAGGATGATAGGCGGTTGTTCTGGTTTTCTTTATTTCTAACATCTCACAGAGTTGATGGAACAGGATGCTTTCGAAGTTGCTTCCTTGATCTGAGTGCAATTCCAATGGTGTACCAAATCTTGAAATAAATTGCAGGACCAACTCTTGTGCAATAGTTTCCGCTTTTTGATCAGGAATAGCATATGCTTCCATCCATCGACTGAAATAGTCCCCGATAACCAGCAAATATTTATTTCCTCTGTTCGAGATTGGCAAGGGTCCCATGATATCTATACCTAGCCTATCCATGGGATAGCCGACTCTATAATCTTTTCCTGCGGCTTTATGTTTCTGTCTAGGATTTTTATTTCTTATGCATATTTTGCACTTTCTGATATGACTTTTAACATCTTTTTTCATATTATACCAGTAAAATCTTTGCTTTAGTTTGTTTAATGTCTTATTCACTCCCAAGTGAGCTGCTAAAATAGAGTCATGGCAACTCACTAAAATTTCTCTTTTTTATACGTGAGGTATTAAAACTTGTACAACATCTGGTATTTTCTTATTTGTTGAAATCCAATTTTGATATAGGATACCCTTTTTTCTAGATATATTCTCCCAATTGCCAGCTGTCGTTGCATCTCCTCTTTCTCTTGTTTCAAAACTCTAATTTCTTCTTTCATTGTCTCTGAAGGTTCGTCAATAAAAATGTCCAAACAATTGTGTAGTAACTCTTCCTCTACGGGGATGTCATCTAGTGCGCAGCGCTTGGCACTACGCACTTTTGTGGAGAAGTAAGCCTGGCTGGCTTCCGGCGACAGTATGGTTAGATCTCCACTGAAGCCATCTTCGGCCCATCGGACCCGATAGGGAACTTCCGCCTTCTGAATACATTCAATCTGAGACACAGATGCCCTCAGCCGCCTTTTTATGGTCAGCAAAAGTGGAAAAATGTTTCTTCAAGTGGCCCAGGCGACATGCTCGGTAGCCACACAAAGAGCAAGAAAATGGTACTTGTTCTAAAGGTGCGTGACGTCTAATAAAATGCCACACCATTCCTCTCTGGGTGCCGACTTCACCGCAGACCCTGCACTTGTATGCTCTTCCTCTGGACTTAGCAATTCCACCAACAGTCTTCATAGCTGTAAAATAAGCCTATGGGTAGGTAAATAATAAATACTCCTCCACCCAATAAAAGAGAGTATTTATGCCATTGGGTAAATTTGAGTCTACTCTTTCCCCAATAAAAAGAGTAAACTATACTATACAAGATACTCAACCAGAAATTCAGTATTACTTAGAAAGATGGAAATGGAGCATAATCAGGGAAAATGTCAAACCCCCTCTACCAAGATTGTGACTCCAATATCACAACTACTAAGATATCCAGATTTATGCATTAAAAACTATGACCTACAATATATCAACCATTATTCCTCCACGATAAAGTAAGTTACTCGTATACTCAGATCGCTATTTCTACTAGAATATAAAAATCTATAGTTCCACCATATCCTACATGCTTGGACATGGAATTTCCAATGAACTGACTACCACTATGGCAAAGGCTCCCATGAGCAAGGAATTTTATATTGAACCCAGTTATATTCAAGAAACCATAACAACTATGGACTAAATCTGACATATAAAAACATAAACTACCAACTGTCTCTCCAGAGATTTCTATAATTTCTTAACCTCCTGAGACCAAATGTTACATATATCTCCTGTCTACTCATAGTGAATAATTCCTGAAATCTGTCTCTAATAGTTAAACCAATGCTGTATCCACTTTCTAAAAATCTGAAAAATACATATTGATCAGTAATACTGAATCAATATAACTCAATTAATTACTTGTAATACCTAGTTGCTTTATTATCTTGCTTGCCCGAGTTGGTTTCTTTTCGGAATCATCCAATTTTAGCCTATCATGGTGAATTATCCATGATTTTCTTTTATTGGCGATCTTGTATAAGACATCACCAACGACTTCAGTGACTATAAAAGGACTCGTCCAAGGCATTTCAAATTTTTTCTTCATCGGATTTTGTCTGTACACTAAATCACCTATTTTATATTTTTGTTCCAATATTCTGGTGTCGTGATCTCGCATTTGTCTTTCTGCTGAAAGTTTTAGGTTTTTTCTGGCAATATCATAACAATTCTTCATAACTTCTCTTAAATCTGCCACTTTTTCATGTACTTTGTCACTTTCTGGAACTGATCTAGGAAACAGCAAATCTACTGGTAAAGTTACCTCACGTCCTAACATCATCATATTAGGTGTAAAACCGGTTGCATTATGTACTGTACTTATATATGCTGCAGTGAGTAGAGGAACATGCATATCCCAATCTGTTTTGTTGTCATCCACAAAACTTCTTATCATTTTTGCAAGTGTCTGGTTGAAGCGTTCAACTAAACCATTGGAGCAAGGATGATAGGCGGTTGTTCTGGTTTTCTTTATTTCTAACATCTCACAGAGTTGATGGAACAGGATGCTTTCGAAGTTGCTTCCTTGATCTGAGTGCAATTCCAATGGTGTACCAAATCTTGAAATAAATTGCAGGACCAACTCTTGTGCAATAGTTTCCGCTTTTTGATCAGGAATAGCATATGCTTCCATCCATCGACTGAAATAGTCCCCGATAACCAGCAAATATTTATTTCCTCTGTTCGAGATTGGCAAGGGTCCCATGATATCTATACCTAGCCTATCCATGGGATAGCCGACTCTATAATCTTTTCCTGCGGCTTTATGTTTCTGTCTAGGATTTTTATTTCTTATGCATATTTTGCACTTTCTGATATGACTTTTAACATCTTTTTTCATATTATACCAGTAAAATCTTTGCTTTAGTTTGTTTAATGGTAACGTGCGTCTCTCAATATAATGTTATTGAAATGTTATACCTTGACATGACAATATAATATTCTGACATTAAGATGCCATATCCAGACTTTATAATGTCATTATAATGTCACATTAGAATGCCGCCATATCTTGATTTGATAATGTCATTTCCTATCATAAAAAATGGATTATCTTGACATTCAAGTTTTATTTTGTGATATTAAAGGACAATATTTGGACATTATAATACAATATCATGACGTTAACGTTTCATATTCTGATATTACAATCCAATATCCTGGCATACAAATGCCATATCCTGACTTCAAACTGTTACATCTCCTATTTTAATGTCATATTCCGACAAGTCTATTATACAATATTTGATATTATAATAACATATACAATGACACATCATCACATTACAATGCTATATTGTGACATCAATGTGTCATTTCATCAATGTATAAAGTCATATCATAATATTCAAGTACCATATCCTAATATTCAAATATCATATCCTGACATTAAAATGTCGTAGTGATGTTAAACGATATATATATCACGATATTGTAATGCATTTCGTGATAATATAATGTCTATACTTCTACTGAGGGAAGGAAACTATCAAGTCTTCGTCATTTTAAAATGAGAAATGGACTATGTAGACATTTTTTTCTACCAAACAAATCCTACCATGTCATACCTAGTTCTTGTAGCAAATTATTGATGAATTTTCAAACGGAAATCTCATAATTTACGTGCATTAATACACATTATACGAGCTCGATTCTGACAGAAGCACTACTTCCAACAAATTGCGAATTGTAGTGAATGATACACTGCATTATTCAGCTTACTATTATATTGAGAAGTTACTGCCTTTTGGGTTTACACGATCGAATAGTGGAGCTGAATAGCCCCTATGCTGTGCATGCGTGCGGGCGTGAACAAATAGGCCTAGTATGTTGAGATTGTTGCTTCCATGATTTCCATGAGTTACCGACCTTGTATAGAAAACCAATGAGCATGCTGACCCTATCCCATTCAGCTGTGCTATATACTGCCTTTATAAAGCTGTATATGGCCATCATAAGGTGGTCTGGATATGTAAAACACTAATGTTTCGACATTATATTACATATCATGATATTAAAGTGTCATATCCTGATATCATAATCAAATATCCTGGCATAAAACTGTCACATCCCCTATTTTGATGACATATTCTGACATTTTACTGTAATATCACAATATAATATCATACAATGCCATATATTTATTTCATAATATACCAGTATTCAAATAAAATATCTGAATATTCAAATGTATAATCCAGGGTATTAAAATACAATATTGCCATTTCCACGAAATTTACAAAATTACGTAGGCTTAGAGAAGGCCAAACTCTGTCAGCAAAATGCTGTGATTTATACTTATTTAGTAGTACATGTAAATAACCAACAGTCTCGTAGGACACATGTTCAAGCTGGTGTAATACTGTACTTAGCTCTGTTATTATGTACATTCACACAAAATTAGCTAATATTCATATCTTAGAATAATCACAGCCAAAAATTAACCAAAATCGATAAACATTTGATATACTATAAAAAAGACCTACAATGGAATTAGTGTCTGGGTTTTAGACAGGAATCTCTTCAAGTGAATCTTAAATACCATTATTTTAAAAAATTAGACCTGTTAGAATTTTTAATCAATGATTTCTGACATATGATCTTTTGTAAATTTGATAAATCTATATCTATGCTCCCATATATGAAGAAGCAGTTGGACATCGCTTAATCGCGGCACCTGCGCTAAAAGATTTAACCAATATGGCAGCTATGTTGGATTTTGTGTTGATAAGCACACTATATGAAAAATTTCGGTGATGGAAATATATTCTAGTGGAATCCATGGCTCGGAAAAAAAAAGTTTTAAAAACATGATGATTATGGCATGTAAGTGATTTTCTGACATCATGGTCGCCATCTTGAATTTGTGGTGATAGGAAAAGGAATGATATAATTTCTGCTCATATTGATCAGCTCTTTGTGCCTTAAAACATGTGTAGAGGCACCAAAAACATTTTTTTTAACTGCAAAGTGAGAAATTAGGGTATACCCCTGGGTTTTTCGAAAAATGGCGTTACATGGTGCTACATGGAATTAACTACTGTGTGGGATTTATGTTGATAAATTGAATATAATAAAAAATTGGTGACCCAAAAAAGTGCTAGATCCCATGGGTTTGGCCAAAGAATACATTTTAGGTTCAACAACGAGATAGTTACCTCATATTTTCGTTTTTTAAGAGATCGCTTAACATACTCAGAGCAATATGATCGTCTGAGAGAGTAATTTCATGGAAAATTGTATAATCGGTCGAAATGAAGAAGCTTTAAACTTACATTTTAATACTCTTCGATCGAGTATTTTTTAGCCACTGGTGTTATTACATTGTGCTCAGAATAGTATAATCTAAAATCTTATAAGATATAATGGAAGATATAGCATTTCTCTTACTTGTATAGATTTGCCTCGTGCTTCAGTTGCGGATGCTTAGCGGTCCTGGGTTCGAGCTTCACGGCCACTTCCTCTCCCGTACACACGCTCACTGCTCGGTAGATGTCGCCAAATGATCCGTTTCCTATTGTAGTCACCAGGCGGTACTTCCCTCCCGCCACATACACATCTCCTGCAGGTTTCTCTGCTCCCGTCTTACCCATGGCAGGATCACCTATTATCGCTCCTGTAACTTTTTTATAATTTCTATAACATCACTTTCTGTGATATTGTAATATCTACGTCAACCCGGCAATTCTTTTTGTCACTTTCTTTCAATATTTCATATGATAACTTTGAAAATTCTTGGTTTATCTTTAATAACTTAATGTTTACTTTGTTTTGTTTGGTCAAATAAATTGTTTATTCTTTATCGCCAAAAAACGTGAACAAAACGGTTCTAAATCAGCAGTATTATCAAGTAGTATTCATTGTCAAATTTGCTATAGTCCATCCTGATAGAATATAGTCCAGCATGTCATGATTGGCTATAGTCTATCCTGGTAGCATGTTTCTTCTATGAATATTGTCGACCACGTAGTTTCTTTGCTTTCAAATAATTGTGTATGTATAACTAATCATGTATATTATACACGATACGTACACCAGCCTGCTTTATATAATCCCTGATGTCTAAATCTATGTCTCTATTATATGCGTGCCCTAACTGTTGCCTGTTGTGCTGTGTCTGGTTTGCTCGCCGTCTGTCATGTGGTTTCGTTGTGTCGCTCAATAGTTAATATGTAGTTAATATGCACGCTTTGATCTAATGGCCATCGGATGAGGATACTAGCTGGGTCAGGCTACGGCTCAGTCTGATTCGTTATAGGATGAACTGTGACCCGACCTGACCGCTTTATATGGACTGTGGACGTCCTGTCAGTGTCTTACCACTTAATGATTTGTCACTACACCTCACAATTATGACATCCACACCTCACTAAAGTGTTAGTTTGAGACGGCTTGGTGCAAGCACATTAACACTTTATGGTCTGGTGGTTGCACATTATAACACTTTATGGTCGGGTGGTAGCACATTAACACTTTATGGTCGGGTGGTAGCACATTAACACTTTATGCTCTGGTGGTAGCACATTAACACGTTATGTTTTTAAATCTCACACCCATTTGAAGTTTTGAACCTCTACACACAAAGTAAAGTGGGTACACATTTATCACAATTGGTTTAACCCTCAAATGGCCAACCCATAAGATATGCAAGCGGTGTTCATTTGAGTGCGATATGGGAAAAACAGCACTCGTTCAATGAATAAGGTGTGAGCCTTTAGGCGAACACCTTATTCATGGAACAAGTGCTGTATTTTCCCATATCACACGAAAATGAACAACGTTTGTACTGTCTGGCAAGATCAGGTCACACATGACATAACTGCAATATAATGCAGTTATAAGTACAGTTAGAGTGCAATATGGACTGATACGGATATACGTCTCACAGTGAAAACAACTCCACATAGTCTGGGAATAAATAAAGTGCGTAGGACTATACAGCTGTTTTCCTTCATTTTATTTTGCCTTCATACATAGGCCTACATTAAAATGGATATCGAGGCATATTTTTACTTTAGTTGTACAAACGTACGTATTTTTTACCCACTTGAAGTTGTGGGTCGCGGTAGCGGGACACAACTTCAAGTGGGCAAAAAATATTTTTAAATTGTAGAACTTCAAGGGTTAATTGATGAAAAAATTATACTCACGAATGTTATTTGATAACAATTTGCAATATATCCAATTATAACAGCTGTAAACCTCCTCACTTCGATTGATCGTTAACAATTGAAACGCCAAGTGCCTATAGCGCACCCTGTTGTCATATAATTTCCCAAAACGCCCCTTTTGGACAGGAAATGTTTTTTTGAGATAACTTATTAAATAAAAATCATTTGCATCTTATTTTTAACCAATTAAACAAAATCCGATGCTGAATAAACAGGTATTAGTTCTATCTATGGGGGGGCACTTTCCCCGAGTCGTTCCTAATCAGCTTTATTGTCCGATTAAATCACTATTATGAATGAAATGAGTGCATAAACATCAAGATTTGCTAATATTTTGTCTCAGATTAAACAAATATGAGTTATTTTCAACACTTGGAAGTTGTGTGTCGCGGCAGCGAGACGCGACTTCACGTGGGTGATTTTTTTTAATGTAGCTGGGTGCGGGGATCGACTTTAGACAGAATCTGCCGTCCATAGACATTGAAAAAAATAAAAAGGTATAATAGCAGTAGACATATACCATAGGTATTCAAATGCAGCGGAAAGAAATAACTAGAACATTTATGGTAATTGCAAATTTAAAAAAAACACCTTTGTTCTCCATGGTTTAGATACACATTTTTCAGCGTTGTGAGGGCTAATTCTCTTGAATTAGTTTTATTAAGCGTACACAGCTAACACGAAACGTTGGCCCAGCGTTGACCCAACGTCTTGTGTTTACGGGGCCCATGCTGCAAATAAACGTATTGTGGTTACGGGGCACAGGCCCAGCAAACACGAGATTCTGAACCTTGGTTGGTTCAATGTTGGCCCGCCGTCTACGACGTCGGCCCAACATTGAACCAACCTTGGTTCAATGTCTCGTGCGTTATAAAAATGATTATTCAGCTTGAAGTAAGATAGATAGACATTTTATTGACATCAAACAGTAGGCCTGTACAATTAGACGTATATGTCTTTGAAAGCTACATAGTAGTAGGCCCTTATGTGCAATGATTTAAATAATGATGGTCAATGTCGTCAAGCGTATATTTGCATACAAGTACACCCGTTGGCATGAATCACTTGAACTGGTGGTGATTTGAATTGTTTCTCACTTCAACAATTATGTTGGAAATTAAATTGGGACGAATTTATTCCTCATACGGTAAAAGACAGACAAACAGACACAACGAAAATATTTTATTGACATAAATAAATGTCATTACAGACTTTTCATAGAAGTGATTATGCAGGCTACATGTGTATACAAGATGTTAAAGTTGCATAACTGTTTTGTTTATTTCGATTAAAATAACTTTAAAAGAACTGAACAATCATTCATATTGTCTTGAAGGCATTTTAAATGCACTAAAACTGGGTAAATGTAGCGGAATTAGTTCACCATGCGATACACCATCAAGTATTATGAAGTAGTGAATCGGTTTTTGTACAATATGTATGTAATAGTGGTAAGGTTATGGGCCAATATAATGTTACATAGGACAACACCAAACAAATAGCAAACACTAAACGTTGAGCTGAATCGGCATAATGTTGGGCCGGTACTGCAGCGATGGGCCGCCATTAGTCTGCCATTGGATCAATGCCTGTGTTAGCTGAGATACAAAGCCCAAATAACCAGTGGTAGACTAGGTAAAAAAACTGTTGAAAATCGGTTACAGTAAAGTCCGATGTTTTAAATATTATTTTATTTTACCACATAGCGCGATTTTTATCACTGTATGTGATGATTTACGATAAAATAAAATATAGTCTGATATTATCTAGTAGCATTTTGACTATATTTTGAAATGCCTATGAGATACCGAATAAAGAAATACAAAATGTTTTTCAAGAAAGTCACGAAAATCAAAAGAGCGAAAAAGATGATTTACATCATTGCAATTTAGCGCTGATTCCGACAACAATTTCCCACGGACTGGGGAGAGCGTCTTAATGGTGGGCCAAAGGCTCAGATTCTGACCCACACTTAAAAACACCATACTGAAATGGTATCCTATTTTTCAAGTGAGTGACTTTCTCCATACCGGTACCGAAATTAAACATAACATTATATGCATATATCACCCATATCACACAAAGTAATAACTCCCAGATATGTCTAAATGACATGAGATAATACACTTTTTGCTGTGAATTGTATCTATGACCACTTAAAAAAATAATAATATTAAAAGTCTTCCACTTTTCTTCAATGATGATCGTTATCTGCCGCTGGGTACTTTTAATGTCCTGATTATACAGACAGTGTGTCTTACTCCGCTGTGATCAGGTTTGTTTTGGTGGGGCAACAATATTAAAAAACAACAAACTTAAATCCTTAATAACTCAGTAACCGGGTGAGTAAAATAAAAATTTAAAACAACATTCTCCATGAATTAATATTTTTAATGAAATAAACAAAACAGTTATGCAGCTTTAAGCTTGCTAAAATCGAAGTAGCCATTTATCTAAAATGCGCAGTGAGAAAAAATAAAAGTTTACTTATGTAAAGGTAATCTACATCTGTTCAAAAAGCTATTTTAGTATTTAAGGTGATCAAAGTAATACAGATATTTTAGTAGCGATTGGTACATAAAGAGTTAATATTATCTCAGTCTGTTCAAGCAGCTCATAATGATACTAATTGTACACTGTGAATGACCGAGAGTATAATATACCACCCTGTATGGACAAACAGCAGTAACTGCTCACTTGAAAATTTCCATGAAAC
The DNA here is from genome assembly GCA_964017125.1 of Flabesymbios commensalis. Lineage (NCBI taxonomy): Eukaryota > Metazoa > Annelida > Polychaeta > Terebellida > Flabelligeridae > Flabesymbios > Flabesymbios commensalis. The sequence goes on from OZ024913.1 coordinate 81,026,702, forward strand.
TGGTTTACCAATACACATCAATTTTCTTTAATTTTTAAACCACATCAAGTCATCACTACAAGTCGAGAATTCGCGGCCTGTAGTGGATGAAGATGACACTGGTAAATTCAGGCTTGAAAGGGTTAACCCTTACAGCGCTGAATTAATTTATAAACCATGGAGACAAAAGTGATTTTTTCAATTTTAAATCATCATAAATATCTCAGTTAGCTCTTTCCGCTTAATTTGAATACCTATGTTAGCGGTCTACGAGCTATATAATATTTTTTTTGTCAATTCTTTCAGTGCATGCGGGGACCATCTTTGGACGTCTACAGGCACAGATTCTGACGTATAAAGACGGTCCCCGCGCTGAAAGGGTTAATGATCAAGAGTATAATATACTACCCTGCAATTGCAAGCGACAGTAACTGCCTCTTGGAAAGTCAGCAGTTACCGCTTTTGTCTTTGCGTGTCGGGTAGTCTTACATTTTTTTGGTGTTGGTGGCTTCTTGGTGATGAAGCGATTTCAGAGCTCTGCCTAAGAACACATTTTGAGAAGTTATCGGCACATCAATATAAAAGCTAAGTAGCGGAATAGCATTAAAGTATATCATAGATCACTATGCCAAAGCTAAATTGATAAATAGACAGTCACAAAGTGGCCAAATCTCAAGATTTAATTACAGTGGGCGATAATATAACGCCTTTTTGTTGTTGTACACTGCCTGTGATCTTCACTCGAGACACTCAGACCGCCAGGTCGAAATATTATTCAATATAAATATATATTTTTATACTAATTTTAAAATCTCCTGATCTAATCACTAAATCAATGTTATAAGTAAGTAAGATTCATACATAATACGATAATTATCTAATATCGCAAAAAGTACTGCCCCACTTTTGTTTTGTTCTGCCTTTAGAATCTCCCTGGGCAGTCAAGGGTCATCCATTGTGGTGTGAGAGCGGAGCGTGTACAACACAACCTACCTGTATCCAGTAGGCCTATGCTGTTGACCGGCCTGACAGCTGATTCACTCAATACAGACAACATGTGTACTATAAACACACCAACAGCAAACAGCACCATTGCGGATGTTGATGATATTGTTTTTCACCACCTCTGCAGACTCGATGCAGACTGTACAAATGATGTCATCGAAAATATGATTTTTGATGTTGACGAAGACCTGTTGGCAGAAAGTAGGGAGGCAATGTTAAACGAGGCAGTCGAACGTTGCTGCCAAGATATGATTGCCAGGGGTGAATATACAAGTCATCCAAACTTTGTGTTGACCAAACATGATGGCCCCAATGCTACGGCGATGATGGCAAAGGATATAGTCAGGCTCTATGTGTATGCCACTAGACAAACTGATGATTTTCCAAACTTAGAATCCCCCAGTAAAGCCCCAAACAATGTTGATCAAGATACAATTAATGTACCAATTGGAAAAGAAATTAGAGACGATGATTCTGCTACAACATGGAAATTGACCATGCAGCAGAGTTTAAAACGAATTGAAAAAATGCACCGACATGTATCAAATATGTCTCAAACAATCATCGAGTCCGATGAAGTCACGTCCTGTGACATTAGTAATTTGGTAAATTCAATCCCCGAAACACCAAACACTGTTAGATCATCACCTAATACATACCCAGAATCACCGGTGTTTCCAAAATACACAATACAACGTAGAAACAAACTACACTACGGCACCACAAAATCAGAAAAAGAAAACGAACAGCTCGTGCTGGAGGTTCACTTCAGTGATACCGCAGATAAGGACAATACCCCCAACGGTAAACAGAACAAATCACATGAAATTAGTAACAAGGAAGACAAAGACTTGCACCGTAGTCCTAAATATTGTAGCCGACTGAGGACAAAAACACCAAACTCGTGAAGCAAATTCGTGGACTACGTCAACAAAGCATGAGGCAGAGAAAAGAGAATATTAAACTCATCAAAGGACGCGATAGCCTAATGACAAAAAAAATTAAGATGCGAAAAGAAATCACTCGCCTAGTACAAAAGCTTGAGAAAGCCAATCAGAATAGGCCTAATAAAAATGAAAAGAAAGTGACTTTTATAGAAAATGAAATAGATGATAACGATAATGCATGGGAAGCTGTGGGTGCCACAAAATCGAAGAATAGCATTAAAACACGGACAGCAGTAAATACTTGTGCTAAAGCCACACCGACAAAAGGCCAAAAAGTGATAGAAAATGAAAATCAGAAAAAACAAACCAGACAAAAAAGCACAGTTAAAAAAAAGCACCTAAATAGATAAAAGACAACCAAATAAAAAGGATTTAGACAACCAAAATGTCAAAAACAATGAGAAAAATAATAGGCTCAGTAGTTCTACAGAATGTAGCAGCACCACCAGCAACAGTAACAGCAGTGATTTAACACAAACCATCAATGACCTATCCGGCAAAGACGATAATGTAAACGTGACCAGACAGATCCCCATCGTCAAAGCAAAGAAAAAAAAGTGTATCATTGGTGACTCTAATATGCGCGGACTAGCCAAACAATTGAAACCAAAACTTGACAACCCAGATGCCGTATGTGTATATAAAACATCTGGAATGGGAATAGAGCACTTGATACCTAGATTAAAAGGATATATATGTGAGGACACCGATGCTGTTGTCCTCCATCTCGGTACGAACGATATTAGTGGATCATTAAAGTAAAGGAGGATATTAACAGAATGGCTGATATAATGAAGGGATTCCAAAACACACATTTCTACGTGGCTGAAATCCCCCCTACAAAACAGAACAAATATAATGCCCACATTCACCACATAAATTGTCACATAGGTGAAATATGTGCAAATTTGTCCAACGCTGACTATTTGCCCACTCCCGTGAAAAAAACAACACCTTTATCGTGGTGGAATCCACTTAAATGAGGAGGGACAGCAAATACTGACTTCCGCCATGGCGGAAGGCCTCAACAATCACTCCATTAATGGTCAGTGTTTTCTCATAGAAACAATCATCACTGGGACATAACAGATGTGAATAGAGTAATTAACAATGATCAGGTCAGTAAAATACGTGTGCTGTCATGGAACATAAATGGTCTAGGTAACAAAATGACAGACCCTGATCTATTTACATTTATCCGCAACTACGATATAATATTTTTCATAGAAACAATGAAAGGGAATGATTTCACATTGTCAATACCTGGTTATAAATTTCACCATGTAAGTAGAAAACTCAAACATAAAAATGCCTGTAGAGCTTCTGGTGGTATTGGCATACTTATCTCAAATAAATATGCAAATTTAACTAGGATAGACCACACCTATGACTATTTGGTATGGTTAACATTAGCTACAGACTGTTGTCAGAAAAACATTAAAATTGGGTGTACCTATATACCACCAGAAAACTCAACATACGTTGGTGTAAGAAATGATTATATTACTATGCTAGAAGAGGAAGTGGCTAGGTATATAGAAGCGCACCACATCCTATTATGTGGTGACTTTAATAGCCGAACTGGTCAGGCTCCGGACTATGAAGCTGGGGTGATAGATACCAATGTAAATGTTCCAAATCAACGTTCTAATGAAGATAAAGTAATTAACAAATACGGTCAACTTTTACTAAAGTTTTGTATAAACACAGGTTTCAAATTAGCCAATGGGCGGATGTATAATGATAATGGTATCGGCCGCTTTACATACTACTCTCCCAATGGTTCAATCACAATAGACTATCTGATTTTAAATGAAGATAACATAATCAGCAAATTCGAAGTTTTACCGAAATTGGTGGAATCAGATCATTGTCCCATACAGTTCAATATTTCAAATACTAAACTCGATGATCATGATGATTACAACCCATTAAAAATAGATACCGGTGTAGATAACAAAGCTTCTTGCTCTAATGTTTTCATATGGCAAGACGAGAAAAAGCAAGAATATCAACTAGCTTTACGAAATGAGCAAACGTGTCATGCATTTTAGGAAATGCTGTGTGCCGTCATCGATGGGTGTAATACTGACACTCTATGTGACATGTTCAATGGTATGATAGAAAATGTAATTTCGCCATTATTCCCAGCAAGGAAACATATTTCGAAGCAAAGAAAGAACACTCAAAATAATTTTCCCTCTAACCCCTGGTATGATAAAGAATGTAAATCCTTGAAGTATGTTGTTAATAATATTGCTTAACAGGGAGACTTTAACGCACGGCATGGCGAATATAATATAATGTTACGACAATATAAGCAATTAATCCAAAGAAAGAAAAGACAATATCAGCAAGCCAAACTTAGTGAGCTGGAAAATATGAGAACGGAAGATCCTAATTCCTATTGGAAATTCTGGAAATCTTTAAATCCTAGAAATGTTACTACAGGGCCTACTTTGGCAGACTTTGTGAAATACTTTGAACAACAAGTCTACCCACCACATGTGGATTATTTTGATTATGAACACATGAATAATATTATAAAGCAAGTTACTTCATTTCAACATAATGTAGAGCACGATAAATCTAATATGACACAGTTCCTAAACAGTCCCATAACTGCAGAAGAAATTAAAAAGGCAATTCAAAAGTTGAAATGCAAGAAAGCAGCGGGTGTAGATGGTATTTCTGCCGAATTTTACAAATATGGATGTAATGAACTATTGCCAGCATTGGAATTGTTGTTCAATACCATTCTTACCAATGGGGAATATCCATCTAGATGGGCTACCGGTATAATCCACCCTGTCTACAAAAAGGGGGACCATGGTGTTCCAGATAATTACAGGAAAATCACAGTCATGCCGTGTATTGGGAAACTATTTGAATCTATACTTAATAACAGACTCTCATTTAAAAACGAAGTGTGTAATGATAATGATCCTTATCAAGCTGGTTTTAAAAGCAATTCGCGAACTACGGACAATATATTCATACTATGTGCCATCATAGATAAACAAAGGTGTCTTTCTAAACCCCTGTATACATGCTTTGTCGATTTCACAAGAGCATTTGACTATATTGATAGAACAGCATTATACTACAAATTATTGAACAGGGGAATAGACGGCAATTTGCTAAACATAATAAGAAGCATGTTTTCTAAAGCAGAGGGCCGTGTAAAATGGGACTCGCGTATCAGTGACATATTAAAAAGCGAATATGGGGTTCTACAAGGCGGTATGCTCAGTCCCAAACTATTCACGGAATTTTTACAAGACATATCCGCAACATTTGACCAAGATCAAGGTATCCCTGTGGACACCTTACTAATGGTATATCTGTTATTTGCAGATGACCTTGTCCTTTTTCAGAATCTGCTGAGGGATTACAAAAACAGCTAACTGCTCTGTATTTATATGCTTTCCTTTGGCATATCATAGTAAGCATTCCTAAAACAAAAGTTCTAATCTTTAATGAGCGTTACACAAAAGTACACGGAAGCTTCCACTATGGTGATAACATTATAGAAAAATCTGAACAATATAAATACCTGGGTGTGGTGTATAGCACCAAGTCTGCTAATAACGTGTTAAAAGAAACTTTTTCTCATCTTGCTTCCCAAGCTGGGAAAGCAATTTTTTCTCTACGTAAACAGTCCCGTCCTGTGGTCGGTAAATTGTCACCCACTATTGCGTTCAAGGCATTTGATTGTCAAATATTGCCCATACTAGAATATGGAAGTGATATATGTTACACAGGCGATGATGTTAACGATCTGGAAAAAATCCATCTAAAATTTATTAAATCTACACTTGGAGTTAGAAAGCAAACACCTACACCTGCAATATATGGGGACACGGGACGATTTCCACTGATCATCCGACAACACATAAAAGCCGTAAAATATTGGTGTAGAATTCTAAAACTATCTCAGAGCCATCCAGTCAGAAATGCCTACAATATGCTTCTTGAGCTAGATGGCATTGGCTTCATGAATTGGTGTTCCCGTATTCGCTCTGTCCTCGAACGAGCCGGGCTTGATCAAATTTGGGAATCACAGAATATTGGGGATACAAATTAATTCATGCTTTTATTTAAAGAATCAATTGTTAGAATATTTACACAGCAGTGGAGAAAAGATATTGAGAGTTCGAGTAAGCTGCGCACATATGCATTAGTAAAAAATATTTCTGTGTTGAACCATATATCTTACACACAAGGGGTAACCATCTCATAACATCAATGGCGAGATACCGAATGAGCTCACATGATCTAAGTATAGAAAGAGGACGATACAATAATCCAATCACTCCAATAAACCAGCGAATATGCACAAGGTGTGAATTAAACGAAATTGACGACGAAATACATCTTCTTCTCCACTGTAACGCTATGAATAATGAACGCAAAATCTTGTTTAACTCTGTAACCGCAACTATCAATATACAGCCGACGAATGAAATGTTTCTACAAATTATGACATCTAGAGACATAACAGTGGTGAAGTCACTAGCGCAATTTATCTATGGCTGTTTTAAACAAATTAATTGTTAAAAACACCGAGTATAATAAATCAAAGTCACCTATCGCTATATTATCCATATTATCATGCCTTCATGATCTGACTTGGGTATTACCACATATCAGGACGGCTGTTGCTCTCGGATTTATTATTTGGCTTTTTAGGGCCGGTTAGGGACGTTTCCGTCGCCTGTGTTATCAGACGAGGTGGGGCCTTATGGAGGATTTCAGAGTTGCTAAGTCAACTGATTTTATCTATGAGGTCGGGAATGTATTTGAGCCTAAAATGTATTTTTTGTCTAAACCCATGGAGTCTAGCACTTATTTAGATCACCAATATTTTATTATATTGAATTTATCAACATAAATCCCACATACCGGTAGTTTAATGTTATGTAACACCATATAACGTCATTTTTCCAAAAAAAAAACAGGAATATACCACAAGTCCTCACTTTTACAGTTAAAAAAAAATATTTTGGTGCCTCTACACAAAAAGCTCATCAACAGGATCAGAAATGATATCATTCCTTTCCTTATCTCCACAAATCCAAGATGGCGACCATTATGTGAAGCGTCCCCCCCCCCCCCCCTCAGAAAATCACGTACATGCCATAATCATCATGTTGTTGAAACTTTTTTTTCAGGGCCATGGAATCTAGAATATATTTCTATCAACAATTTTTTAAATAGAATGTGCTTATCAACACAAAATCCAACATGGCTGCCATATTGGTTAGCTCTTTTAGCGCAGATGCCACGATTAAGCGATGTCCAACTGCTTTTTCATATGGGAATATAGATATAGATTGATCAAATTTACAAAATATCATATGTCAGAAATCATTGATTAAAAATTCTAACATCTCTCATCTTTAAATATAAGGGTATTTTTCATTCATTTGAAGCTTGAGATAGCGTAAGAAATTCCAGTTTCAAACACAGCGACTAATTCCAATGTAGGTATTTTAATGTTTTTCGCTTTTGGTTAAGTATTAGTTGTGATTATTATTGTGAATGTACATAATAACAGATCTAAGTACAATATTACACCAGATTGAACACGTTTAACGTCAGGATATGATAGTTTTATGTCAGGATATATGAATATGATATCAGGATATGACACTTTAATATCATGATATGTAATATAATGTCCAAACATTGGTGTTTAATATAGCAAAATCACGTTATGATGGCTCAATACAGCCTTATAAAGGCAGTATATAGTGGCTAAACATCACGTTGCTGTATAAAAATGAAAAGATATACATCATATTATCACGAAATGCATTACAATTTCGTGATATATCATTTTAACATCACTATGACATTTTAATGTCAGGATATGACATTTGAATTTTAGGATATGGTACTTTATATTATGATGTGACTTTATACATTGATGAAATGACACATTGAGGTCACAATATAGCATTGTAATGTGATGGTGTGTCATTATAATGACAAACATGCTATTTAATATCGAATATTGTATAATAGACTTGTCGGATTATGACATTAAAATAGGAAAAAACATAAGAAACAGTTCGAAGTCAGGATCTGGCATATTTATGCCAGGATATTGGATTGTAATTTATCAGAATATGACACTTTAACGTCATGACTTGGTATTATAATGTCCAAATTTTGTCCTTTTATATCACACAATAAGATTTGAATGTCAAGATATTCAATTTTTTATGATAGGATATGACATTATCAAATCAAGATATGGCGGGCTTGGCGGCATTTTAATGTGACATTATAATGACTGAATATGACACTACAATATTTTAATGTGACCATAGAATGTCAGGCTTTGTCACTTTGAAGTCTGGATATGGCATTTTAATGTCAGGATATTATATTGTCATGTCAAGGCATAACATTTCAATAACATTATATTGACAGACGCACGTTACCATATGGTAATACAGAATCGACATAGAACATTCCAATATCAGACTGGCACATGTCAGTTCAACATATATATCGCAATATAATTCAGTAAGTAAAGGCCTCTATATTGCTCAAATACCGGTACTCCAAAACTGCCAACAACAAAAGCACTTCGGAAGATTCAATAAAAGGGAAAGTAATTAGATAGCGTTAAGACACATGCTCTTTGAACAGCATGTGGCTTTGTCCTCATTCACTTTCATTTCCTCTTACACTAAAATGTCATATTGTGATGTTAATATGCTATATCATGATATTTAATATCGTGACAATACACTAAAAGATCCTGTCACTTTAATACCATACCGTGATGCTTAACCACCATATCCTGCATTTATAAAGCTGTATCCAGACATCATAACGTCATTTTACTATAATAAAGAGCAATATTTGGACATTACAAAACCATATCATGACGTTAATGTTTCTTGTCCTCATATTATCGTGACATAAAGAGATCATATCCTGACGATAAACTGTGACATCAATTAATTTATTGTCATATTCCGATATTCTGATGTAAAATCATCTCATCACAACACCATACAATGCCATGACTTCATTACGAAATATATATATCCTAATATTCAAAATGTAATATCTTGATAATTAAATGATATATTTCATGATATTAAACATATTGACATTCGCAGATCAAGGACAAAAGTAAGTATTTAAAAGAGCATTGTTACAGGACGATTATCAAAGATGTCATGTACATGTAACGTGTAAGGCGCAAGTCCTTATCTTGTAATTGATTTTTGCTAGAAAGCCTCCCTTCAACGTCACCTACTGCCCCAGCCAACACGGGGCATTAATCCAATTCTGTTTAATTTTTGTGCCAGCGTCGAAGACGGTCAGCCCATATTAAAACAGCATTGGATGAATGCCTCGTGTTTAAACTTCATTATGATACAGAGCATATTTTGCTGTACAGGAGGGTGTGGAATCTACAGTCTGGGAACGGATTTTATATCATGGTCGTTTGTAACCAACGCAAACTGAAAGAGCAGTCGCCCCAGAAAGAGTTCTAAAAAGAGTGAGTTGCGGGTGCAGAGTGGCTTGTTCAAAGGGGGGGGGGGGATCTCACAAATCTAGACTATATTGTACAACGATGTGCTCTTTTTGTATTGGCCAAACATGTAGAAACTGTTACAGCTCGGATGATTGAAACGCAATAATTTCATTATTTACCTGAGATTAATTTGTTAACTTGACGAATCTCAATCTACATTTCTAGTGGGAAAGCAGTTCGAAAACACTCCAAAGCATCACCCACCATGGTAGAATTAATTATAACTACCATGTGGGATTCATGTCGATAAACACAATATAATAAAATATGGTCATCTAAATAAGTTCCAGACTCCATGGGTTCGGCTAAAAAATACATTTTAGTTTCAACAAAGAGATAGTTATCGCATATTTTCGGGGTTTTTAAGAGATCGCTTAACAAAATATTATGGCGGCCATCTTGAATTTGTGGTATTAAGAAAAGTACTGATATTATTTCTGATCATCTGGATAACCTCCTTGTACTTTAAAACATAGGTAGAGACACGAAAATCATTGTTTTAACTTCAAAAGTGGGGGATTGGGGTATAACCCTTTTTTTTAAATGGCGTTACCTGGTGTTGTTTTGAAATAACTACTATGTGGGATTTATGTTGATAAATTCAATATAATAAAATAATGGTGATCTAAATAAGTGTTAGATTCCATGGGTTTGGCCAAAAAATACATTGTAGGTTCAACAACGAGATAGATATCTCATATTTTCGTGTTTTTTAAGAGATCGCTTAACATAATCAGAACAATATGGCGGCCATCTTGGATTTTTGGTATTGAGAAAAGTGCTGATATCATTTCTGATCATCTGTATCAACTCTTTGTGCCTTAAAACATAAGTAAAGACACCAAAATATTTTTTTCCTAACTACAAAGGTGAAGAATTAGGGTATACCCCTGTTTTTCGAAAATGGCGTTACATGGTGGCGGCCATCTTGAATTAAAAAAAATGCACAAGGGGGATTTTTGGGGCATTTTCGGAATTCGTCTGGGGAGATGTCCAGGTATCATTCCTGAAAAAATCAGCTTTCTGCAATTTTATTCCAGGTTCCTGTGTTTTTTTCACTAATGCTCTTGCACTATGTTCTTTGCATTGGTCGTCATGCCAGCAATGTTTGCAATCAATGACGCGACGCATGTCATGTGGAAATAGAACTACTCATAAACGTCTTAATATTCATAACACCTTTACCGTCCCCTCCCCCCCCCCCCCGTCAAGTGTCGGGTTACTGTTGCGCCACTGTCTGCCACATCGCCTCGAGAGTTCGGAGAGGGACGTGGTACAATTATTATTATTATTAATATTTATTCAACCTCCAAGCTGGAGACAGTATACATACATATCAGATTACACTTAAAAACATATGTAAATGTGATACGTAAATATTATCAGTTAAAACATGATACATTTAAAACACAGAATAGCATATTCTTTAATACTGATTAATATCTTGTAAGCAGACGTAAGAGTTTATGGGATGCAGATTCCTTAGATTGGATTGTCGGGTCCGTCAATGGTTAGAGCGCAGAGCTTTGCCAATGTCGCTACCTGCTGAGCGGTTTTGAATCCCGCTTGGTGTTGGTGCAGAATTTCGGAAAAAAATATCATGCTTCTCTCCTGTTGTGTCCTTGGGCATGGCAATGTGTGCGATTTGTTCCTAGCGCCGAAATGGCTGCAAGTGTTGTATGCTCCAAAGGGGAGTTAAAATGGTACATGAATGAACAGGTCCAGTGACCAGGGGTAATATATGTGAAGCGCACAGAGCATTGTGTGTGCACTATACTCTTAACAATATAGATTCTTCAGAAGGAACCCTTCAGTACTATTACCATGCAACTCCAGGAGAACCCTTGCAGGGTTCTCCTGGAGTTGCATGGTAATATTACTGAAGGGTTCTTTTCAAAGAACCTATATTGTTTAGTGTGTGTAAGAACTCACCATTATTAATACACACCACTACATTATTTTCATTGTCTGACCACTACATTATGAGCATTATGAGCATTATTGTTGACCTAGTACAGACCAATTATCAGGGTAGGCTTATAGTATTATAATCAGTCAGGTGTGAGCTGTTGATTACGAGGGATCCTCATTATGTGCAGATGTGTTTTAAGTCAGTTAAAACACTCGGAGCTCTACATAATTTCAATGCGCCGAAAATGGTTGTACTATGCTCTGCGTGGCGTTAGATGTCACAGGGATCCACAGGTCCAGTGGGTGGGGGTAAAAATAACAAAGACGGATGAAATACTTGATATAAGACTATACCCAGCAAACACGAGACATTAAACCAATGTTGGTTCAATGTTGGCCCACCGTCTTCGACGTCAGACCAGCATTGACCCAGTATTGGTTCAATGTCTCGTGTTTGCTGGGTGAACCAATGTTGGTTCAATGTTGGCCCGCCGTCTACGCCGTCGGCCCAGCATTGACCCGACATTGGTTCAATGTCTCGTGTTTGCTGGGTCAACCTGCACCTTTTTTACAATTCACCAGCCCCTGTATAACGTCTCTTGCCAGCTAGGCTCTCCATTCATAGCTTTATGTGGCTTAATTGTGTTCACTAAGCTAATGAGTATCATTTATGCCTATACAGGTCTTAACCCTTTGAGCGCTGAATTATTGTTATATAAACAATGGAGACCGAAGGTTTTTTTCAATTTGAAATCATCATAAATATCTTAGTTAGCTCTTTCTGCTTCATTTGAATACCTTTGTTATGGGTTTACGATCATTATAAATATGTTTACTCTTACAGCGCGGGGATCGACTTTAGTCGTCAGATTCTGACGTCTACAGACGTCAGATTTTGACGACTAAAGTCGGTCCCGTACTGTAAGGGCTCAGCTTATACTTTTCCAGTCCGCCGGTTGGCCCTGGTGTAGTGGTTAAGCCACATGCCTGCCACGTCGGAGCGCGCGTTTTGCGCATCACTATGGTTTCCAAGTTTCAAAGATACAAAAAATGTTTCTTCTCTGCCCACTCGTGAACATTCAGTATTGTGAGAGAGGAGCCTCAGGCCGTCAGATCTTGAATTTCGCATCCCAATGAATCTATATTAGTTCGGACAATGCGGGCCTTTTGGACGCATGCAAGTTGTTAGGACAGCTATACCCACCGTCAGATTAACTTGTATCGCAAGTTTTTTGCCGATATCTCAGTCAATTCTCAGCCGAGTTTCATGAAATTTTGCAAGGACTATTTTCGAGTCACCTGCTAAATACCGTAAAATGTTCATAAAAATATCATATACATGTACATCTTTATGAGTGAGCAGGGAAAAAACATTTTGTTTCTTTGAGACTTGAATTCCAGAGAGGGGCTCGAACCCGCGATCCCCGTCTTTCCAAGCAGGCAGTTTTAACCATGAACTAGAGCCCCGCCTCGATGAAGCAGTTGTTCTCTGTAATTTTAATAACGTAAAGTTCACTGAAGCGTTCACAATATATATCAGGTAGATCTGTAAAGCTAAAAGGTTTGAGCAAACACTCCTTTATTTCCTTTAAAGGGACTGGCCCAGGCAAAAATCATAAAAAAATCGGTGATTTTATTTTGGCTTCTTAATATGACCATATGATGTAAACGTGTCCATAGACTAGAACTGTTTTTTTTTTAATTTTTGTGCTGCGCATTTATTAGGTAGGCTAGATATAGAGACAAAATTCTGATTTCTAATTATTGACAGCCATGTCAAAAATAAGAAATACGGGAATTTCGTCTCTATATCTAGCCTAACTGGTGAATGCGCAGCAAAAAAAATCAAAAACTTTTGCAGTGCTAGTCTATGGACATGTTTACATCATTTGTCATATTAAGAAGCCAAAATAAAATCACCGATATTTTGATGATTTTAGTCTGGGCCAGTCCCTTTAATGTACTATGCCATATGTAGGCTACTTGAGCTCCATATATATTATATACATTATTGTAGGCATAGTAGGCTACTGGAAAATCCTTCGCTGGCTGACATGCATGACATACTCTGCATGCATGCGTGACATTCTCTGCATGACATGCAGAGTTATTGCCTCAATAGAGTGTGAATATTGTTATCAGGTCCCTCAAGCCGAGTTAGTAACATCACACTGAAGCTTGTTTTGTTCGAAAACGTATACAGGCGATTTAGACCTTATTTCGTCATCAACACAACAAAAAGAAATATTCCAAATAATTTACCATTCACCAGGTGGCATGCAATGCACCTACAGAGAGCTCACTAGGGGAGTATAATCTAAACGAATCACTCACCAGATGGCAAACCCATAACTATCTATACTCACTGCGTGTCAACGCCGTATCCTTAACGTCTCACCACACATAATACCCCTCTCATAGACTTACAAGTATTATGGCCCATACGCGCCGGCCTTTCAGCATTCTTTAAATAGAAAAATGTATATAAAACTATATATTTTTTTTAATCATCAGGACATACTCTATCAATATAAAAAAAATAAAAAAGAGTGCTTAGACGTGAGGCTTTTTTCTATTTTCACATGGAAATATTAGGTCCTAATCTACTCTCTGAGACTTACCAAATACACGGGAACTACCAAATGCAGAATATGCCTTGTTACTACGTAGCGTAGGGACTACATTTTATATCTATCTTCCCCGATTTCGATGTTTTGGAGCAAGAAATGATCACCCAATCTAAATGAATTGGTATCAAAATGATATAAATGTAATATTTTAACCCGGGCCTGCTGTAAATCGCCACATTTAAAAAAAAATTGTAACTCTCTCACTTTTTAATGATATGCGCGTATGAATTTGTGTGGTGAGACCTTAATGCAAACTAGCCTACATTTTATATGATTATTTTCGTGTGAATTATTATTTAATAAATTAAACCATTACGGTATAAGAGGAGTGGCTGGATAAAGAGTTATCTAAATAATAGGAGTCAGCTACTCATATATCACATGTGGAGTACCACAAGGGTCCATCTTAGGGACCTCTACTTTTTTTTATTTACATAAATGATTTGTCCAACATATCTACATTGCTATTTACTATTCTCTTCGCAGATGATACCAACATATTTCTACAAAGTAAAAAACATTGACGATTTAGTAAAAACAAATAAATATAGGCACTTGCAAAATTCAATTTTACTTACGAATAAACGTTCATATTTCTTAATTCATAAACTGACACTATGCATTCAATACACCCTGTTTTAAACAAAACTAGGACGAGCACAATGTTTTTAAAATTACTAGGATGAGCATGAGCATTTGAAAACATATTTTAATTTTGACGCAGTTATCATGGTATGTTAAAGTATAATTACAGGCAACATATTGAAGCGCTCCTGTTGTGGTTGCTTACTTCACGCTTATTCTGAATAATCAAACATTGGCAACCTGGGTTATTAAATCCAAAAGTCTGTAAATTAAATTTCTTTCTTAATGGGAATAAGAGAAAGATTTTAACCCCCAAAGCGCTAAATTAACCCTTTGATCCCTTACAATGCATTGAATCATCATTTTGCATCTATGAAGAATAACTTTTTTTTTCTACATCTAGGGATTTTAGAACGAAAATGTTCATGGAGCCGTTTGAATAATAGCAATTTTTTTATATTCACCACCCACTTCAGGTCATTTTCATCCACTACAAGTCGGGAATTGCGACAGCAATTCTCGGCTTGTAGTGGATGAAAATGGTAAATTCAGGCTTGAAAGGGTTAAATACCCTTTCTTTTCACTCAATTGAATTTTGTGTCTCATAGTAAATGAAATAAAATGAATCGGGCTTTAGGACACTTTTTTGCACATACAGGCTAAGCTGGGCCAGGGGAACCTCCTGAGGATGGTGAGATGAGTAAGATAACACTGCCCTCCAGACACAGGATTCTAAATTCAAACCCTGGCGGTCTGAGGTCGAGCACGCTACCTCTTGGTGACGGAGGCTCCTCACAATACTGAGTTTCACGAGTGGATGGGGGAGAAACATTTTTGTTTTTTTCAAACCACCGAGACAGGGAAACGAACCCCGAACTCCAGCGTGAAAGGCAGAGGTGCTAACCACTGCCCTAGGGCCCCCGCCCTTGTGGCTCGGGGTAACTTACCACAAGTGAAAATTACTCACACCTGTTTAATTTGAAACCAAACATTAGAAATCAGGATTATTGTATACGAGTAGGCATAGTCCTGACTTCTGTCTGTTGTGATATTGCCATGATTGTGCAGAACGCGCTTTGAGCTGACGGTGGGCCAACATCAATCTAATATTGAATCAGTGTCTATCCCAGCAAACACGATATTGGCCACCGTCTACGTCGGCCAAGTATTGGTCCAACATTGGGTCTATGTGACGTGTTTGCTTTCCTGTGGTTGATGAACAAGAACACTACAGATTCCTTGAGCTGATTGATTGGGGGAGCACAAATGACCGAGAGGTAGAGTGCTCGTCCTCAGGAAACAAGGGCATTGTCATCTCATTGATCTCAGGAGGTTCTCCTGGCCCAATTTAGCCTATACGTTCACAAAGGTGGCATAAAACCCCATTCATTCATTCCTTGAGCTGATTGATGACTGTGTAGATTTAAATGGGCAAATATAACAGTGCCTATAATGAGGCGATCAGATCTGGTATTAAAGGTGATCTATCACCCCTTATATGGTATGAATAATTATGTCCTTATATGGGGTGATTGGCTATCATGTGACCCTCACAAAGGGTCACATGATAGCCAATCACCCCATATATGGGGTAATTGGCTATCATGTGACTCTCTCAAAGGGTCATATGATAGCCAGTCACCCCATATAAGGAAACAATTGTGCCCTATCTTGTGACAACTTTGATTTATTTGTCACAAATTTATTTATAGTATATAAGGGGTGATATGTCACCTTTAAATAAGTCAGCGTTATTAGTGCAGGCTGGATAGACTACACGGTTTACATCCATATTTAATCTGCTTGCTGGCTGCAGCACGCACACACCCCATACTCTGCCCAGACCCCATAAATCCAGAGAGATAGATGACGAGTTTAAAGAGCAGCCATTCAGTAGAGATACGACACCCTCTAGGGAATGCCTCGTCAACTACGCCTAGCATACGATGGCCGTCAGTGGATGCGAAGTTATAAAACGCCAAATAATCTTCAAATAATCTGTTTTTCATCAATTACGAACCCCCCTCTCCATGTATGTATCATCTCATCTGCCTACAACGTACTGATGCACACAAATGAGATGAGTAAGAATCTGGGTTTAAAAGGTCTGACAAGGGCATTGACTTCCGGCGTGCCATGTAGGAGGCGCATGCGTGACATGTAGGAGGCGCATGCGTGACATGTAGGAGGAGCATGCGTACAGGCAGGTTCGTGTGTAAACGCAATCCATCCATTTCGAAATAAAAAAAATACACAATATTTATCAGACACGAGATATTGGCCCAATGATGTTTAAATATTCAGCTGCACAATGAAATTCATCGCAAATTTAAACCCTGACAATGCACCAAAGCATCATTTTGCATCACCGAAAAAATGACCTAATTTCACACATCTGGCAGTTTTAGAACGACGATTTTCATGAAACTGTTTTAATAAAAACGATATTTTTATTCCATTTGTCACCCACATCAAGTTATCTTCATCCACTGCAAGTCGAGAATTGCGACAGCAATTCGCGGCTTGTAGTGGATAAAGTTACAATGGTAAATTCAAGCTTGAAAGGGTTAATTACATTCAGCAAAATCATACATCTTTTGTAGTTTAATACACACTTTAACGGTTCCGTTGGGAACGGCTCGGCCAAAATATCGTAGCTACATTGGTGGCTGCTCCTCATACATCAACATGGCTTTATTGCTAAGTAACTGTTATAGGCCTAGTGTTCTTACATCGGTCCTATCTTTATTTGCTTCTTATCTGCATAAACCAGGTTTTTATATCTATGACACATATCATTTATAATATTATATGTTAGGCTAAATATGAATAATGGTGTTTAGGATATGAATTACTATATTGTGTGTGTCTATTATTATTCCTGATTAGTATGACCAAATAAACTATACATGATTTTATACAGTGAACCATTGCCAAATATAGTCCTAATCTTCAGCAACCCCACTGGGCACACAATGTTGATGCGACGTTGAATCAACGTTATTGACATTGATTCAACGTCTCAGCAACGTCGTGTGCCCAGTCACCCAGTGGGACGTTAGCATTATTTCACTGGACCACATGTTCCCTTGACGATCGTGAATAATCCGCTATATTGTTTCACCCTCCGGCAACAATGCAGCTAGTTATAAGTGTGAGATAAATGTTATGTCACCAATGTGACCAAACTCTGCCGAATTATTCTAATTCCGAGCCGCCCCACGGCAACACTGTCTGCCGTGCAAAGACAAACAGCAGTATCTACTTACTTACCAAGTACGCAGTTACTACTGTTTGTCTTTGCGCAGTGGTCATTATGCCAGTACTCGATGGCAGAAGAGAATTTTGCAGCTCAAAGATAAACAGCAATACTGCTGTTTGACATGTTCCGACCATAGAGCACGCTGTCGCTTATTGGGCAATAATGGGTGAATGAGCACCCTGCAGGCTTCAAGTGGAGATCCCTAATATTCTATTTACAGTACAAGTGGCGCCACACGGCGAGAGTGCTCCACTGACACCCCCTGGTGAAATGTAGCATAACTACTGCTGAATGGTGACAGATTAATTATTGATAAATCACCCGCTTCATATAGAATAGCCTAATATTAGGCCGCTGTTAGGGCTTCAGATGCAATAGCGTTACGCTATTTATGAGTACGAATGGTGATGCTACATATAAAATGCTTTCTAAATCGGAAATAAGGTTGTTTCTGGTAATAGCATGCCGATATGTAACCTTTCTCGCACTCATGCTGTTGGCTTTCACTACGAGACGTATCATGAGATCAGCCCATCGCGCACTCCTATACGCTTCACTACAGTTTGATTTTGCCGTTTCAGTTATATTAGATACTTGTACGAGAAAATGCATGCGGCATCGTTGGTACGGCGAAATGGGCTGATCTCAGCACTCGTCACC
Organism: Flabesymbios commensalis; assembly: GCA_964017125.1. Lineage (NCBI taxonomy): Eukaryota > Metazoa > Annelida > Polychaeta > Terebellida > Flabelligeridae > Flabesymbios > Flabesymbios commensalis. The sequence goes on from OZ024913.1 coordinate 81,045,245, forward strand.
ACATAAAGCCCTCGCCTATAGGCTCGGGCTTGATGTGGTGACTAGTGCTGAGCCCATCTCGCCTCCCAACGATGCCGTATGCATATAATATGGAGACAATACTGATATCTATGCTAATATCATGATGTTAGACAATGAATAAAGAAATGAATCTTGATTACATATTCACGCTGGCTACACTTATCAAACGTTGGGTCAGATGGTATTTACCCCACTTGGGTTGATGTAAATGCCTAGACGCATATTGCTATGTTATATAAAAGCCTTGTTAACAATGGTACATATTTATACATTGAATATGGTAGACAATAATAGTCCCTGGAATTGTTTTCATTGAAAGTCAAATGCTTCTAAATTTGAAAGTTGAAAATAAAAATACCCTTTGTAAAGGAAATCCACAAGCGTACATCAGCATGCCTGAATGAATTACATATTAAAAAAAGCTAGTCGAACAAAGAAAATAATGCAATGGTGTGTTTTAAATGTACACACATGATGTGTTAGTAAGCCATACCCAGCAAACACGATACGTTCACCCAATGTTGTTTCAATGTTGGTCCAGCGTCTTCGACGCAGGCCCAACATTGAAACAACATTGGTTGAACGTTCCGTGTATGCGTCACTACCACATAAACTAGTAATTAGGCTATTGAGTGTTATTTGTACCTGGGGATTACTCATTATGGCAGTGGTCATGGGAAGTCATTAGATGCATGTGATCATTTTCCATCGGGATTAAATCTTTTGAATCTGACCACTTACATCATGGGAAGGCTCGGCACGGGTCATCCTCGTCGTTATACCATACTCTCTGGCCTAACACTTTAATTCCTAAGGTTCGCCACGGGTCATTCTCGTCGTTATACCATACTCTCTGGCCTGACACTTTAATCCCTAAGGTTCGCCACGGGTCATTCTCGTCATTATACCATACTCTCTGGCCTAACACTTTAACCCCTAAGGTTCGCCCCGGGTCATCCTCGTCGTTATACCATACTCTCTGGCCTAACACTTTAATTCCAAAGGTTCGCCCCGGGTCATTCTCGTCGTTATACCATACTCTCTGGCCTAACACTTTAAACCCTACAAAGCTGAAATATTTGTATTTGAGCCAAGAGACCAAAGGTTTTTTTCAATTTGAAGTCGTCATAAATGTCTCAGTTAGCTCTTTCTGCATCATTTTAATACCTATGGGTGGTCATTTTAAATATTTTACTCTTTTCGTGTGGGAATCGACTTCGGAATCTGACGTCTATAGATTATTAAAAGACAAGACAGTATACATTATAATTCAAGAAGTAATAGGACACACAAAGTATAAAAAATACTAATAGATAAAATAAGTCTGAAGTTGTGGGTCATGGTACTTCAATTGGGTGAAAATTACTCATATTTGTTTAATTTCAGACACAAAAGTGAAAATCTTGATGTTTAAACAAACATTACAGTGAGTTAGGGAGTTATAGATTTGACGTAGGTTATTGACGCTTTAAATCGTTAGTAGGCCTTATGACTAAGAGGTTCATGCTTAGTATGCAAATGCCATCAACCTTTTCAGTGCTGGGACCGACCTTAGACGTCAGATTCTGACGTCTAAAGTTGATCCCCGCACAGTAAGAGTAAAATATTTACAATAGTCGTGGTCCCATAACATAGGTATTAAAATGCATCAGAAAGAGTTAAAGATTTTTTTTTTAATTATATTATCTATTTCAGATTAAAAAAAAACTTGTTATCCTGGTGTGTATACAAATATTTTTAAAACAATGTGAATAATAATAACTAGAAAGTGTTAACAATTTCAGCGCGGAGACCGTCTTTAGACGTTAGAATATAACGTCTATAGAGGTCAGATTCTGACGTCTAAATTCAATCCCCGCACTGAAAAAGGGTAACATACTTATAATGGCCGTAAGATAGGTATTCAAATTAAGCAGAAAGAACCAACTAAGACATTTATGATGATACAAATTGAAAAAACCCTTGTCAAAACAGACATAGATTTTATTATGAAGCGATACAGTATGAACACAGCGATATGGACTGATACATATATATGTTTTATAGTAAAAAACACTGTACAGAGTGTGATAAATGTCCAAACCTCAGTAAATTACGTTCGAAGTATCAGTCATAGTATGGTAATATCTATGGATAAAAGGGTAGATCTTGTAAAATGCTTTTTGCTGAATGAACGCAGCATTAAAGGACCAGTTGGGCGACGATTCAACAAACAGCTTATTTCTATTATTTGCCTGGAAGCATTCAATGGAACCAGCGCGCGGTCCGTGTCAGCCCAAGATGGATAACAACCTCACACGACAAACCCATCAATTCAACGACAGAATAACACCCACACATGACAAGCTCGTCAACTTAACGACAGGCAAAAATACACATGGCTTCACTGTAAATGTGTAGAATATTTTGTTCAGTGTCATTTTCGTTTCTTTTATTTTAATCATCTTAGCGCCAAGTTAAATGTGTAGAATATTTAGTTTGATGTCATTTTCGTCTCTTTATTTTAACCTTCTCATCGCCAAGTTAAATGTGTAGAATATTTAGTTTGATGTCATTTTCGTCTCTTTATTTTAATCCTTTTAGCGCCAAGTTAAATGTGTAGAATATTTATTTTGATGTCATTTTCGTCTGTTATTTTAACCTTCTCATCGCTAAGTTAAATGTGTGGAATATTTAGTTTGATGTCATTTTCGTCTTTTATTTTAATCCTCTTAGCGCCAAGTTAAATGTGTAGAATATTTAGTTTGATGTCATTTTCGTCTCTTTATTTTAACCTTCTCATCGCCAAGTTAAATGTGTAGAATATTTAGTTTGATGTCATTTTCGTCTCTTTTATTTTAATCCTCTTAGCGCCAAGTTAAATGTGTAGAATATTTAGTTTGATGTCATTATCGTCTCTTTATTTTAACCTTCTCATCGCCAAGTTAAATGTGTAGAATATTTAGTTTGATGTCATTTTCGTCTCTTTATTTTAATCCTTTTAGCGCCAAGCTAAATGTGTAGAATATTTATTTTGATGTCATTTTCGTCTGTTATTTTAACCTTCTCATCGCTAAGTTAAATGTGTGGAATATTTAGTTTGATGTCATTTTCGTCTTTTATTTTAATCCTCTTAGCGCCAAGTTAAATGTGTAGAATATTTAGTTTGATGTCATTTTCGTCTCTTTATTTTAACCTTCTCATCGCCAAGTTAAATGTGTAGAATATTTAGTTTGATGTCATTTTCGTCTCTTTTATTTTAATCCTCTTAGCGCCAAGTTAAATGTGTAGAATATTTAGTTTGATGTCATTATCGTCTCTTAATTTTAACCTTCTCATCGCCAAGTTAAATGTGTAGAATATTTAGTTTGATGTCATTTTCGTCTCTTTATTTTAATCCTTTTAGCGCCAAGTTAAATGTGTAGAATATTTATTTTGATGTCATTTTCGTCTGTTATTTTAACCTTCTCATCGCTAAGTTAAATGTGTGGAATATTTAGTTTGATGTCATTTTCGTCTTTTATTTTAATCCTCTTAGCGCCAAGTTAAATGTGTAGAATATTTAGTTTGATGTCATTTTCGTCTCTTTTATTTTATTCCTCTTATCGCTAAGTTAAATGTGTAGAATATTTAGTTTGATGTCATTTTCGTCTCTTTTATTGTAATCCTCTTATCGCTAAGTTAAATGTGTAGAATATTTATTTTGATGTCATTTTCGTCTCTCTCATTTTATTCCTCTTAGCGCCAAGTTAAATGTGTAAAATATTTAGTTTGGTCTCATTTTCGTCTCTTTTATTTTAATCCTCTTAGCGCCAAGTTAAATGTGTAGAATATTTAGTTTCATGTCATTTTCGTCTCTTTCATTTTATTCCTCTTAGCGCCAAGTTAAATGTGTAAAATATTTAGTTTGGTCTCATTTTCGTCTCTTTTATTTTAATCATCTTAGCGCCAAGTTAAATGTGTAGAATATTTAGTTTGATGTCATTTTCTTCTCTTTTACTTTAATCCCCTTATCGCTAAGTTAAATGTGTGGAATATTTATTTTGATGTCATTTTCGCCGAGTGTAATGTAACCTATTCCACACATGAATATGTTAACCTTGGGAAGGTGTTCAGTGATAGGATCTTTGATTTTAGCGATTATTTGAACATCGACATTATCAATACATGATGTGTATGCATTTCTATGGTATTCACAAAGAACGCTGATTATACTATTTTATGATTTTTTTTACACACCTGCATATCTGCACACTGTATATAGATACTTTTTGATATCCGCAGCGAAATGAAAGTTAGACACTGTGAGGATTTGTTATTCAGGAGGAACAAGTGCGGTCTGGATGACTTGGTGGACGTGGTCCAGACAGTGATGTGTGTGTCACTAATATAAATTCGTAACTTCCCGTCTGACAAGAAACGTTGGCTCTATGTTGGTTTAACGTTGGGCCACCGTCTGCGATGCTGGCCCAGCATTTAAAGGTTAATACCTGATATTGTCTGGGTTGATCTTATGCTACACATTATGGGGATCACGATGTAAGGCTGTATCAGCATGACTGCCCAGCAAACACGACACACTGAGCCACTACTGACGATGTAAGGCTGTATCAGCATGACTGCCCAGCAAACACGACACACCGAGCCAATGCTGACGATGTAAGGCTGTATCAGCATGACTGCCCAGCAAACACGACACACCGAGCCAATGCTCACGATGTAAGGCTGTATCAGCATGACTGCCCAGCAAACACGACACACTGAGCCACTGCTCATGATGTAAGGCTGTATCAGCATGACTGCCCAGCAAACACGACACACCGAACCAATGGTCACGATGTAAGGCTGTATCAGCATGACTGCCCAGCAAACACGAGACACTGAGCCAAACGATGTAAGGCTGTATCAGCATGACTGCCCAGCAAACACGAGACACTGAGCCAATGCTCACGATGTAAGGCTGTATGAGCATGACTGCCCAGCAAACACGGCACATGGAGCCAATGCTGACGATGTAAGGCTGTATCAGCATGACTGCCCAGCAAACACGAGACACTGAGCCAATGCTGACGATGTAAGGCTGTATCAGCATGACTGCCCAGCAAACACGACACACTGAGCCAATGCTCACGATGTAAGGCTGTATCAGCATGACTGCCCAGCAAACACGACACACTGAGCCAATGCTCACGATGTAAGGCTGTATCAGCATGACTGCCCAGCAAACACGACACACTGAGCCAATGCTCACGATGTAAGGCTGTATCAGCAAGACTGCCCAGCAAACACGACACACCGAACCAATGCTGATTTAATGCTGGGCCATGACTGAATGTGTAATAAAATGAATGAATGGGCTTTAGTGCACATGATTTATAGGCTAAACTGGACCAGGAGAAAATACTACGGATGGTGAGATGAATGATATGACATTGCTCTCCAGACACAGGATTCGAAATTCGAGCCTTGGTGATCTGAGGCCGACCACGCTACCTCTCGTCCACAGAGGCGCTCCACTATATTAAATCTTTACGAGTGAGTAGAAAAAACCCCACAGAATTGTTGCAAAAGCAACCAGTCTTACTATTTAAACCCCCAAAAGCAGAATCAGAACATGTAGAATGACAAATAGACATTCAAAGCAGCCTGACAAAATATTACAAATCACTTAATCCATTGTGTTAGACATGCCTATTGTTATATTGACAGACTGTGAGAGCTCTAGGATGTGACAGCCATATTAATTATGTAACACCAAATTAACCCCTTACTTCCCAGAGCTCACTGTATAGATGATAATCACTCTGAAGCAGTAAACGATGTAACCCCTTACTCCCTAAAGCTCACTCCACAGATGACAATCACTGTGAAGCGGTAGACGATGTGACCCCTTACACCCTAAAGCTCACGCCACAGATGACAATCACTGTGAAGCAGTAGACGATGTAACCCCTTACTCTCTAAAGCTTACTCCACAGATGACAATCACTGTGAAGCAGTAGACGATGTAACCCCTTACTCCCTAAAGCTCACTCTACAGATGATAATCACTGTGAAGCAGTAGACGATGTAACCCCTTACACCCTAAAGCTCACTCCACAGATGACAATCACTGTGAAGCAGTAGATGATGTAACCCCTTACTCCCTAAAGCTGACTCCACAGATGACAATCACTGTGAAGCAGTAGACGATGTAACCCCTTACACCCTAAAGCTCACTCCACAGATGACAATCACTGTGAAGCAGTAGACGATGTGACCCCTTGCTCCCTAAAGCTCACTCCACAGATGACAATCACTGTGATGCAGTAGACGATTTAACCCCTTACTCCCTAAAGCTCACTCCACAGATGACAATCACTGTGAAGCAGTAGACGATGTGACCCCTTACTCCCTAAAGCTCACTCTACAGATGACAATCACTGTGAAGCAGTAGACGATTTAACCCCTTACTCCCTAAAGCTCACTCCACAGATGACAATCACTGTGAAGCAGTAGACGATGTGACCCTTTACTCCCTAAAGCTCACTCTACAGATGACAATCACTGTGAAGCAGTAGACGATGTAACCCCTTACTCCCTAAAGCTCACTCCACAGATGACAATCACTGTGAAGCAGTAGACGATGTGACCCTTTACTCCCTAAAGCTCACTCTACAGATGACAATCACTGTGAAGCAGTGGGCGATGTGACCCCTTACTCCCTAAAGCTCACTCTACAGATGACAATCACTGTGAAGCAGTAGACGATGTAACCCCTTACTCCCTAAAGCTCACTCCACAGATGACAATCACTGTGAAGCAGTAGACGATTTAATCCCTGTAGTTTATTTTTTTCTCGTACATTTTAAATTGCAATTTCAGTTCTAAAAGAATAATAAATGATACAGTGAATCTCATTTCCCTCAATCTTTTAAAAATTGATTGATTGATCGAATGAATGATTGGTTGATTTATTGATTGATTGATTGAATAATTGATTGATTGATTGATTGATTGATTGATTGATTGATTGATTGATTGATTGATTGATTGATTGATTGATTGATTGATTGATTGATTGATTGATTGATTGATTGATTGATTGATTGATTGATTGATTATAAATATCAATCAATATCGTTATAAATATTTTAATTCTTTCAGTGTTGGATCGTCTTGAGACGAAAAAATCTGACGTTACGTCTAAAGACAATTCCTGCGCTGAAGAGGTTAAGCAAATTCGTTTTTGTTTGACTGAGTGATTGAGTGATTGAATAAGTGAATGTAAAACAAATACAGATACACATGGCTTAGGAATCATTTCATTAGATATAAGAATATAATTACCATATTAAATATTTCAAACTGCATTTTAAACTAGAAAGCATTTAAGTAGAAACTAAGAAGTTACATAAATCAGCCTGAGTAAATACGGGACGTCGACATTATGTTGGTTTATTCAGGCCCAGCGTCGCCGACAATGGGCCAATGTTAAACCAACACTGGGTTAACGTCCCTTACTTTGACGATAGCCTTTTCAGCATGCGATGCAGAGATATCTGTAATCTTTTTGCTGGAAAGCGGGAAATGTAGAAAACAATGTACACAATATTACAAAGGGAGACATGAAAGAAGGAAAGATGAAATATTTGGCGTGTATATGTTAAGCTAGTCCACTAATCGTGTATTTGCAGAGGCCAGCTCCCAGCTAGTCCACTAATCAGACAATAGATCCATCTGGCACACTCGTCCTGAAATGTCACAATTATCTGCTCATCTCTTTCCCTTCGGCTATGTTGATTCTCCTAGATGCTCTTGTGGCGTAACGCATGAAACTGTTTCTCATTATCTCCTGGACTGCCCACTCCATGTTGTTCAGCGAGAGAGACTACTGGTTGCAATTAGAAATATCATCGCTCCTACTCTACATCCGGCTACATTACCAATTTTAGACAAAGATGCATATATTAAAATTTTACTTTTTGGATCCAAAGATTTATCTTCGGAAGAAAATATCCTTGTTTTCAGAGCCAAAAAACATTTCATTTTAAATTCTGTCAGATTTAGTCGACATAATAATATACATTATCCTTATCCATAACCAAGTGAAATTGGTGATATAACGTGGAGCTCCGATATTTTTTTTCGATCTGTATTTGCTGCTTTAAATGGAACAAAACTCACGTAAAATTTTGCTGAATATTTAATTAATGTTAATGATTTGTATTGTATTGTATTTTAATGTATTGTATTGTATTGTACTGTATTGTATTGTTCGTATTGTACATAAATGTTATGTATATATGTCTAATGTTGATCACGTCATATTGTGACGTCTAATGTTGACCACGTCAGATTGTGACGTCTAATGTTTTTTTTTTTTTTTTTTTTTTTATTGATTAAAATGTACAATACAAATACAAATTATGTATTATCAGTAAATAAATTGTTCATTTAAAAGCACATTCATTGAAGCCGTTGCCGACTCATTGTAAAAGAACAAAGAATCGACATCGGCCCAATGCGAGTTACTGACACAGTCATGTTCACAGAAAAAAAAACTAGTACTCAGTGAACGCGAGACACTGTCACAATACCAGATCAATGTCGGGCCATAAACGCTGGCCCGGCACTGAACTAACACCATGCCAGCGTCTCCCGTTTTCTGGCTATGTGGTATGGTATCACAGTTGACAATACATGACCCACCAGACACAAGGCGGTAAAAGCAACGCCGGTTCAACGCCGGTCCACTATCGAGTGACGTCTAATGTTGACCACGTCATATTGTGACGTCTAATGTTGATCACGTCAGATTGTGACGTCTAATGTTGATCCCGTCATATTGTGACGTCTAATGTTGATCACGTCATACTGTGACGTCTAATGTTGATCACGTCATATTATGACGTCTAATGTTGATCACGTCATATTGTGACGTCCATTGTTGATCACGTCATATTGTGACGTATAATATTGATCACGTCAGATTGTGACGTCTAATGTTGATCACGTCAGATTGTGACGTCTAATGTTGATCACGTCATATTGTGACGTTTAATGTTGATCACGTCATATTGTGACGTCTAATGTTGACCACGTCATATTGTGACGTCTAATGTTGATCACGTCAGATTATGACGTCTAATGTTGATCACGTCAGATTATGACGTCTAATGTTGATCACGTCATATTGTGACGTCTAATGTTGACCACGCCAATTGTGACGTCTAATGTTGATTACGTCATATTGTGACGTTTAATGTTGATCACGTCATATTGTGACGTCTAATGTTGACCACGTCATATTGTGACGTCTAATGTTGATCACGTCAGATTATGACGTCTAATGTTGATCACGTCAGATTATGACGTCTAATGTTGATCACGTCATATTGTGACGTCTAATGTTGACCACGTCATATTGTGACGTCTAATGTTGATCACGTCATATTGTGACGGCTAATGTTGATCACGTCATATTGTGACGTCGAATGTTGACCACGTCATATTGTGACGTCTAATGTTGATCACGTCAGATTATGACGTCTAATGTTGATCACGTCAGATTATTACGTCTAATGTTGATCACGTCATATTGTGACGTCTAATGTTGACCACGTCATATTGTGACGTCTAATGTTGATCACGTCAGATTGTGACGTCTAATGTTGATCACGTCATATCGTGACGTCAAATGTTGATCACGTCAGATTGTGACGTCTGATGTTAATCATGTCATATTGTGACTTCTAATGTTGATTACGTCAGATTGTGACGTCTAAGGTTGACCACGTCATATTGTGACGTCTAATGTTGATCACGTCAGATTGTGACGTCTGATGTTGATCATGTCATATTGTGACGTCTAATGTTGATTACGTCAGATTGTGACGTCTGAGGTTGACCACGTCATATTGTGACGTCTGATGTTGACCACGTCATATTGTGCCGTCTAATGTTGATCACGTCATATTGTGACGTCTAATGTTGACCACGTCAGATTATGCCGTCTAATGTTGATCACGTCAGATTGTGACGTCTAATGTTGACCACGTCATATTGTCACGTCTAATGCTGATCACGTCATATTGTGACGTCTAATGTTTATCACGTCAGATTATGACGTCTAATGTTGATCTCCTTGCTGAAGTGGTTAATACAAGTCAGCAGATACACTGTCACAATGTTGGTTTAATGTAAAAGTTCAGAACCATCGTCTACGACGCTGACACAACACAAAAACAACCCCAGCTCGGGGCATCGTGTCTGCGTTGACTTAAAGTAACAATGTTTTGTTTTGGTGAATCTGTAATCATTCATTTATCGAATATTGTATTTTTTTTCAGGAAATCAGTGATAATGGGCATGACTTTTGCTATAAAAGAGTATACAGTTGGAAGTTGCTTATATATTTTTGCATTTCAGTCAAAGAACACAATACCATATAAACCCCCTTGTTCTCTCACCGGTTTTTCCTGACGTTGACTGTCGTCAGAGCATTACACAACTCTTTCAAACAATGAAGCCGTTCTGTGAATCGGTTTGCAAATAATTGATTGAATGCCGATGTCATTGTGCTGATATAAAACTCGCTACAACTGATTGTATTTGACGCACAAGGGTCGTTAACTAACTATTAATGAAAATGGTGCCCCTATTTCTCAGCAGAAAACACACTTTGGCCTGATGCTGGTTTAATGTTGGTCCACTGTCTACAACACTTGCCACATTGGGCTAACTCTTTGTGTTCCTAGATTATTTGACCTTCTTGTCCAGAAAAAACACGTAAAAAAATTGTTTAGTATCATTATTATTCATACATTTGTTTCCCTCCGATCAGCTAACAGACGCTCACCCAATGTTGTTTTAATGTTGGCCAATCGTCTGCGACACTGGCCCAGCATTAAATCGGCATTGGTTAAGGTTTGGTGTTGGCTCTAGCAATGTTGAAAACATGTATTTGCTTCTTTCTGTTATCAACATTTAAATCGCTAATTTACAAAATTGCTCTTTTAACCGCTTGAAATTGTGTTTCGCTACCGCGATCCACAACTTGAAGTGATTGAAATGACTTCAATGTTCACATTTTAATTTAGGACATTGCCTGTTGATAAGGACTAGAGTCGTTTTCAATCCGTTTTATTAGCCGATTAAAGCACTGTTATTTGAAATAAAAAGACAATTTAAATATCAACATTTGTAAATGTTTGGTCTCAAATTAAACAAATATGAGTAATTTTTAAACACATGAGGTTGTGGATCGCGGTAGCGAGACACAACCTCAAGTGTTTGAAAATTTAAATTATTCAATTCTGCAGTTCATATTTTAAATTAAGACATTGGTGATCTAGCTAATGTAATGTTCAGTTCTCAATCATATGTTCCTGATTTAAAATTAGACATTGTCGATCTAGCAAATGTGATGTTTATTTCTCATTCATATGTTCTTGATTTCATATGTCTATCTAGCTAATGTAATGCTCACTTCTCAATCATATGATTGAACGACAAACATAAAGGACACAAACGGCCATAGTTGTGATCATCACTCTGATGGTGAAACTGACGTAATTACTCTACGTAATGGTGAACATGACGAAATCAGAAAACATTGAATTGTTTTCTTCTGTGAAAGTGTATACTGTATACTTATAATGATCACTGCATGCCCAACAAACACCAGACATCCACCCAATGTTGGTCGTAGATAGTCTCAGTGGGACGGGCCCCTGGGCTTTATTCTTAGCAGAACGGACCCCTGGGCTTTATTCTTAGTGGGACGGGCCCCTGGGGTTTATTCTTAGTGGGACGAGCCCCTGGGCTTTATTCTTAGTGGGATGAAACCCTGGGGTTTATTCTTAGTGGGACGAGCTCCTGGGCTTCATTCTTAGCAGGACGGGCCCCTGGGCTTTATTCTTAGTGGGATGAAATCCTGGGGTTTATTCTTAGCAGGACGGGCTCCTGGGCTTCATTCTTAGCAGGACGGGCCCCTGGGCTTTATTCTTAGTGGGATGAAACCCTGGGCTTTATTCTTAGTGGGATGAAACCCTGGGGTTTATTCTTAGCAGGACGGGCCCCTGGGCTTTATTCTTAGCAGGACGGGCCCCTGGGCTTTATTCTTAGTGGGATGAAACCCTGGGGTTTATTCTTAGCAGGACGGGCTCCTGGGCTTCATTCTTAGCAGGACGGGCCCCTGGGCTTTATTCTTAGTGGGATGAAACCCTGGGCTTTATTCTTAGTGGGATGAAACCCTGGGGTTTATTCTTAGCAGGACGGGCCCCTGGGCTTTATTCTTAGCAGGACGGGCCTCTGGGCTTTATTCTTAGTGGGATGAAACCCTGGGGTTTATTCTTAGCAGGACGGGCTCCTGGGCTTCATTCTTAGCAGGACGGGCCCCTGGGCTTTATTCTTAGTGGGATGAAACCCTGGGGTTTATTCTTAGCAGGACGGGCCCCTGGGCTTTATTCTTAGTGGGATGAAACCCTGGGGTTTATTCTTAGCAGGACGGGCTCCTGGGCTTCATTCTTAGCGGGACGGGCCCCTGGGCTTTATTCTTAGTGGGATGAAACCCTGGGGTTTATTCTTAGCAGGACGGGCCCCTGGGCTTTATTCTTAGTGGGATGAAACCCTGGGGTTTATTCTTAGCAGGACGGGCCCCTGGGCTTTATTCTTAGTGGGATGAAACCCTGGGGTTTATTCTTAGCAGAACGGGCCCCTGGGCTTTATTCTTAGTGGGATGAAACCCTGGGCTTTATTCTTAGTGGGATGAAACCCTGGGGTTTATTCTTAGCAGGACGGGCCCCTGGGCTTTATTCTTAGCAGGACGGGCCCCTGGGCTTTATTCTTAGTGGGATGAAACCCTGGGGTTTATTCTTAGCAGGACGGGCTCCTGGGCTTCATTCTTAGCAGGACGGGCCCCTGGGCTTTATTCTTAGTGGGATGAAACCCTGGAGTTTATTCTTAGCAGGACGGGCCCCTGGGCTTTATTCTTAGTGGGATGAAACCCTGGGGTTTATTCTTAGCAGGACGGGCCCCTGGGCTTTATTCTTAGTGGGATGAAACCCTGAGCTTTATTCTTAGCAGGACGGGCCCCTGGGCTTTATTCTTAGTTTGACGGGCCCCTAAGCTTCATTCTTAGTTGGACGGGCCCCTGTGCTTTATGCTGAGTTTGACGGGCCCCTGTTGGCCCACCGTCTACGACACAGGGCCAACATTAGCCCAGCATTGCGCCATCACCACGTGTTTTCAGTGCTAACCCAGCAGATCTACAGCACACACCATCCCCTCGTGAGCTGACACTGGAATTGTCTGCAAATTACATATATGCCTGCCTATTATGACGGCTTCATACATCTAGCAAGCAACAGTAACTGTCCACTCCTCAGTAAACAGTTACTGCTTTATGCCTGACTATTGTGACGGCTTTATACATCTGCCGTGTACGTCAAACAGCAGTAACTGTCCACTCCCCACTAAACAGTTACTGCTCTCCACTTATTATTACGGAGCTCCCACGACACTCGGACATATATCATTGTCAGTTCATCCATAAAGGTCTCCAACCAATATTGGCGTTTCTCCAATAGTGGTATTCTCTTGAAATTGGTCAATATTAGATCTCTCAAAGTCCTTGTTCAGCAAACAATGGTTCAATCACGGGAAGCTATACTTAACACTTTAAGGACTAGTCACTGCTATATTTGAAAAAATATTTTTTTTTGTAATTTTCACTTATTTTTTTACCAGCTAGTAATGCATAGGGACCTAGGACCTACTGTAAATGAGCACAAAGACATATTCCACACCAACAAATATCTGCAGTTTTACACTACATTTTAAAAGTTATAATAGGCATGTATGTTTGAGGTCGATATGGGAAAATACAGCACTCGTCCAATAAATAAGGTGTGAGCCTATGCGCGAACACATTTTTCTTTGGACATGTGTTTTCATTTTTCATTAGACATGTGTTTTATTTATAGTACGGACACGTTTGTATTTTCTCATACGATTACTGCAAACATGACAGGAATAGCTGCCATATACTGCAGTTAAAATTATACCAATAGTGCAATATGGGCTGATATACATGTAACAAATCCAAGAATAAGGTGTTCGCCTAAAGACAAACACCTTATTCATGTAACGAGTCATCTATGTATGTGAGTGCGATATGGGCCTCTCATAGTGAAAGCCACTGCGCAAAATGTGAACATTATCAGGAAAAAAAACAAATTCCACGAACATAAAGCGGTGCATGCGTCAGCCAGATGTCACTGTCCTCCAGACACATGCACAGACACATCCTTGCAAGGGAATAGAGCAACAATTTTTTTGAAACCCAAGAGCGAGGAGCGAACCCTAAACCCTGTCGTGACAGGGCGGCGCTAGCTACTACCCACCCCAATGAATGGCATTTTATTAACGCATGCATCATTTTTCTTGCAATTACATTCAACCTGCTGGGACCGCTGTAGAATTAAGTGACAAGCGCCAGGATATTTTCAGTGTTTTTCGATCCCTGGTGTTCAAAAATTTGTTATGTAATGTGCTATATGTATGTCATGCAGATGTAATTCCTATTTTATTTGAATGCTGAATAAATCTATCTATCGATAAATCTATCGATTCAATATCGATTCAATATTGTGGAGAGCCTCCGTGGCCGAGAGGTAGCGTGCCCAGCCTCAGACTGTCAGGCTCAAAGTTTGAATCCTTAATTGTCTGAAGGGCAGTGCCATCTTGTCGCCTCACCATCCTCAGGAGGTTCTCCGACTGCGTCGTTGACTGTGGCCTAGTATTGAGATGCAATATACATCACATGTCCCACGTTTAATGGGCAGACCCTAGTTCACAAATTCCCTGCCACGTGGAGGGAGAAAATGGCCAATGGGAATTTACTAAGCAAACACGAGGACAACGGCCCAGCGTTGGTTTGATGTTGGGCCACCATCTGCGACGCTGGCCCAACAATAAACCGACATTGGTTGGACGTCTCATGTGTGTTAACCGTCACTCCTCTGCAAGCACTTGACATTGAACTAATGTTGGCTTAGTGTTGGTCCATTGTCTACGACGCTGGCCCAACCTTAAATCAATGTTGGTGGATGGTCGCTGCTATCTGGGTCAGTTCCAAAGTCCTGGTTACGTTGTCGTAACGTTCTGGCACTGGATGCAGCAATCATCTCCTCTAATTCAACCAAGACCTCCATCCTATGACGAATCATAAATCATAGCACTGGATCCAGCAATCATCTCTTCTAATTCAAACAAGGCCTCCATCCTATGACACTCAGCAATAAATGAATGACTGAGTTGACTGCGTTGACCTTGACGTCAGCCAGAAGGTATGTGCCTGTGCTGTGCTGCGGATCAAAGGTAGACTAATCTCTACTTTACCACTTACCTGCCGCCATGACTCATTATTGGCACAACGATTGACCTATAGTCTGTCCAACGGTGGCGGATTGCCAAAAAAGAAAGTTAGCTTTTGGTTAATCACTCGGTGGATTCTTGAACGATTTTCATGAAATTTTCTAAGCTCTATTTCCTAGTCATTTGACATCTGAGGGTGCACATGGATCCTGGGAATTATGAATTCTTCCCAGTTCATTTTTTACCCATTTTTTGGTTTCGCTATTCGCTTTTTATAATGAAAAAATGATATAAATATAGATAAAAATAGACATATTAATTTTCAGGTTCGTTTTTTACACTATTTATAAGCTGAACTCCTCGATGTTCGGACCAGAGGAACAGGGGATTCGCCGTTTGTTTGATTCGTTTTTTAACCCATGTGTACCCTCACATCTATCCTGAAAAAAATATGTATGGTTCAAAAGTTAGACCATTAGATATGTAGTAAATTTCTAATTATGACACCCGTTTATAAACCCATTAACTTCATTCCGTCGAAATTTTTAGGGCTGTTTCCAAATGACTAGATGAGAATGGTTGCAAAATTCTGTAACAATCGCTTGAGAATTGACTGAGAAATACCGAAAAGCTTACTTTCATTTTGTGTCAGCCTCCACCGCTGAATAGACTATAGATTATGGGGATGTGATTGGTCGAGATGATCGTCTTGACCAACCACATGGCGGGTAACTGGGTAAATAGTGTTATCCCTTGTGAAGCTGACTTGTTTGTAATTATTGTTCATGCATTTGAATCTGGAATTTCTAGCGCAATTTCCAGCTTCGAATGAATGAAAAATAATTATACAACGGCCGTAGACCCATAACATAGGTATTCAAACGAAGCGACCAGAGCTAACTAAGACATGTATGATGATTTCAAATTGAATAAACCCGTTGGTCTCTTGGTTTAAATAGAGATATTTCAGCACTTTAAGGGCTAACACACATTTTGTTCTCGTTTCCCTTCATCTTATCGATTAACCCTTTAAGTTCTCACGATGCATTAAAGCATCATATTACATCCCTGAAAACAGACTTACTTTTCCTACAACCAAGGGTTTTAGAATGAAAATTTCTTACCAATACATTGCAATTTTTTTCAATTTTTAAGCCACATCAAATCATCTTCATCCACTACAAGTCGTGAATTGCGACAGCAATTCGCGGCTTGTAGTGGATGAAGATGACAATAGTAAATTCAGGCTTGAAAGGGTTAAATTGCTGTCGCCTCAAGGGCTATTGAGATGTGCAGATTTAGTAAATTAACCAAGTAAATAGTAATATCAAATGAATAATAACATTAAATAAAAGCCCACGATGTCTTTATTGTTGTGAATAACACCCCTCTGTTTTGTAAATCTTTTATACAAGCATGACAAGCAGATAAAGCAGTAAATGTGGCCCCTAAAGTGTTAGAGAGAGGATAATGTTCCAGCTAATATATGTCTCCCTCAGGTTTTGTAAACCGGGCACTGACTGACTGACTAGCTGATTGATTGTTTATCTGACTGACTGACTGACTGACTGACTGACTGACTGACTGACTGCCTGACTGCCTGACTGACTGACTCACTCACTCACTCACTCACTCACTCACTCACTTGTCTTCACGTCTCGTGCCATTGCGGTATCATCAGACATTTAACACTTCACTCGCTCTCTTTTATAATCTCTTAAACCATTTTCTGTTTGCTGCGTTTCAATGTTTTATGTCGCTGTAAATTCTGGAAGACGACTGTGGATGAATAAATGAATACAGATGGGTATTTTATGTTTATATTCTGAGCCTGGTCTTAGTACATGGATTACAGACAGTGTTTTCTTAACTCTTAGAGTTAATGTCGGCGACATAGTGTTATTTTTGCGGTTTTCTTCGCACATGTGTTATAAGTTTCTACAAATTTCTTAGTTTTCTGTAATTGATATCAAATATGACCTAATTTTACAAATCACACTAATTTAAGTCAGTTAAAATAGTGTATCGGGGTAGCGAGACGCAACCTCAGATGACTGAAAATATGAATTGTAACTCAGAGCTCAAAGGGTTAAACCCTGATGATGCTTCAGCGCAGCATTTAGCAAGAAAAATAAATTATTTTCCTATTTTAATTGTGCTTTTTGAATTTGTTGACGTCTAGAGTGACAAAATAAGTCAAAATGTATGAATAAATGCATCCTATGCTGAGCGTTCGAATTATATAATATCCTGCTGTGTAGAACATCGCAATATTTTGTACAAAAACTGGAGCCAAAGGTTTTTTCAATTTGAAATCATCATAAATGTCTTAGTTAGCTCTTTCTGCTCCAATTGCATACTTATGTTATGGGTCTACCACTATTATAATTTTTAATTTTTTCAGCGGAAGGGGGGGGGGTCGAATTTACATGTCAGATTCTGACCTGTGGATGTTATCCATGCTGCGCATGCCGGTGGACTCACAATGTTTACTCCGTGAATGAGGTAATATATCCATGCTGCGCATGCCGGTGCACTCGCAATGTTTACTCCGTGAATGAGATATTTTATAATATGGAATCTGCCGTCACTCCATCAAATCAACCACTGCGTTTTCTTCATCGGCGCACATTGATTCAGCATAAATTGTCGATTGAATTATCGCCAGAATTCTTATACACGCTATCAATTGAGCATATTGATTGCATTACACGGTGCTGCAACATTTTTGCACTTGAGATGATTCGATTAGGTGAGCGTAAATTATCGGTTAAAGTAAACCACACAGATGTATTGGATATGGAGATGAGATGCTCCTGTGACTTATTGCCATATTGCATCTTGCCTTATCTGAGATTCAGGACAAATAATTCAGCACGTTTACTTAACCCTAGTAGTGCGGGGAGCAACTTTAGAAGTCAGAATCTGATGTCTATAGACACCAGATTCTGACGTCTAAATGCATCACTGCACTGTAAACTATTAATAATGGTCATAAACCGTGCAAAACATAGGTATTCAAATAAGTGGAAAGAGCTATCTATAGACATTTATGATGATTTAAATTTAAAAAAAAACACGTTTGGTCTCCATGGTTCATATAGACTAATATTTTAGTTCTTTTCATAACTGTATTTTCAAAACCACAACCATTGTGGGAAAATACGTTTATAAAATCATAGAGGTTTTATTGACCGTTCACATGTCGGCTTTGACATATTGGTTACCTTTTTATGTATTTATTTTTATACGTTTTTATTAACCCTTTAACCGCCGGTGCCGCATATATTGGGTTTTTCACTCAATTATTACCACATTCAGTACCGCCTTTTAAGCATGTTAAAGCCATAATAAGCTATGAATCAGCACGCTTTGAAAAGAGTTGACCTCCATTTTGTCAAATCTGAATAATTTGAAGTTGACGCGATCCACAACTTCAAGTGAGTGAAAATTATTCAGATTTGGAGGTCCACTGTTTTCAAATATTGCTGATTGAAGTCACATTTTATCTTTAACATGTTTAAAAGGCGGTACTTAATGTGCTAATAAAAAATGAAAACCCGAATATATGCGACACCGGTCGTTAAAGGGTTAATGAAATAATGCAATTTGTGAGATGTCTATTTAACCCTTGCAACGCTGAAATATTTTGTATCGACCGTAGAAACCAAAGGGGTTTTTTCAATTTTAATTCATCATAAATGTCCTTGCTAGCTCTTTCCGATTCAATACAACACATATGTTTTAGATGTCAGATTCGGACGTATGAAGACGGTCCCCGCGCTGAAATAATAAAACAAAACTATAAATAGGTCATGTCATTTCAGACTAGAATTTGCGCCAACAATTCCAGATTCAAGTGAATCAAAACTAGACACAAACACTACAGCAAATATTAACCCTTTCATCGCTAGACACACACACTACAGCAAATACTAACCCTCTCATCGCTAGACACAACCACATGCGCTGCTATTCTATTTTATTACCCAATTAAATAGCTGTTAGTGAGAATGAAATGAGTGTCTAAGCATCAAGATTTTTAAATACTTTGTGTAATATTAAGCTAATATGAGTAATTTTCTCCCACTTGAGGTTGTGTGTCACGATAACAAGACACACTTGAAGTGTGTGAAAATTATTTTTGTAACTTAGAGCTCTAAGGGTCCAGAGCGCCGTGAAAGTATGAAGTAGTCTCAGCATTGAAAGGGTTATGTGTTAGCAGGCACGTGTCACTGTTAACATAACCCGGTAAAGTAGTCTCAGCATTAAAAGGGTTAGGTGTTAGCACGCAGAGGTGTCTGTTAACAGAACCCTGTAGTTCACAGCAGCTGATGCCACGGGTTGTGTTACATTCTCAGAAACAGTGCTGTCGTCAGAAAGATACATGTAACACCAACGACTGCTGCTTGCTTATCAACTGTTCTCTTTCACGCGTCAAATCAACTTCTGATCACGCCATAACTTAGAGGCGCCACATAAGAAAGCATTATCGAATTGTTGATCTCAGCTACACTTGCTACCAGCATACAAACACAGCTTTCGCTATGCTCTTCAGCTTTGACGGGCGGGGCCCTAGGGTAGTGGTTAGCACCACTACCTTTCACACTAGAGTTTGGGATTCGTTTCACGGTCTCAGCGGTTTGAAAGAAACAAAAATGTTTCTTCCCCATCCACTCGTAAAACTTAATATTGTGGAGAGCCTCCGTGACCGAGAGGTAGCGTGCTCGGCCTCAGACCTCCAGGGTTTGAATTTCGAATCCTGTGTCTGGAAGGCAGTGTCATCTCACCATCTCACCATCCTCAGGAGGTTCTCCTGGCCCAATCTAGCCTGTATGTGCACAAAAGTGGCCTAAAGCCCGATTCATTTTATTTGTGGCATACAAAACACAGATTTTGCTATGTTCTCCAGCTCTGACGCTAACCCAAGTGGTTGCGTCAATCTAGGACTGACATATAGTTACATGCTGCAGAAAGGGAGACTATATTCATATGGCATCGTTGGGAAGGTGAGATGTGATTATCTCAGCCAGCACAAGTCACCACATCAAGCCCGAGCCTTCAGGCGAAGGCTTGATGTGGTGACGAATGCTGAGATCAACTCAACGATGCATTACGTATTTTCTCCTACGAATATCTTTTTGAAACAGCAAAATTAAACTGAGTAATGAATCGTTTTGGAGAGAGTGTATTGTATTGTATTGCATATTTTTATTATAGTGACGGACAAATCACAATGACAATATAAATATGTTTACAATATAGTACCCAGTCCATTTGGGCTTATAAGTCACTCCAAAATGTAAGTAATAAAAAACATATATGCTGAACGAGACAGCCAAAAAGTAACATTATTACACAATATTGTAAATCCCAGCAAACACCGTGATCGACTCAATGCGAGATGGGCTGATCTCACCATACGTCTCGAAGTGAAAGCCAACAGCATGAGTGCGAGAAAAAGCAATATTCACCCTCTCACACGAGGTCATGTGGATCTACTGGCTTGCCATACGCACCTTGCTTCTCGTGCTTTGTGTTAATTTAAACCCTATTTGTCTGCCATACATGTAGTTGATGTACCATTTGATGTGGTACATCAAGGAGTAAAAACCAAAGAGAGCAGGAGACGCTAAAGTACTAAATTACCGGATGTGACGTGTTCATTGCCAGCTGGGTCAATTAGTACACGTGGGACTTCATCTTTTTGAATAAAATACAATACAACAATACAATCGTTTATTAAAGGTTCCAAAAAAACAATATAAAAGATATGTCAGGCAAATGCCCGGTTAAGCAAAGAGTGTTATGAACATTATTATACACAATATTATACATTCGAGTAAAACATAATGAAATTATCGACAAAACACAATACATTAAAAAGCAAACATTACAACTTCAATAAATTAGCATTGGTTAAATAAAACGTGTCATTCAGCATTCATGAGGTTAGCCATTTTTAAAGCACTTGGTCGGTTAGGGAATTTTGCATTAATATGTAATGATATTCATCTCCAATTTCACTTGATTCACAAAATGTACAATATCGCATATCTCTATGTATATTATTGGGAATTGATTATTTCTACATTTAAATTTTGAAAAAAAAAATTGTTGGTACTTCAGTGGGATATTTAATGTGAAATCTATAAATAACATCAGCACAATCAAGTATGAAAGCCAATGACGTATAAAGTACAGTTACACAATGTACTAGAAAACACTCTCACATTATCCACCTGCGGATAAGACGTAAAACAATATTTCTTCACCAACACTACTACAAATCGCAGGTGGATGTGGATCTACTGGCTTGCCATACACAACTTGCTGCAGATGCTTCGTGTAATTAAACCCCATTTGTCTGCCATGCATTTAGTTGATGTACCATTTGATGCGGCATCAAGGACTGAGAGTCAAAGAGACATCCCGAGCAAACAGGAGACATTCACCCATTGTTGGTTCAATGTTGGGCCAGCGTCGTAGACGGTGGACCAACATTGATTCAGCAAAGGGTCAATGTGTCGTGTCTGAGGGAGAAGCTATAATAGTAATTCAAGTAGCGAGTATCAAAGACAGAAGGATACCCTTAAATACTAATTTACCGGATGTGGCGTCATCATTGCCACTGGGTCCAATTAGTACACGTAACGTGGGACCTGATCTTTTTGCATGTGAATTCTATAAAACTAGTCAGTAATAGTAATAAGATATTATGTAGCATGTGTAGCCTGTTACTCAACTACTTGTGATGTTCCAAATTATTCCTCTTATAATAGTATTCTTCATAAAACTTGATAAACAGACTGGATTTTCTCGTTCACATTGTATATATATTGAATCATTTCACACGCATACTGTACCACATTTACAAAAAACACCATCATTGAACTGTCAAATGGGTGGCCTCCATTCCAGTGACAATATTTGGTATTAATGGAGGTATCCCAAGCCATGTATCCTTAAATAAACTTTTCTTTGTTCATTCATTTATCCATCCATTTGTTAGATGTAGTTTATTATGTAGCATCCCTGCTACCTCAGGACATTGAACCAGTGTTGTCTTAATGTTTGCTCACCATCTACAACACTGGCCCAACATTGAGGTAACACTGGTTCAACGTCGTAAGTTAGCTGGGCGGATCCGTAAACACGAGACATTAATAAGACATTGGTGAAACGTTGGATCAATGGTTGGTCAGCGTCGTAGAATATACTCAACTTGGGTGAGCCAAACTATGGGTGCTAAAATACAAAATCAATTAGCGAGAATCAAAGAGAGAAGGTAACACTAAAACACGACTTTACCGGATGTGGGTCGTATGGTCATTGCCAGAGAGGGCAACTAGTACATAGGGGAGATTTTTGAACGTGAGGTCTCTAAAACTAGTGTGAGCATTTTTGGTCCCTGTTGGGAGCTCACCTAGATTTTATGGTACACCTGGATACTTTAATCAGACTATGTGCATATGGCATTGGAGGAAGGCGAGATAGGCTCATCTCAGAAAAAGTCACCACACCTAGCCAGAGCCTTTAGGCGAGGGCTTCATGTGGTGACGAGTGCTGAGATCGTATCAAAGATGAAGTATGTATGTTCTGATATAAATATTTCTCTTAAACGAGAAACTGGTTAGCCCTGTAGTAATGAAGCGTATAGGAGAGAGTGCGATATGGGCTGATCTCACCATACGTCTGGCAATGAAAGACAATATTATGAGTGCTAGAATTGATTTGATGGCATATGGTGAGGGTTCAGGTGTAGAGTGTGTTACAGAGACGCTGTCTGAGGTCCGTGTCGGCTCATTAATCAAGGAATGAATCATTCTAATAAGAATCAGAAAAAATCTGGGGACATATGTTGGAGCTTTCTTGGTTAATTTGGGTACATTTTTTGCCAATCCATCTCAAAAAAGACAGGTAGACGGTTTTCTGGCTAAGACACTCCAGGCAGGTTTGAAAATAGTATGCTATTCTCAATATCTGCGACTAAGCTTATGGTTCCATAAAAAGGTAATTTTGTTTGGCATTTATTTCGTTTGACAAACGTTTATATACGGGGTCTAACATCACAGGGGTTTAAAACGATTCGATGTTAATTTAATTTTCGCAAGGTGAGTCATCGCTAATATAAAACGTCATCTTTTTAATATGCAAATTTCAAAATCAAAATAGAAAACAAACGTAGGCCTACTGTGAGACCTAATTAACATCTCGCGCATGTTCACATACTAATTAACACGTTAATTTCTAAGCACGCTTATGCTCATTTTTAGCCTTTTTATTTTTTCTCGAATAGAGAGTCGACAGAGAAACTTTATAGGCCCTATTAACCTTTTCAGCGCGGGGATCGACTAGACGTAATTCTGACGCCTCTGACGTCTAAAGCCAGTCACCACACAGAAAGAATCAAACAAATTATAATG